>JAUOZQ010000104.1:0-331747 GCA_030710315.1 Anomotaenia brevis
TCGTATCTATGGAAATCGCTGATGCGTTCATTGCTGTGATTTACAAATAGTCAACAATTTGATGTACCATGTCAATTGACGTTTCGCGTGCAGTTAAAAAGACTCAAATACCCGAAACAAGTTGAAAGGATTACTATCCGGCATCCTCACTTTCATCCAAATCTTATACCAATTCAGCAGGAAGATCTATTGGTTAAGGACTAGTGGCAGCAAGTAGGTACAGCACCTGAGGATAGCTTGCTAAAAGGTCCTCTATTATAGCTAAACTGATAGCATTGGACCCCACCAATGCCGCTGATTGGATGCTGAAGACCTTCATCAGGCCACTTAGGCTCAGTAGCGTGGCTTTCAATTTCGAAACAAAACACAAACAATGCAATTTCGTAACCATTTAGACTAGACACTCTAGATATTGGCAATCATGTGGATTTATGAACTCACACCAAAAAGCAATTTCCGCCTCACTTATACAAGGCTTTGTTTTACGCTACTGTGATTTACTTTACACATTTTATTCGAACAAGCACCTATAAACCAGGGAGACTGTGGAAGTCGGAAACCGCCCCTCTGTTGCATCTGCAGAAATCGCTGATGCGTTTATTGTTAGCAATTGCAAATAGTTAAGAATTTTGTGTGCAATTTAAAATGGTGTTTCTCACTCATTGACTGAATAAGGCGTTGAAACCCCAAATCATTTTGGGAGATTAACACTCAGCCGGTCATCGATGTTCTCCTCTCTACACAATTGCCGTACTGACTCAGCTGTAGAATGAAAGATAATTTACTTGTGAGAGTAGCTGAAAAATACCACGCACGCGAACACTGCGAGCCTTTTGCAGAGTCGCGGATGACCGAGGACTACCACATTCACTTCTGCAAGTTAATCATCCCAATAAATGAATCCACGTCACCAATGATCTAGGAAGCAACACAAATTGGCTTGTATTTCACACGAAAACCCGTATATAACAAAAAGTATAATTAATTGATAGTCCATAAAGAAGACAGCCATATAGCGAATGTAAATAAATGAGTTAAGTAAATCATAATGGAAAATTTTTAGTGTACTTATGAATCTCATAAACCTCCTCCAAGCTGTCCCTTTAAGCACGCATTCTCAACTCCATGATGACCATAAACACCGAATCCATCCCAAATGACATAAAACACAAGATAAGTCCCAAGTCACTTTCGCATTTCACAATCAACCCACACGATTTCATTTCAAGATAGAGAGAAGAAGGGGGTGGGGGGACAAATGGGTGATGACAAGCACGAAGCCATCGAGGAAGGAGGGGGAGGGGGTGGGAAATCACTTGGTAGCTCCGCCGCCGCCGCCTCGTTTGCTGACCCTGGCGGTGCCACCGGTGGCGGAGGCGGCGGCGGCGGCCGCGGCGGCACTGTTCTTCTTGGCCTCGGCGGCGGCGGCCTCGCGGATGGCCTGGGCGGCGACCTTCCAGACGACGTCGATCCACTGCGCCGGTACCCACTGCGGCCGCCGCTCCAGGTCAAGGGCGACCTGCTTCAGTTCCGCCAGCGCGTCCGAGTTGGCCCGCGGCACGATGAGGAACTCGAAGAAGTGCCCGTAGTGCTGCTCCATCCGCTGGCTCGCCTCCATGCACGACTTCAGCTCGTCATCCTACACAAACACCATATCAATGGATGCATTCATAGCAATCTTTTCCACCGGCTGAGTGGTGAGGCGCTAAGAAAGGTCCAAACGTTGTAGTGGCACATAGCGGCGCGTAAGCCATGCAGCAGCGACAAACTGGTGACTGGATTGTTCCTCCTCCTCCTCCTCCTCCTCCTCCTCCTCAAACAAAGCCTAGCGCCACCAATTGACTCAACTCCCTCGAGGTCGACCAGAGTCTGAATAAAGTCCTTTGTTGATTCGTTCTGGAGAGTAACTTCGTGTAGTCTGCCGCTGCAGTTGCCCAACCAGCATACAGATCGAGGTTGATACAAACCAATCAAACGCAATTGCGCGGTGTCAAAAGCAACAGATCCAACATGAAAAGATGACTCATGAGTCGAAAATGCACCACTGTGAAGTAGCCTTAGACAAAAGTAATAGCCGTTTTTGCTGCTCCCTGGCAGGATGCGAATCTAATTACCATGTTACGACCCTAAACAAGGTCCAAGTGTCAACACCTGGTGCTTTCCACTCACCGTCTTCCAATCAGAAAGCAGACCGAATATACCTCAACACTCCAGTTTCCAGAATGCTTACGACCAATCACAGTTCGGTGCTACCATGACGTACACATTTTGGGTACTGGTGGCGACACATCTATTCAGTCCCACTATCACTGGGAATAAACTTGCGCCCTCTCCTATCGATCTTGTGTTAAAACTGGTCACTGGGAGGGGGTGACAAAAAATGGGATGAAGACATGGACGGCAGTCGATTATAGAATCATCAATGGAAGCAACGGTCGCCCAGTACAGTAGGTGCGTGATTCTGCTCTCTTAAGGCTGCTGGTCCATCTAATTCATTTGGACAACCTACGATTCACATAAGAGGCCCTTGAAGGACTGGTAGAAATAGTTACATTTATGACTTTGAAATGGAAGAAAAACACTAAAAAGGAGAACTTACCGAAAAGACATTGGACACATCAACAACCTACGACCTTCTGCAGCCATGAACGCCTTTTTTCTACCGGTTGGGGTTTAAAAAAAGCCTAAACTTAAATACCTAGTAAATGTTATCCACA
Organism: Anomotaenia brevis; assembly: GCA_030710315.1. NCBI lineage: Eukaryota > Metazoa > Platyhelminthes > Cestoda > Cyclophyllidea > Dilepididae > Anomotaenia > Anomotaenia brevis. The sequence goes on from JAUOZQ010000104.1 coordinate 2,718, forward strand.
ATCGCCCAACAAGAAAGCCTACAGATCAAAACTAAACTAGCGAGTTGCCAAAACATTTCAATCCAAAGAGTGTTTCGGTTAGAGGTCATAGCTACCAGGCTGGGTATAAATACTGGACAGACTGGATACTTTCGGGGACACATGCCAATACGTGCCAAGGGGGACATCGCTAACGCACACCATCCCATTCCCCTTAACGCTGCATTAGGGTTCAGTCAAATGTACCTGTGCTCTATCCCTTCAGTCTTGTGTTTCATACACGAATAACGCAAATCCAATTTACAGTTTTGTGAGCAAGAGGAAGTGCATTTCTTAAACTCGGGCGATTCCAAACTGCACTTGTTTCCACTTCCAAAGTTCCATAGTTTCTCCTTTGAATAGAATATCCAGGCCGAAAATGAACCCACGGTTGTCTATCGACTCAATTATTACCTCATTACGCAGAGAGTCACGATTGAACACACAGTGGCCACGAATAGTTTAAAGGAGTTCTCTACTAACCCCCTTTTTCCAAGTGGTACCATAGGGTCCCACACAATTAACCAAAAATACGATTTCTTAGTTGAACACAATGCTTTGAAAGTCGTTAAAACAAAGCTCAGTGCCTGTATCTAACCCCCACCTACTTGGCTAGTTAGATCTAAAAACCTGCTTTAACCACATCCCCATAGTTACATACCGCTTATTTCATATTCCGATAAATTTTCTTTTGAGGAAAAAAGAGTTTACTTCAATTGGCTAAGTGGATATACGCCACATGTGGGAGTGTAAAACGGGTTGAAAGGACAAGACGTACGGAGACGTTGACGTAGTTAGTCCACTGCTTGCTGAGTTTTCGCATCTCGTCGAGGTTGTCCGGTGGAGCCACGAAGATGACGCAGGGCAAAAACGGTGTCCGTCTGATGGCGCGAATCGACTGAAATAACAGGGAGAAATAAAAGTCAAATAGGTGACACAATTTGTCTACTTGCCCTACACAGTGACCGAGCTTTTAGCCAGTGTAGAAGCAGATTTCTAACGGAGCCGAACAGTAGATCATACCAGCGACATGAACCGATAAACTTAGTGATTTACATGTTCGGTTTTCAACTAACCGAGGATGACTGTCTAAATCACGACTTAACCTTTGGCTTCCAGAATGCGGCGTCTTCTTTTCAATAGGTCATTTTTTCATTTGAGTTGTCTTTCAAATCGGAATTTCCAAAATAAGGCATTTAATTAGGTTTTTTAAAAGGTTATTAGTCACGTGCCATCCAGATTATTTATTGGACAATTCATCCAACCAATTGGACTAGTCCATTTCCTATTGGTCAACTACTAGCCAATCGGAATCGAGGGGAAATAACGCGGTTCGCAAGTTACTGACATCTCAGACCATTGAAAGTGAGTTACTGGGTTCATGAGAGTGCCAATAGAGCGGAAAAACCGCCCACCTAAGGTGGGACTCGAACCCACAACCTTCGGCTTCGGCTCCGGAAACCGACACCTTCTCCATTGGGCCACTTGGGCAGGGTCCACCCACTAATCAATTACTTACCCCAAAACATTCTAGTCATGCGATATAACACATGAAAGAGGCTAGAGTTGAAGAGACGCGGATTCCTAGGACCTCTTGAGCCTGTTAACTGCCGCATTCTACTCATATCTGGTGACCACTCACATCAGGCCTGAGGGCGAGGACGCAGACGTTGCCGGCCTTGACGACGGCTTCGATAGAGGCGACGGCGGTGCCGTAGTAGTACCGGTTGCAGACGCCCCACTCCACGAAGGCGCGCTCCTTGTGCATCCGCTGGAAGTCCGCCTTCGTCACCACCTCGTAGCGCTGAAAGCCGCTCGACTTGGCCTCCGGGTTCGTTGTGTCTAGGTGACATTAATGAATTACATAGGGTAATAGGATTACATTTTTTAGCTGTTTTAAATGTATTCATGCACAACAAGCCTTCTTTAACACTTTAAGCCCTTCGCAGTCATTCCTATGGATAATGGAGCCCACCAAATTTGACATGAAAGAGACTAACTCGTAAATGATGTCGATTAGCATTTGCCATCAAAATAACGAGGAAATTATGACCTTTGCTGAATAAACAATGACTCACAGCCCTACGAAAACAATCTGGTGACATAAAAGGGTGAATTACAATGGTGGTGGCCAGGAACTAACAGACGAGCTGATTGGATTTGAGAAGCATATTTTTGCCGCGAAAAAGTGCAGAAAGTGTTGGAAAGGCTTAGGTTGAATTCAAATACCTTCGTGAAATTGCTGGATATTGAGATAGCTATCAATATAGCGTTTGTACGGCAGCATTCAAAATGTGTAAGGAGTCAAAAGCGTTTGGTGTCAGCCGATCTGAACGACTATATCAGCCCCTACATTTGGCCAATGCCGAACTTCCCGGATCTTAACCCGCCGAGGAGCTGCTGCGTATAGAGCATCATCGTCGAGAAAGAAGCTAGTCACTGTGCTTCCAGTAGAGTGACAACTCAGTTAATTAGAGGGAGAATAAAACAACGTTTGGAGAGACGGCGATTTCTTGGGTACTAGTGCTGAAGAGACTGGAAAATTCATCGCGAACACCCAGTAACCACCTTTGCCAAAACGTGAGACGACCAGTTGAAAAACAGAAAGACAACAACGATTTACTTGACCGAACCCAGAGGTACATCGCAGCGTATATCCCCGTGAGTGTCCACATTACGCATGTCCAGTACTTATACTTCACAACGGAAACAAACCTTAACCAGAACATTTTAGAAACTAATGAATTCAGTTATGCTCAACCAGCGCGTTCGATCTGCTTACTGACAGCATGATGGAGCTAAAAATCATCAGTGATGATGTTTGAGCATTTCTCCAGCACCCAACATTGTTATGAACAGCAACTTCAGCTTCCCGAATGTTTACTTCATTTCAACGCTATCATGGCGTGTAAATACTAAGCGCACACACTCTGGATTCTGGTGGTAACCCTGTCGTTTAAATAAATCCTCGTTCTCTCCTGTCCCTCTTGTATTATGCCTGGTCATCTTTGGGGTAAATGGGGTGAGGTTGTGAATCGCAGGCGGTTATCAAATCCTCAACTGAAATAAAACTTTTTAGTTTGCTCGTCCAGCTGATTAATTTCGAGAAAACATCGTTTATATCGGAGGCTCTTGTGAGGCCGATAACATTAGTTTCAGCTATTGAGCTTTTTAAATTACATCCTCACAACTACATATTGCTAATTTCGTGGAAAAAGGGTTAATATCAATTTCTGAGTGGATTTATGCCAGATGAGGGGTGTAAAATGGGTTGAAAGGACGACGTACGAAAACCCTAATTTTGCCTTTTACAATGTGGCGATTTTCTTTCAAATCCTTTTTTGTGTGACTTAGTAAGCAATGTATTTGAAATAGGTGTTTCCATTGGATATTAGTCACGTGCCATACAGGTCATTTATTGGTTAATTCATCAACCAATCCACTAAGAGGATTTTCCATTGGTCCCCTACTAACTAATCAGAGGATAGGGAAAATTACAGTTTGTAAGTCACTGTGACACCCCAGACCCTTGAAAGTGCGCTACTGATTTCATGAAGGTGCGGAAATGCTGCACACCTAAGGTGAGATTCAAACCCACGGTTTTCGGCTCCGGAAACCCACGCCTTCTACATCAGGCCACTTGAGCAATTTGCTTTGCTGATTACCAAGCCAAACATTCTAGTCACACAAGATAGCTAACACATGAAAGAGGTCGGGGTTGAAAAGACATGAGTTCCCTGGATCTTTCGGAGTCTGTTAACCGCCCCATCACCCACATCAGACTTGAGGGCGAGGACGCAGACATTGCCGGCCTTGACGACGGTCTTGATGGTGGCGACGGCGGTGCCGTATCAGTTGTCTTTGATGCGCAATTATTCCCTTCCCCAACTTTCTTTGTGTTTTATTTAGGGGCAAACGGCTCAATCGTGTTCAAAAATGTGTCGAAAAGCCATTGTAACCCCTTCTACTTCCGCTTCTGCTCTTCGCTACCGTAATACACTGGGTCATATTTGCCTTTGAACAGGTAGTTATAATCTGTGCTAACTTGGAAGCTGGTAACTCACGAGTCCTCACTCCAACTCGATTTCGCTGATGTATTTACTGTTTCAAATTCAAATAAGTATCCATTCTATGTGCAATGTAAAATTATACTCCTTACGCACTGACAAAATGTGTGCTAACTAAGGTTGCTGGGGCCCATAACCGGTAACTGCACTTTCGCCTAATCATCACGCCGACCGATCACCCTGGTCGAAGGCAGCTCAAGGACGAAACGCAATCAGCGACAAATGGATTTCTGTACCACTTGATATTTGTGAATGCAAACTAGGGAGTAGATGTTGTGAGGTTCAAATATGTATTACATTGTTGTGTACTGTAAAGAATGTTCCGCATTCATTGAATGGGGCGTCTTTACACAAAATCCTAGCAGACGTCGTTCGTATCTGTTTGAGCTGCAGCTATTGTGGGCAGATTAAGTTCCGCAGTCAAAATTCATTCTTGGTATTAATGACATGAACCACTGAGTCTGGAAATTTTCAACCAAATTGTCAGCCAAACGCTTGGAATAATGGATATGGTCGTGTCTGACTATTCTTCAGGTCCGTTTAGATGAATTTGTTTAAGATAAAGTGGGGGAGAAGGCCTTTGGTATGTGAGTTATGATGATGCGGATTTATTATTCGAGGGAGTAGAAATGAAAATAATCTCCGCAGATTGCAAAATCTTAATCGTTTGGGCTCTACCACATTTGTTTATCTGCAATGTCCCACATGAGCGGTTTGGCGTATTTACCAAATTTTGCGCAAAAGGTCACAGTTTCAGAGGTAACAATATTTAATAACGAGGTTTAAAGCTAAGGGTCACCTCATTCAAGCATATGATAATTAATCATCCAATCCGATAAATAGATTTTCTAGTGGTCCACGTTATCGAATCAGATTGCACCAGGGAATAACAGGTCACAAATCGCTTTACCAACTAGAACCTTCGAAAGCAAATTATCAGAATCTCGATAGTGTGAAATACCGGCTATCCAAGGTGGGACTCGAACCCACATCTATCAGCTCCGAAAATCGATACCTTCTCCGTTAAACCACCTGGGCTTTTACGGCAGGATGTAATATCGTAACTATACAGAATGAGCACTTAGAAAACTGGCAGTCACATGAACGAATAAACTCACATCAAAAAGTACTTTTTATCCTCCTAAATATGTGCCTTTGTTTTCCGCTACTGTCTATTCATGATACTACTATATTCATGCCCCCCTATTTGAACAAGCAGTTATAAGCCAGGTAGACTACGGAAACCGGGAGCTGACACTCTCATCCCATCATACCGTTGGAATTCGATTCAGTGTTGATCGTTATGAATTGCAACTAATTAACAATTTGGTGGGCAACGTAAAGTTATTTTTTAGGTATTTAATAAGGCTTTGAGAAGCGAAACCTGTTCAAAGGATTAGTATTCAATTTCTCATCGATATCCTCCATTTTTTACAGACCTTATACCGATTCAGCAGCGAAATGTTAACTTCATATAGACAGAACTGCTTCGGAGAGTCTACATTGGATTTCGCAGGTTTATGATAACGGATTCTTTACACGGTTTTACTGTCGCTTCAGCACTGCATTCCATTATTATTTTAGGCGAATGGTGACTAGTGCCCCTACTCCCCAAATTTCCTTTTTTTTTGAGTAAGTGTCTCGAGCGAAAAAGGAGTAATTTGAAATCAGGATCTCATGGCTTCGTTACTTTGTATATGCACTAAACCACATCAGTGAAGAAAAAGAGGGAGGAGGAAAAAGACCAGCTCTGATGAATGGAAAAGGCGTCATTTTTCACACCCACACACACACACACACAAAACGCAGCATGAATCACTTCACTAGAGATCGAAGAAGAAAACTCCTCATTCACCTCCTTATTCTCTCGACCTTAGATGAAACGGATTTTGCAACACCACAAAGAGGAGCTGAAACTGACATTTGTGAGGTCATCCATTAATCCAAACAAAGGAAAACGTACAACTAATGGCAATAATAAGCTTGATAATGGAATGAAGGAAGTCATAGGTAAGCAGGGAAGGCACATTGATGATTGGATCTTTGATTTAATACAACAGTTGGCCACTTGTTTTATTTATTCACAAATTTGACAACTTATTGGATAACCTGTTAGATGAACGATCTACCAGACTTTTCCTTAAGTACCTCCTAAATGAGTTCCCTCAATTCAAAATATCAAAAAACATGGTATCCATGACTTCCTTCCTTATAATTTGATGAAGCATTTTGAGTTCTGCAAGTGCATCTTGTTTTTGTTCCACGAGTCCATGAGCTATATGAATAGTCGCGATGCAAATATTGCGTCAAAGAGCATTTGCACTCTTTAATACTTTAAACTACTGCATTTGCTAGTAGACTATTTGGTTTTGAATTCGCTTGAAGTGACTGTAAATGGGCTCGTCAATGCTGGAACAACTTTTGTCGTAGGGCACTGAATCAATGCTAAAATCGATAAGCAACAATTAGTTCGAATGAGCTCAAATGGGCGTAATTTCATTTTGTCGGGGCGAATGAATTATTTGGTAAGTATTACTAAAATTGTGAACCCGAGTAGACTATTTATTTCAAGGGAATTGATTTCATATTGTACATTATGTCCGTCATAGCAACACCTTCGGCGGAGCTCTGCCGTACTGAATGATGAACTAAATTTCCTTGAACACGCTTATAATGACTGCCTTGACGGATTGCTTAAATTTTTGCAGAGGAATCGGACAAACCAATTTTACCTTAAAAAAGAGGAAATGGTTAATGCAATGCTCGAACAACTTGAGAAGATGCATTGTATCTCCGTGGACTGGGTAGGCCCTATACCAGAGGGCAATTTCTCATGGACCTATACAAATTTATCAAGGGTCATCACGAATTTATATTCCCAACCTACAGTCTCACCGATAATACCGCGGATGCGTTGGGGTGCAGATCCAAGTACCCCTTTACTTGTTTGCCCATTGTATGGCATGGAATATTTTGCAGAGACACTAAATCTTACTAACTATCTACACCTTGAACAAACGGACACTGATATCGCTAGCACATATCGTGATGACCATGGGGAGATCATTATGGAAGAAAAGGATGCTTTATATTCACCCATTTCAGAAGAAATAAGGAATATCAAGGAAGATCTCTTAGGCTACAATGTCCTCTTCATGCTTCTGCGGACAGATTGTGCAGAGCCCCGTATTTGGCAAAACTATGTCCGCGCGATTGTGGATTCAATTTATCCCCACCAGGTCCTGGTCATTTTCGCAACACAATTTCCCGGAGAAACTAGAAAGGATGCATTCAGCAATGCTCTAAATTTCTTGGCAGGTGCTCCTACAGCTGGCAAGAACATTGAAATTCACATCATTCACAACGGAAATATTCAAGCACGTGATCCGGAGAAGTTCGTCAGATCTTTGGCCGGATTATACTAAAGTGCCTGGAGGGAGTCTCCCTTCAAGATGAGAGACAAGAGATAATAACACTCCTGTTCTTTCCCTCGTGAGAGAAAGGGTCTATAATTTTTCACTAATCTGATTCCTTGGTCTATACTGCAATGCAGTTTGTATTTAGCAAGTTGGAGTTAACTGTGAAGTCAATTTCCTAGAATGGGAAACAGAGATTGTTCGATAGCTCCTTGAACGGCAGTCGCCAATGTTATCGAAATCCTTTTGATATTATCTTGATATCGTATTGGAAACCGTAGCAATCCTAGGACTCAGAAGACTATTAGGCTGAAGCTAGCGTCTGAAACAGCAACCTACAGATGCATCGTACTAGGAGAAAGCATTGATATGCTTTTCATAGCCCAAATGGAAGAGAGGGTAGATATGTCAACATGAAATGTTGAAATGTAGCTGTGTTCGACAAAAGACATTCCGTATTGACGAAGATCACTAGTTTATGATGTGATGAAATAGACATAAGTGTAGAAATAATGGAAGAATACTTCTTTCTCCATGAGGTTTGAATTGGTGATTCATATCAATCGCAGAGAAGCCTAAGCTGCGAAAGAAAACATCTTAGGTCAGTGTGATTCTCACATTTACCTTTGAAAACAGGTACACTCTAATATTATTGGCGCATCACTCTAATTAGCCAGCAGGTCACAGGTTTGATTTGTATTAAAATCGACTAATATCATTTTAACATGAATGTGTTGCAGTGGGTTAGGGTGAGCCAGTTCGTGGCTGTATTCGTCAATTGCACCATTTTTAAAGCAACTTTACTACCTTAGCGTATTTATGAGATAAAATGGACCCACATTTTGAAAAGCAATTACACATTGCATCGTAACATCAGGGTAAAAAATTAGATCAACCAATCAGATATCTCCATCTCCTATTGGTCCGTGTTTGACCACTCAGAATCCGGAAGATGATAGCTCAGTCCACTGAATTGAGGGAACTCATTTAGGAGGTACTTAAGGAAAAGTCTGGTAGATCGTTCATCTAACAGGTTATCCAATAAGTTGTCAAATTTGTGAATAAATAAAACAAGTGGCCAACTGTTGTATTAAATCAAAGATCCAATCATCAATGTGCCTTCCCTGCTTACCTATGACTTCCTTCATTCCATTATCAAGCTTATTATTGCCATTAGTTGTACGTTTTCCTTTGTTTGGATTAATGGATGACCTCACAAATGTCAGTTTCAGCTCCTCTTTGTGGTGTTGCAAAATCCGTTTCATCTAAGGTCGAGAGAATAAGGAGGTGAATGAGGAATTTTCTTCTTCGATCTCTAGTGAAGTGATTCATGCTGCGTTTTTGTGTGTGTGTGTGTGGGTGTGAAAAATGACGCCTTTTCCATTCATCAGAGCTGGTCTTTTTCCTCCTCCCTCTTTTTCTTCACTGATGTGGTTTAGTGCATATACAAAGTAACGAAGCCATGAGATCCTGATTTCAAATTACTCCTTTTTCGCTCGAGACACTTACTCAAAAAAAAAGGAAATTTGGGGAGTAGGGGCACTAGTCACCATTCGCCTAAAATAATAATGAAATAGTTGGAGTGAGTATAAAAAATAAACAGGTGGAAGCCAGTGGGTAATTCGAGGTTTTGGCAATTGTGCTAATTACAAGCTTTTTGACGGGTAGCTCTTCCGGAATCTTCATGATAAATTATTTATCAAATTGCTTTTTATAACTGAATCTAAAATAGAGAGCTCAAAGGCGTAATGGAAGGTACTAGAAACGGAACTAAACCTTTGGTGAACCCAAAAAATGCACTATTGATTGATGAGAGCAAGTTTGAAGCTGGAGAAGCATTCAGCTGTATTGTTTTATTTTTCAATGAAAACAAGATGGTTGATTTTCTGGTTGTACCGTCGTGTAGGCTGCTACAAGTGATAAACAACATGGTTTGAGAACTCCCTCAATACAATAGGGAATATTCACCCACTCATCTTATTTCAAGTAAGATACTCTTCAAATTGATTCCTCAGAAGTGTGGGCGTTAAAGTGTCTAGGTCGACATCTCAAACCCGCGGAATCACAAAGTGCAGAGCAATTGGAGTAATTGGATTTTATTTAAAAGTATCCCTTGATTGAGGAATTACTTCATTAACCCCGTGTATGGCTAAATGTAGGAGCTTTAGTGTTTGTTCGATCTAAAATGTTACTTTTCATAGCTTGTCTTTTTCCTAGTCGGAGAAAAACGACTAAATAATGATCCGTCTGTAGCGCCCCAGGTAGGGAACTGACCGTACCCCATTCAAAAGCTAAAGCTACTTGCAAACATATTTCAGCAAAGTGGAACTTTTGAATGTACCGGCTGATTTATACGAAAATAAGTATTACTAATATGTCGAATTGGTGGTTGCAGTACTAAATGAAGATTTTCGTACTCAAAGTGCAATTACATAAATTTTGTTTTCTTGGTAGATAATATTTGTTACACTTATGACAGGAACCTTAATATATCAGATCTTTTTTATGTTCTGCTCAAATTCTAAATTGACAAGTAATTAATTTAATGTTTTATTTAATTAAATTGACTGAGTCATCAGTTTACTTTCCCTGATCATCTTTAACTTCCTTTCATCCATTAAAATGCCTATAAATGCCTTCATTATTGTAGAATTCTTTTGATTTTGGTCATTCAAAGAACTCACAAATGTCAGTCTCGACAACGTCATACTGATGGTGTGAGACTAAAGTAGCAAGAGAGTCGAGAGAATGAGGTAGACGAGTTCTTTCCCTACCTTTTGTGACGTCATTCTTACTGTGCGGGGAGTCGTGCTGCATTGTCCTAATGAAACTTCCCTCTTTTTTGATTCACTCGAACAGTTTTTTTCCTCCCCAAAGCTTGTTTCAGACGTCGCCTTAATTGCTGACAGTAGTTGCGAGCATTGATTGCTGCTGGATTGGATGGAAACAATTCCAAGTGGAATATTCCTTGGCTATCCCACCGGATTGATAGAAAAATCCTTCTCCCATGAAGTCCCTTTCTCGACCTTAGCTGTGGCTCTGGTCTTTCCAATTTATGACTCTGCCATTGTCTACGACGCTTTACATTTCCATGCAAAGTCCATTTTTCTCCAGTCGCCAGCCACAAATCTTTCCTCGAACAGGATAAACCAAGTTGGCTGGGAATGGGGAAGAAACCAAATGTCGTCAACTCGAGTCTTGAGTTGATTGTTTTCAAGCTATTCTTGAGGAGGCACCCAGTTCCCAGGTTTAGCAAATTGTCAAAGTTTTTGAAGCCACCAATGACCAAGTATTGAATGGTTTGAACAATGTTAAACTGCGAATCCCTCAATTGATAAAACAGCAGGATAAGCTTCTCCAAGGACGTCTGGTCCAAACTTCATCTTGGTAGAGGATGAAATCTCCACTCCCAATGCGTTTCACAAACCATCTCCTGCAACTCTCCTTTTCCAATTACTCAATCCTATCCATGAACTGAGTGAATATTTCTATCCACTTTGTCTGCTGCTGAGTTTCCTTTCTTCAACTTATGAGTCATTATGTGCCTCAAAGAACTTCCATGCTGGTAGCGTTGTATCAAGCAAACTTTAGTTTACTGATTTAATTGGTGTTATGCCATATAAGCATATAATTAATATTTAACTTCATTGGAATTATAAAATCCACTTTAAATTTTATTTATTTTAAAAAAGGTAAAACTTGGAGAGAACTTATGGTGTGGCCTGATACAAATGATCTATGCATGTAAAGAATCCAGACTACGTCAGCCAGCCACTTTTATTGGCACCAGATGTATTGCCACTCACAGGAACAGCCGAACTCGCATTTGTCCACTAATAAGGAAGCTGAAGTTCTTCTCAATCCATTTCCTCGATGCCTTTTCGTTTTCTCATACTAGGATTGATGGTCCATCCAAAGGAAACAGATAAATTAATAACTGGGGATTTGTTGGATTGTCAAAAGCCTCACATCTAGACCAACCTGTTTCAGGCCGTAAGAATGTTGAAATATTAACTAGACCCACCATTATAACAGAACTACAGGAAAAAGTGTGGTTGTGTTCCAAATATGAGTAAAAACTAGTCAATTTTATTTTTTTTCAATCATGCTGTCAGCATAATGTATAGCCACTGGACACGCTCTGGACAGCACGGAGTACATGCTTAGATTACCGCCCACCTACTCCTACGCAGTCAACAAGAGGGTCATGTCGAAAACAGTAGTGCTCTCTCCTGCACCTATTGCAGGAAATTGATCCCCTGTGGCTGAGATGCGAATTATAAATAAGCATATCTGCAAACTAATAGATTATCACATCATCAAATCACTACTTTCGAATACAACAGTAGTATTTTATGATATGTTCTTATTACAGCTGAATTTAAGAAAATGACACACAAACCCAGTAGGGGATAAGTATAATGCAATGGAATCATGGAAAAACACAATAATGCATGCATTTTCAATAAGAAGAACCGCTTTGTGCGTTATTACAATCAGTAGCCTTCGAATTCAGTGATGTATCACCCATCAATACCGGCAGTGACACTCAATACCCAAGAGATCAATCGAGTGGGCACGGCTCAAACAACAAATTGCTGTAAGTCCGCACAACTTCTTTCAATTTATTTTAACGTTGTCGGGAGGCTGTTATCAGATTGTGCTTATTTGTAATTGAGTCCCTGTGCAGTATTATCATGTGAACTTAAAAGCTCTATTTATGACGTAGAATTTGCTTCTGGGGTGAGAAGAAAAGCGCAACCACTCTTTCTAGGTACTTCATCAAGTCAGTGCTATCAACTAGATGTCTATAATTTTTTGAAAAACACTACTCCAGATATTCATTAAAATAGTGACGTACTTTCAAACAAATTTCTACAGGAGATGCACAAATTGTCAGTACCATTCATCCTTCATTTAAATTCGAACGAGCAAACTAATTCCAAAACAGAAAAGTAAGTCAAAATTCACCCATTTGTGATGAAAATGATTTGTCAAGATACTGTGCTGCATCACCCAATCAAAAAAGACGAATAAATGGAAAATTTGCAAGCTCAATCCACAACACCTAGAGTTCTTCAAAACTTCCTACGACGTTTCAACCAATGATGGTGTCAGATGAAGCAGGTGGATGAAGAAGATGGTCACTTCCTGCAAGGCACGCAATCAACGCGTCTCTCACGAATGAGCTATCTGTCATTCACGATGAGAAGAGGTTCTCACAGGTTTGCTTGACGCCAGCACTTGTGCATCTCAGAGTATGTGGGAAAAGTTGGCAGGAATGGAGGCGGATTCAGTCAATGAGTTTTCACAGCTTCTTATAAGGTAATTCCACAGGTTCTGTTCGAATTTCACCTTTTAAATTAAACAACATTTAAAGGGTATTTCACAATGCCTAATGCACTTGAAATAGTATTTTTTACAGAATAATATTATTAAAATTGCCGTTCCCAAGAATAACTGGAAATATCTGCTCAATTCAGGGGGAGGATATTGCCAATGAAAGACGATGGTCACAGAAGATGGTTTACGAAATCCACTGGAGGTGGGGAGATTTCACCTTCCACGATGATGAAGATCGAACAGGACATCGTCCAGTTGAGTTTGATGATAGGCAGCACCTTCTTGAGGCAACAGCCCGTGAAGAAACTTGACCAGCTTTATCGGCTTATTGGAATCGCCAGTTAAGCCTAGCTCAAAGACCCTAGCCACTGCCGAGAATTGCCAAGCAATGAGTCACTATGAATAGTAACCACCTAATACAGCGACAATTAATACATGTATCTTTTATCGGCAGTGAGGTCGGTTGAAGCCGGTTTTGAGTAGAAAAATGACCTGCTCTAGTGGGTAGAAAAGGGCTGATGATGTTTCGTTAGGACAATGCAGCACAACCCTCACCAACAGACATCAGGAATTACTTCCAAAAGGATCGAAAGAGAATTTGGTTAGAGGAAAATCCCTCATCGTCCAATTTAAAAATAAATAGCGTTTGTAGAAAGAGCTTTTGCAACGAGAGAGGAAGAAGCAGAAACTGAAATTTGTGGGTTTTTGAATCAAAACCAAAATAACTGCAAAAATGGAGGTATTAATATGCTTTTTAATAGATGAAAGGAAGGCTTACATAATGAGGGAAAGCGCATTGCTTTCTTCATTCGAAGTTTGAAGAGAACTTGTAGGTTGACCTAATAATTTACTCTAGGCTGAGCATTTTTTGAAGATCGTTACCGCTTTCTGAATGCAGGTTTTGGATCTGATGATAATTCACCAGTAAATCTTCTCGGGTCATTAAGGGCTTTTCAAATAGTTGGACTTTCCATGACAGGCAACACAATGAAATCTTTGGAATTGATGCGACTCACATTAGAAAATGGAGAGGAAATACATTTATAGTTGCATATTGGGCACCAACTCCTAGGTCTTCAAATCATTACCGTTAAGGCTTCATCGCTTATCAGAGTGCTTGTACATGCAAGCTTAAAAGAAAACATATACTGAAGAGTCCAGTTGCGCGGTGAATTGTAATAGTGAAGGTTCTTTTGGCTTTTGGTCGGATTAGTAAAGAGCACCCAGAAGTGTAATGCTCTTAAATCAAACCCGTTGTACCCAAAAAACATTTTCTATCGATTGGCGGTCGAAGTTGTACTTTTTTCCGTAAATCACAGCTAAACAGCTTGAGAAGATGGGTAGATGGAGCTGCCTCACTGTAATCGAAATTCAGAAATTGTAAGAGAGTGACTTTATTCATCATGTTCGGTAGAACACTAGCGTATCAAATGAGATGCCTCCTGATTGGACAATTAGGCTATTTCCCCATAGTAGGTCAACAAATGGGATCTTTTGGGTTTAGTCTATTAGCATGACGTCATTTTTATTAAACTTGGCTTTCTTCCTTTAGACAAAAACCAGGAGTGAAAACTAACCACTTGACAATAGTCAATCCATTAAGTACACTATAACTCGGTTAAATAGTAAAATAGTAATTCCTCTTCAAAATAGAACTGTTGTGGAAGCAGACAGAATTCAGCCCAGAATAATTGGCACTAACTACTCCTACTGACGATTCTCTCAATCATTCAGTGAGTGTTGGGTATTACTCATAAGTTCGCCGTGAAACACTTTAGTGCACTCTGTTGTTATCTGATATAAATTTCTCCTCTGAGACTGCATTTCAGTCCAGCTTGAACTTTAGTAAACAAAATCAAAGGCGAAAAAGCATCAAAAAACATGTCTAGTTATGGGAATAGTAGCAACAGTTATACCAAATTTAATTCTTTTATAGCAGCGGAAACCTGGGTTTAATGTTAACAGGACATTTTCATTAATTTATTCCAAGAACGAAATTTTACCTTTCTTTTGATACACGGAAAAATTGTTTTCAACTGAACGAGAAATGTAACATTTTATCCGAAATTGCAAGCAATCTTTGTATTCTACAGTAGTTGCTTAGCAGATTAGCGATTGTAAAAAATCAGGTAGAGCTACCAAAACATTCAGAACCCTAACATTACCCAGAGAAGAAATTGAGGGACAGCATGGTAACTTCGATTCTCGTTCATTGTGCGTCATTTATGGGGGAATTTGATCAAGATGCATTATTAATTATGTTTAATAAATATGAATACATGACTAAAGGGAGTGATGGGAAAGAAAATTGGATTTATAAATATCAAAAGCACCTACCAAAAGTCAAGTACATTGAAACAGTCTAATAGTGCATTTGGTCTCAATAGTCTCATAATTGGATCACGTTTTCTATCTCCATATCAACTTCATAACAAAATGCTCCCCTTTTTTGCATGGGTCACTTCCTATGCATCGGGTCAACCCATGTATATTTTACCCGAATTTCGAATAAATATAACATCTGACCAAATGTTGCATTTAATTAAAGATTCATTCATCCATGTATTTTCCCTGATCATCTATGCATTCCTTTCATTTACTAACAAGTTTATTAATGACATTTTTAAAAAATTCTTTTGATTCTGATGATTTGAAGAGCTCCCGAATGTCAGTTGAACCCCTTCATGCGTTGTAAAAGCTGTTTCTTCCAAAGGATATTGCTAGCAAGGAAACAATGGCAGTAAACTGAGGGAGGCGCAGGGTGAGGGGGGGGAATGAGGTGGTGGGTGAGGAATTTTCGCCCAGCCAAGTAATACTTCGATCCTTTATGGCGTGACTCGTGCTATATTAGAAGAGGGGGAGGGACTGTACATTGTCCTGATGAAACAACATTGCGCCTTTTCGATTCACTAGAGCAGGTCTTTTATCCCTCCTCAAAGCTTGCAGTAGGTTTAAGCATTAATTGTTCTTGCATTAGGCGGTAATAATTCGAAAGACCTTCCCCTCATGAAGTTCCCTACTGGGCTGTGGCTGGGTTCTTTCCCCCGCTTACTAACTCGCCACTGTCTACGACGCTAAAAAACCTCGATGAAAGACGCATTTTTTGCCAGTCAAGTCCATCCACTAAAAAGGTGAAAAAAGTTGGCGAAATGAAATGAAGGGCCGATGTTAACTGGAGATTTGAGATTGGTTTCATACAATTAGTGATGCACCCATTTTCCAACTGTAAGAACTGTTATAAGATTTTGAAGACGAAGAGGATTCACAGCTTAATTGCCGATCACTCAACTGATAGGGCATATTAAGCTCCTTCAGGGGCTGCTGCTTCTCATTAATCTCTCAACAGGACGTCTGGATTGAACTTCGTCCACGTGGAGGGTGAAATCGCCACTTCCAATGGATTTCGAAAACCGTCTTCTGCAGCCATCCCTTCTCCATCCCTCCATAGTCGCAGTGACTGTTTCTAGCCCCTTCGTCAGCTGCTGTGACTCCTTTCTTGAACTCATAAAACATCAAATGCCTCATCTGATTCTTGGGTACTTGCATGTTAACAGTGTGTTAATCAAACAAATTATAATTTGTTTCTTTTGGCAAAAAAAGTAATAGGCTTAAATGCATCTTAACATGAACGTAATGCTTCGCTTTATTAGTTAATTTAAATCAGTTATCACATGTTTCGTTCCTGTTTATGGTTATTGGCGCTGTCAGGACTATTGGGTCTAAAATTGTTGACTTCCTGGGGAGGGAGGTAGTCTACTAGTCTATAATCAAGTCAAGGCAGATCGGCATTTCCGTTAATTGATAGCTCATTCTAAAGCTCTCCTTCATGACCAAATAAAAGCGTCTGGATAACAGAGCCAGAAGCTCACAAACTATCATGAAAATGGGCAAGGGAGTTTTTTGTTGACTCTTATGGTCAACGGCAAGACTAGATTGGTAATTGGACAAAGGGGAGGTTAATTTCCAGATGTTAATTTTGAAAACAGGGCGTGTTGCAAAAACTCATCTGGAGAGCTTGTTATGATGACCACAAGGCTTAGAAAACGAGAAAATTTGGATCAGCAGGGCTTAACTCATGACATTTCTAAAACCTGACTTACAAGTGCTTCCATGAATACATAGTCATAACTCATGAAGGGAAAGACCTCACGCTCCCTAGGCACATGATGACTTGGAGGATTATTTGCAAAAAATGAGAAGGAATTTTAACTAATGAAGCCAAACGTATGATAATGGTTGACAACGGCACGTCGGACCAGTGTCTTGGCAGTCTTAAGGGTTTCGTGATAAATGAATTTCACCGAGAAATGTGACACTGTCAAAGTGTAGTCAGTGTTCGTGTCCAGAATTTAATGGAAGTCAAGACGAGTAACTTGCGACAATTTCTTGATATTTGTGTCTTCCATCACCGATCTTTCTATTTATTTGATAACCTTCAAGAATTTGATCTTTCAAGCCTAAACGACATTTCATACGAGCATTTAGTTGGAAAATTTATTCATAATCATTGCTTAAGTTACTTTGCAAATAACTTACATTACTTGATAATACTGTAGCACTGAATCTAACTTTTCAAATTAGTCGCATTCTCACAGGATTTAAACCAATCTTAAAAGATTTTTATTTCACCATATACTTGTAAACTATTTTCGTTGGCTCACCCCATTGACCTCACAGGTTCCCACTGGCTAGAGCATATTAAGTAATCTCAATGATAAAAGTATTCATCAATATCTATTTAAAAATGCACAACTCATTTTATCAAATTTGAATGTAAAAACTGCGTTTTTTATAAATGCAATTATTTAACCATAAATATAACAGGATTTCGACTTAGTGTACTTTCTTTCACATTATTTAATCAATTAATAGCTTGAGATCTAATAGAAGAATAAAATGGATATTTTAATTAATTCACAGCCCTGTGATACAGACACAAGTTACAAAGCTAAACAATGCAATAGTAAGCTAACTCTGCAATATTATTAATTGCTTTTATGAAAGGAAATTTCACTTATTGCTACATGGCTGCGCTTATCATCTTCCAATGGGTTTATCGTGCACTTTTGGAACTAGTGATTACACCACTTTCTATGCTGCTGTTGGCAAGCTGAAGTTGAGGTCTTAGACAATGTGCGGTAAATTGGCACTTTAAAGGTAGGTGTATTTTCATTTATTACTAACTACTCTGGAACAGCTTTGTCTTATGACGATCAACTCGGTGTATTCCATCCTCTGTTTTACTTGGACAAAACTTTTATGCTTCGAATTCACACTCTAACCAAAAAACACATTTAGTATTTCGAAGCTCTAATAAAAGCAGAATTTCCTGTTTCAAGATATTTACTACTTGAACAATCAAACTGAAAAACTTCAAATAACCCTAGAAATTTCATCTGGAATATATGGATATGATTGTAGAGTTCGGAAATGCTTTTGGTGACTGCTTTAACTGATGGAGCAAATTGAAGTTCTTCAGGTTAGTTTTTAATTCTTTTACAAAATGACTAATTAAAGACTTGAGTTCAGGCTAAAATGCGATTTATCGGCATGCAAACAGTGTCTAATCATTTGCATTTAGATATTATATGCTATGCTTTTAAAATGACAGCTGTGAGTAATAGGGCCGTGCATCAGTAAAATGAATTTATATTAAATTTGAGCTGTGTTCTTTTGCATCTAGTTACCAACTTCGTTTTTTCCAAAGATAATTTTCCATCTATTGAACGACAAATCCGGAAAAATGTAAAGAGCAAGATTGTAGAACAATCGCGGATTCAATTATACAGCCTCCAGTAATGCCCTATAATAATGGATTCAGGCATTGAAAAATATGACTCAGTTTACTAATCTAAATATGACGAATTGAATTACATGGCATTTTCTGTATATGCGTCTTCGATGAACCTAACTGAAAGAAGAATCTAGAGTTTCCATTTTGAAAAGGATTTTACTAGTCTGATGTTTTTTAAAATGTCTTCGATTAGCTATTTTTTGGCAGTTTCAAATGATTTCAATAACTCCAAGCTTCAGTTCACCCCTTCAAACCAAACTAACGAGGTTTAAATTACGGAAAACTCATCTGTGATAAATGACTTAAATTTATCGCAAAAAAATCTCGGCTGGGTAATTTAAGTTCCAACATTTTCGCAAACTATTCACAAAATCGAATTTCACAGGACACTAAACGCATCTACAATTAAATGAGGATTAAATTTGGAAGTTAAACTTATTTTCCCCACTTTTATTGGTTTTAAATTATTCGAAAGGCAGTGATGGCAAATATCTAAGTAAAATACTTCACGATAAACCATAGTTTATGCGTTAAAATAAAGCCCACAAATTACCATAAAAGAAGAATTCACAACCAGTTCAATTCCATTTCCTTATCTTTACACAGATAATCAAAGCATTAAGAAACACATTTGTGATTGGTGCTCTCCAATAGATGTTAGTTTTGTTCAAAAACATCATCAAAGGTATTGACAATGCTAATCCATTGATAAAATCATTGAAAAGTAGTTTGTTTTCTTGTAATAAAAAGTTGATTTTGGCAGAAGTTAACGATTCCACTACTTGTCTACTTAATGCATCTTTGTTTTGTGTGCATCTAGTAGAAACGTCATCGCTGATAGCGGCTATAAAATATCGTCACGTGACCACAGGTTGGTTGATGTAACGCAAAAGGACAAGCTACAATAAAATGAATGCCTTTAATTAGGAGTCGAAGCCCGCTATGGTCAGCTCTTCCAAATAATGGGATTATAAACTAAACCATCATTGAATGAACTATGGCGTACATTGATTAGTGAAAAGATGGGAAGGTGATTGCCTGAAATCGCGAAAAATTCGACTGTGAATTCAAGTTATATAGACTTTTATTACTTCACAAGTGCCAAAAATAAAGATTTCCATTTTGATGAGTATTTTCTTCAATTAATAAAGTCTACTTATCTAGTCCTGAAAAAGATTAATATTACCTTATTTTTAATTAAATTGGGCATCTCGAGATCAGCTTCATTTGTTTAGAAGCCATTGTTTTAGCATTTTATTATTATGGAAAGCACGTCTCAAATGAGGTTTCAGATATAAATAGCCAATTTGTTTGTGTACTTTTCCTTGCAATTACAAAATTTGATATCTTTAAATTTAACCTCTCTCGTCACAGCATTTCAGTTGATTTACGATTTGAAGCCTTTTAATGCATTAAGCGGAATAAACTGCAATTAAATATTAGATGTAATTTTCCCAAAATTTTGAAATCGGATTCTACTAGAATCCTAGATTTGACTCTCATAGCAACTTCGGTTATTACAAATGAATGTTATGGTTTCATTAAACGTTAGTTTGTATAATTATTGCGAACTCATAACCTACCTTTTTATTAAATCAAAATTCAGTCACTTTTTCAATGTTAGTAACCTTAAAGCTTTCGCTATTCAAGATATTATAAATCATTCTGAAATAAACCCTTCATAGGTACCTCCCAATGGTGCAATCATTGCAAGAAATCTTCTTAATTGCAATTTCAACTGGACATTTAAAAGCGCTGTTTCTTATTTTGTGGCACTTGTAAATGAAACACTTCTTATATATATACTTATTTCAATCATAGCAAGTCTGCACAGATTTTCTCAATTTTAATTTCAATTGTTAACCCAAGTGAGAGAATTAGAAGGGGAATAAAATACAAGAAAGTTATTTAAAGACTCAATAAGGCCTTGTTCTAAATTGCACTCTTTAATCGGGCATTAGTCACAGTGAATAAAATATTCCAAGCGGACTTCTGAATAAAAAAATTCCACAGCTCTTCTTTAGGGATCCTTTTTTCATTATTTTTTCAAGGTCAAGTATCGTTTGCATCAAAGCATTTGGCTAACGTGATTCCACTAACGATCACACCACAGCGCAATGATTTGGAACATTATCTAAATTCATTAAGTATATTCCAGGAAAAGTAAAAAACAGAGATTCAATGATATTTTCGAATATTAAATACCAGATAACACAGCACAAGACACTAGATTCTCATAACCTCCTTCCTTAGCACAACTTCTGAGAGCGGATTTCTGAACCATTATACGGTAAAATGGGGCTACATCTTTCTTTAGTCGAGCAAACGAAGCTGTCTTTATTTAAATGGCTTCTTAAACTCAAATTAAATTGAATTTGGAGTAAGGTTAAAAATAATTATACCAAAATATCAAGCCTTTGAAGATATTCGTTGCAATTGATAGCATTGTGCCATATTTATAATTGAAGGTATGCAACGGAACCCATACAGAAGACAAATTGTTTCTTGACTCCTAATTCACAAATTTAACACATTCACAAAAAATCAGTTTAAATGAATGGTAATACAGGGAAAACTGTAATTGTCGCTTTTTATTTTTTACCAAAAATTTCCAAAATCCTACTGTACCGTTCTTTTTAAGAAATATTACGGCATCCAGTTTCGAATTACAAATATCTTAGTGATGAAATACTACATCCATTAAAACTTTCCGCCCCTAGAATGATTTTAAATGTATTACAATTTTTTGAACTTAGTTATTGCATTTTAATGAAAATGGTGGTATAGATATGTATATATTTGCCAGAAAGTTTTGGAAAAACTAATATTGTTTTTTTTTCAGTACATGTGATCAGAGTGATTGGAAAAATATGACCTTCAAGCATCTTGTGATGCGCTGCAGGCCTCGCATGTTTCATCATCACCAGCAGCGAAGAAAATTTCCCCAATAAGATCCAGCCTACAAAAGCTTAAAACTTGTTGGCTTTCCAGGCAAGACTTAAAGTGAGGCAGTGTTACTTAAAACACTAAAACAGATGCACATTTACAATGTGGTGGAGGTGCTGGGCTCGGTTTTTTGTTCATGGAAGGCGCCTTTTATCTATCTTTCTATCTATCTGGCTGTCGTTCCCTTTACCTTAGGTGAAATTCCAATCAACAAACCTAGAATAGACAGCCAAGTTTATTGACGTAAAGACCCATGGTATTTTAAAAAGGTTTTCATTTAGCTTTAGCGAGGAAACCAAATAGTTAACCAATACATAGTTATTTGTTAGTAAATGAGATGTAGAGGTAGGTAATTTTTAATTTCGCATAAAGGGTTCTCCAGTCCCACATAAAGAATGTCGAAATCTCGAAGATTTTGTGCATCTAACTTTCTTGTGAGTTATATTTATTTTGTAATTTAAATTCAGATTAAAGATTAATAATATCATTTTTCAGGAAAATGAAATTCTAGGTAATAGTCACATGCCACTTGCATGATCTTTCGGGTCCGCAAAATCATTCGCTCCAGGTATTTACTACTTCTAAACTCTCCTTGAGTGTAATTAATTCTGAGCACAAAAATTTATTCAATTATCATATGCCCTGGTGACGAACCAAAACGAGAAAATCGATACGGGATCAAAGGTATTAGTGTCTCAGCCTTGGTAATGTGCTTAGCCATTTCTCATAAGCCGTTGGACTTTTGAATAATGTGAGATAAAGTTAAAGTAATTAAATCTTATCAAATTACTAAATATCATATTCCAAGCAGCAGGTAAGCCAAACATCTCACATCATTTGATGCAAGGTACACGGATTTTGCAAAACCACATGAATGTATATATTTCTTACATTGGAATATTGTAATAAGTTCAAATGAAGCTTTTTGAGTTCAAAGGAAAGACTGATTTATGCTTTAACCTTTTAGCAAAAGCAGCTGAAATATACTTCGACATTATGAAAGTTTGGGTTTGCGAAACGTTACTCATAAATTAGAGTGGGGTGAATCAAAGAATAAAGGCTTGAATGATATGACTGAGATTATATTTTATGGAGAGAATGAGACTACCACATGATTATGGTGAGCATCAAAACTACACCATAACAAGAGTGCTCCAGGGCACATTTTAAAATATTAACCCCCTAATTGCCAGTACATTTATAGGCTTTTTACTACTACCAAGAGACTAGTCAGTCAAATATAACTGATCTCCTAAATAAGACCATGTTAGCTTCCATCTATAACATAAATCTGCATAATTGAGTATTCTTGCCAAATTTAGCCTTTTTGATTTTTATTTTCAACCTCGTCCCTTTTTAGTCTAATAAATAAATATATATATAAAAGGGGGTGCTGATAACCCCTAATGTGTCAAATTAGCCATATTTTTCAACGCAAATGAATTTGCAAATGCTATTAAAATATGGCAAAAAGGCATGAGGAATTTGCAAAACTCCCATAGAAAATAAGGGAAAATTACTTCCATGATGAAATTGTATGAGTATGATTTACAATAATGGAACAAGTTGTCGTAATATCAGAGCCAATTTATGGAAAAATCCAACAGCATTAGCCAACATCAATTTAAACAAATCAACTAAAACGTAATGGGTAACCAAAACTCTTGTTATTTTGATTTCTACAGAGTTTGACCTTGATTACTAAGCCTGCATACAAGATGTTTTGATTGGATCTACGACCAGAATTTCGTCTTGCCATACTTCAATTTATGTCAAATACGCAATTTTAAGAGCTACAAGAAGCTTCACTTACACACAGAAGCCATTTCAAACCCTAAATTACCATCAACTCCTACATATATATTAATGACCTTGAAATCTATAAATAATACAGACAATAACATTATCGCATTTCAACTGTTAACTAGTCGTTTCAAGTGGCCAAAAGCAGGAAAAAAGCGGGCACTTCATGAGTGAAATTCGCTTTCTGTCACTTTTTCAAATAAATAAATAAATGAAAAACCTTGCTTGAATAACCACTAAAACGTACTGCTTTTCCTACAGCTTTAGGCACCTGGTGCACCGTGAAGTAACGATTAATAAACTTAAAATAGGGTCGCTGATTGTTACTAAAACATAGAAGCTAGAGGGCTAAAATTTACTTCTTCGTTCTACCAGATCCAAATCAATAAAAGATAATAATTTTGTCTTTATTCCCTCTTACTTTTTGGGGGTCTTAAAGTTGGTCCGTGGTGCAATTATATGACTTTGCTTCCTTTACTCTATCCCCATCAAACTGATGTAAAAGTGCACGTTATGTTTGACTGATAGTATAGCAACGACTTTGTAGAGATGGTGATTAAAGTACATTAATGTTTGGAACATTCAGAACCTCTTAAAGCTAGTCATCATAAGCCCCTCTTGGTTCTTTCTGCAATCGATTTTTTTTAAATTAAAAACTTGGCAATTCTGGGTATTCAACTAGGGGAAAAGTTTAGCACTTTCTGCCTGGGAATTACATCACAAAAAACTAAATCAGGCGGTAGGGGATGATGAGTTCTAATTGAAGCAACACTGTTAATGTGTTTTGGCACATATAGCCTGCTCACATGATGGGGTTTGATTAAGATCGCGTGTTTTTCAGACCAAATACTATGCCAGTTCACAATTCTCATATTTATTGCTGTAGTGCAGTGCTTTAAGCAACAAACATTATAAATTCAACAGTTTCGTTGGTAATATATCATCGAAAATTCGGCACAATGCTCTCCACAGTGTATAAATCACGATTGGTCAATGAAATTGCATTATCCAATCGATGAATTAGAAGCTGACTTCGTAATTTTGTGAGGTATTTAAAAGTAAAAAAACGCATATATTAAGAGTGTAGCAGTTAAAGCTTTACTAAAGCTTTCTACGAAACTGTAGTAGTACAAAATCCAATCCACATATATTCTTCCACAACCCTCTAAGCTCGAATTTATTGATAAAATAAGAAAACGCCACTAGAGTGTGACCCACTGTCCTCTTAACCCCAAATCCAACTATCGACTAACTCAACCAAATCCATCTTTAACTCAACAAGAGCGGCTTTTCTTCAGCCAACATTCTATTATCCATCTCAAATTGTTTCCCAAATGCATCCCTAGACTTCAAACAAACATCCAGGGTGTTTGGGACAAATATGACAGAATAATATTAGGTTGTTTTTATCCAAAAGTTCAGACACCTTTGTGTGCGTATAAGAGATGACAATAGCAACTGGATTCCTGATCCAATGTGAGCAATGCTGAAGTAATCTAGGGATATGAATTGGAAGGCTGAAATGCAGTCTACGAATCTGCATAAGATCTAGTGATAGAGAAAGTGTTTGAGGAAGCTAGCAAAGAAATCTGTGCTTTGTCACCGAGTGAAATATTATGTTTCGGATTCTACTATGGGTTGTAATCCACACGAATGAAGGTTATTTTAAGTAAAGCTCTTTGACAAGTTTAATTGTTGTTTTGACTGGGTGACTTTGAAATCTATGAAATTTAGCAGCTGCCAACAAACCTGTCTTTTTCAAATGAGAAAGGCAAAACCATCTCTAGAACCTTGTATCTCACATGCAATTATCTTTCATCGAACCTGTTCGTTTTCTTTGTGCTCGGACAAAGCACATAGATGTATTGTTTGTGTAGTTTGTCCATTGGATTGTGTTTAAATGTACCATTTTTACTTCCGTCTCCTATTTGGGTTTGTGAGATAATTTTGTAAGGTCTTTAGAATCGTTAGTGGTCAGATTCTTCATTGGAAAAGAAAGATTTGAGAAAATGCAATTAATTTCTAGATTCGCGCTTTCGTTTCTGCATAAATTCTTTGTCAGAAAAAAAACTCCTGCTGCACTTCTACTTAGGTGTGGTTCTCACAAAAGCCGTAAATTCACGGGCATTCATCACGGAGGCATTTTAAATTGCACCATAGGAGTGATGCAACTCTACCCTTGAGAAATTTAACTTTCAAAAAGGACTCTGGCGTTATTTGTTATTTCATGAAATAATACATAATGTAGTCACTACAAACAGCATTAAAAATTCACTGAATTTGTCCTCTAAATCAAAAAGGGACGAGTAGTTATCAGGAAAACACCAATGGGATTATTTAATTTTCTGAAAAGCTGATGATTTTCATTTAAATAACCCAAACACATATATTTATACCCATTTTATTGCATCCCAATTGGTGGCGCTTTTTCCGTTAACGTAGCGTTTAAACAAGTGCAGCTGCTGTCGTTTTGTTGACTGGCAGGTCTTTCGACAACGTTCTCGCTGTCTTGAATAAAGAAAATCACAACCAGATCTTGGAACTGTCTGAGGGATAGTTAGACAGACTAGACAGGGTCGGGGTTAGGGAATTTTTCTGCAAGGACGATCGCACGACTTGCCAGCATTGTCATGTGCAAAATACAAGGGCTGGCATAGATAAAACAAGCCTTGAGGTTTAATTTTTTCACTTTTCCAAAGCCAGTCAACATGGAATTTCAAGTATATTAGTTAATCGTATTGAGGTTTTAAATGAGAGTGTTGAATTCGTCAAGATATCGAGGCACGCACACTTCTCACATTGCCAAACCGTTTAGCACCATTCACAAATGATGACAAGCAGCAATCGAAATAAATATTTTCATAGTAAAATCCATCAATATACCAGCCTGTGAAGTTTTAAGCATGTAGCCCATTTATACAATAAATGAAATATCGAATTCTAGACTACTATTCTGAATGCTTTTTATGCTTCTAAGTATTTATTCACTACCGAAAGTATTGAGTCGTAAAAGCCTCATTGATTCATCAGTGTAGAAAGCACCAACGTAGAGCTTTTTTGCCATCATTATCTTATTGCACTAAGTGCACACCGAAGAGACTTAGCTATGCTTAAACCACCCATGGCTATTGTCTATGAAGTTTTAAGTGAAGCTACGCCTGATTAAATAGGTCCACTGGTGGCACTAGAAAGGGCTAACATTAAATGTAAAAATAGCTATTCAGACGCATGAGTGAACAAATGTTTTCACTCTCGATCATAGGCCTACTAGTAAGTACATGGAGTGATTTGTTTTAAATTTCATTCCAGTGACATTGCCTGTTATTTCCTTCATTGCCGCGTGGAGGTATATATTTTCAAATTGCGCAGTTTTTTTTTGACCAGAACAAAATGCAGCATGAGTATGGTTGGGTAGGTGTATATCACAGTGGGTCTCCAGCTACGTGTATAGGCGTGAGTCCCCTCCAGTATCCAGTATTTACATTTTTATGGGTGCGGTAAGCTTCACTCGACACTGATTGGTTGGCAGCAGTTTGGAAACTGCGAAGCTGAGTCATGAGACCATCCCATAAGTTCTGTAAGAGATTTACTTTATTTAAATTAAAACAACTTTAAAAAGCCTTTGATAAATTTTAATGGATCTTAACATAATTTTTATTATACTTTGTACTCTAGAGAAAAGGAAAATTAAACCCTTCTTCATTAAAACCCTGCTAACATGATGAAGATGAGGATCGAACCTGACGACGTCCGGTTGAATTTGATAAGATGCTGCTTCTTAAAGTTGAATCACTCGTTGAACAAGCTTGTCCTGCTTTATCAGTTCGGGGATTTGAAATTTAGCTTAGTTTAAACCATGCAATTGTTCGTCATTTTCAAAAACTTGGAAGTTTCCTCAACTTGGAAAATGTAAGTCATCAAAGTGTCTAGACAGTCCATAATCTCAAGTTGACATCTGCTCTTTTCTCAATTTTCTACAAATTGCTCACCTTGTGACGAAAGTTGCTTTTTCTTGATATTTGGAGTCATAGCCAGTGGCTTCGTAAAGGGGAAAGACGCCAACTACGGACGCTGAGAAGAGGACTTCATTGTAAAAACGTTCTTCTTTCAAACTGGTGGAATACTCCATTTTGAATTGTTACTACCTAGTTGAGCAACCATGGATCTTTAAATCTACAGTAGGTAATTAAGGCGCTTGAACAATCAAGCTCTGAGGAGGTAAAGCGGCCTGCTCTAATGAATCGAAAAGGAGGTGATGTTGGAGTGGAATTCCTCTTCTACTTCTTTCCCTATCTTGCTCCTTTAGACTAACACTTGTTTAGCAGATTGCAAAATCATCTGGAAGAAGAAACTACTTTTGAAGCGCCACGGGAAGAATCTACAACTGCCATTTTCGAGTTCTTTGAATCAAAGCTAAAAGAAAATTTACAATAACCAAGAAATTAATTAGTTCTTAAATGAGGTGGAAGGAAGCCATGGATTATCGGGGAAAGTGCATTGATGACTGAATCTTTATCCAAAAGTGCCACTTAGTCACTTGTTTTATTCCTTCTAAATTCGGACAGAACCCTGATAGATTCAACCAGAATGTCTGATCTGCCTTCTGAATGGGCAAGCAGATGGATAAGCGGAAATCACCAAGTGAATGGCACAGGGACATTTGGAGCTGATTTTAACTTTTAAAACTTGGCATCTTTACCAAAGCGCCAACCTTGAAATGCTAATTGGAAAATTGTTTGAATATTATTCCCAACATTTATTAAGACTGGGTTATCAGCAAATAAGGGCTAGGAGGGATTCCTTTGCTTTTGTGCCCTAATTTTACACTGTTTGTTGCGGCATATTTACTTGAATGAATATTCACACTTCGATATGCCACAAATTTTAGAATTAAAACAAATTTTCAGGGCTTAAATCGTGCGATACTGCAGGGTTGATCGGTAATGCCAAAGGTGAGGTCGATTGTGATGTCCACACAATTGAAATATCTCTTTCCAAAACGACTGCGAAATCGACCTAAAGGGGCATATGACGAGAGATAAATGTCAGTCTCTGCGTCATAATTGCATTAGTCTTAATAAAACGCCCCAGGTTCTTTCACGTTCGATTTCAGATTAGTGCAAAATTGGGGTGGCATGACAACTGTCTGAGGCGAATTTCATATTCCTTTCTTTTAATAAACACAATAATTAATGAATTTAATATAAATGTTCACATTTTTGGAAGAGCATTGAGCAGTGCCCATATTCTCCTCGATTTTGATATCGGAAGCGGGTCATAAACTAAGCGATTTCATTTCATGTGGAAACATGAAACATCACCTCTACTCATGCTAATCTCCTAAATGAAACCATAACTAACTTTTAGAATTCGAAAGGAAGCCTAGTGAGTGTGAATATCTTTTATTTTTTGAAAAAGTTGAGGTTGTATTGTGGACCTATTTACAATCCATTATGCTGCAACTTCTTTTAAGCTCCTGATCGATTACCCTTCGATGCTGATTTTAAATAAATGATCCGGTGATTTATTCAGTTATTCGAAATTTATTAGAGTTAGAGAGTTTCCACGACACGAAGATAAAACATCAGCTATAAGTAGCATGATATATCTCGCACAACCTATCATTTCACCAGCTGTTGCCACTCACACGTCAAGCCCTATTAAATACACAAGTAGGCTGATGTGGTTTTTACGGAGTATTTTCGCAAACTCAAGTACGAGATGAAAGGGAAACTTGAGAGTCGGATGGCCTATTGTAAAATAAGAGAACTGTCACAGGCGGGATATGGCAGGTATCCAGTGTGATTAGTAGGTCTCCTTAAGTGGGTACCAGACTCAGTTGCAATGGTAGTAGGATTAGACAGGTGTGGGTATTGAAGCCTGTCACAGCATATACGTGCGTGCGTCACAGCTGGAGTTCGGTATTTATACGTCTTGGTGGCGATAAACTCTCCTCAGGACACTGACTGGATAGGAGCATTGTGGAAACTGACAGCTAGTTGAATTATGGTCCACCAACACGACCGATCTGGGTCTCAACGAGTTATTGAGGTAAGCAGGCTGGTATAAAGTTGTGGATCTTATACTGATGAGTCTTCTTTCCCTATGGATTGCTTACGGAATCTGAGCAAAATTTGCATTGGCTTGTACCAACCATGTGTAAAAGTGGCCGTTACTTAGCAACAAGATGCACATCTTTATCTCAAAGCAGGATATTGCTTCAACTACTCGTTATTCGACGTGTTAGGAAATTTACGAATTTATTTGAACCCGTTTTCTCCCCTATGAAGGCTATGACTTCAACTGCGTCTAAATCCCAACAAAATAATTTCCAGCGCCTTCCCAATCAAATCCCTAACAGGGATCCCAAGGGGTAATCGCCTTCACTTATTTTTCCTCTTAATCTACTTTTATAAGGGCCTGTGGAGATAATCATGAATACCAGAAATAGTTTTTCTATTTTACATTACAATTGATACTAAATCAAAAAATATTTACCCCAAGTACGTGCCAACGCATCCAGAAAACTTGTTTTTCCCAAAAACTTTAGTCCTAGATTTATTAACTCCAAATATCGACTTTCCTTTCCCAGTCGGCAGATTTCAATCAATACTGCCGATCAATAAACTTCTACTTCACAGACTGCATAGCGTGAGAATAACCGATTAAGGCTTAGAGAAGCAAATATTCTTTTCCAACCTCCAAGCCAGGTAAATTCATCGACCCGCGTCTGTTTTCCCGAACTAGGTTAGTCCCCGCAAGTGAATTAATGAGCTCCCCGCAAAACAACCGCTCGCACCAAAACCAGGTCACACTTCATCACAGAAGAGTGATTTTTTGCTCAATAATTTAACTTCATCAAAATAGCTGGACGCTCAGTTATGCAAAAGGAGTGGGGGAAACGCCTCTATACACACACTTTCACGTAAACACACACCAAGGAAACAATGGAGACGTCCTCTTACGACGGGAATAAAGGGAAGGGAAAGGGTTAAATGGGAATTTCTCTCTCAAAATGTGTGTGAGCACCAAACCGAGAACACTTTAACAACAATGATAGTGTCCGTGGTGCCAATAGAAGTAAAGATGTAGCAAAATAAACACAAACACGCACACACACACGGTCAACCCCCCGCAAAACAACTCAGACATATCAAAAAGATCAAAGGACCAAATACAGCAAACAAAATAAACGGCGAGAAGGGGAAAAGAAAGAGGGGTGTGAGGTTATATCGATTGATCTGGGGGGTCTGCTTTACTCCGTGGCAGGGGCGACGCTTGACCTTGAGAACGCCTCTCCGCCGCCACCGGCACTGACGATGGAGTTGCGACGATGCTGGCGGGTGCTGCGATTGGAGAAGTCGACCTCGCTCTGGGCGGTGAGGGTGAGTTTTATGGCGGAGGACTTGAGGCAACCGGGCGCGTTGAGGAAGAGAGCGATTCGACACATCTTCGTGGAGAGGAGGCGCAGACACACCTTCGGGGATTCCGATGGAGTTGACTGCTCCTTTTCCGTCTCCTCCGTCGGCTTATCTGCTGAAGTGGCAGAAATCGGGGTGAATGGATAGCTTAACCATATTAGTAGTACAATCAAAAATTATCACTGGCAAGCTTCTCTGCTGCATGTACACTATGTTCGGAATAAACTCGCAGAATAACACTTGGTTGGTATGTCCAGATGTACTAACGACGTTAACGCACACTTCACTGCCTTATAAGCTTGCAATCCACCTGAATCATAATAAAGAATAACCCGAACCATGATTACGACTAATGAGATTAGGGTAGCTGCTCAATGCTCCCCTTTAACACCATGAAAACGATCTGGCGACACGAGTTAGATAATTGCAATATAGACTAGGAGGCTGTGGTGGATCGAAGTCAACACCATAAGATTAGACGATCTTAGTGAGCGTGCACAGCGTAATTCTCAAAAATTCAGTAAGTGCATGTAAAGCCCTAGGTGGAATTGCTAACGACTTCAATTAAACTCTAGATGATAACGAAGAAGAAGTCAAAAAAACTTGTTACCAAATTATAAGGCTCCCTAGATCTTAACCCTCCGATGGATGATGATTATCTGTGTAGGCGCTGTCGTTGATGGGAAAAGCAAAAACACCGGGCTGGAATGAAGCTGTAATAAGGGCTACTGACGACCCTTTTGGGTAAAACTTTTCTACCCAAATTTTTTTAAGAGAGTGTCAAACTTACCTCCAACACTACGCATTTTGATTTATGGCGAATTTCAGTCTTCAAAGTAACCCTAGGGAAAATGCAATGGCAAACACAAATACCTCGACGTAACTCTTCCAACAACAAATAACAAAATCAATAGAAACACCAAGGAAAGATGCGTGTGAGTTTCAAACATCCCTAAAATATGTACTGCTCAATTACTATTTAACTTGAAATCCTACTGTGGTCGACTTACTTCGTGCCTCTTCCTCCTCCGCCTTATGATCGATTTCCATCGGCACTGCAGCCTCCATCTTACTGTCCTCGGTTGTCAAGGCGCCAGCTGTCAAGTGCGCGGCCGGTGACATGGAGGCGATCGAAGGCAAAGAGGGACAGAGGGAGGATTCGGGGGAAGCCGCAACCCCGCCGGCGTCCACGGAGATGCCCATACCACCGACGACAGTTGCGGTGGCGGTGGAACCCTCCAAGCAAAAGTCCGCCAGAGAGTGTGTCTTCAAGGAGGTCGACGATGCGACTGCCGAGGTGATCTGATGGTTTTCCTTCTCCTCGTCGATGACATCTGATGGCGGCTGATGGGTGCTGGCCTCAACGTCTCCCAGCTTCGGGATGTCAGAGGCCTCAACCATAGATGGATCGTGCATTTTACCTTCCTGTAAATGGAAAGGAAACAGCGTTGAAGGCGGAATCCTCTTGCGTACTAAAGGTAAACAGTATAACTCACTGTCTTTAGTTGCTCCTGGTTACTCTCTAGAAACAGTGCATCCGTTTCTTCCGCAGTGAGGTAGGGTGGCGCCGTTATGTCGCCCATGAGGAATTTCGGGTTCAGGATGACATACTGAGACGCACACACCAGCCTGGAAATGGCCTCTTTCGAGCCCCTACAGCATCCAAGCAGTAGACTCTGTGGGTCCTTCAACAGGTCCTCCTTCTTCCCCTTCACCGCGTAGTCTCCCTCTTCCACCTCCTCGTCAATCTCATTTCCCAACTTAACCGGTTCGGACGACTCGTTCGACAACTTTAACGTCTTCTCCGTCCCCGGAGTGTTGTTGAAGGAGAGAATGGAGGAGTCAGTTGTGGAACAGCTCTGTGGAACAGTTGGAGGTAGAATAATTTCCAGAGGCTTCGTCTCCACCTCGATGGCTTTCGCCACCTCAGTCCTTCTTCGAGGTCTACAGACGGGGGATCTAGTCGTTCCCGTTGCTGCTGCTGTTGCGGTAGCCGATTTTGTGGAAGGGACGGATGTTGCGGCGGCGGTGGCAAGGGAGGAAGAAGTCTCTTCTTCGGTGGAACGCAGGGTCTGGATGGAGAGTTGGGTGCGTGCGGAGACGGAGAAGCGAAGGAGACAGGCGACGAGTTTATCGACCCATCCGACGTGAAGGACGGGCACTGAGGAGCCTTCCTCCCAGAGACACATGTGGTCGAAGAAGGCGATGAGGTAGGCCAAACACAACGAGCTCTCCAGTAGGTGCGGACTGCTCGAGGCACACATGCGCACCACATCCGGAATCATACGTGTGGCGATGTCCAGGAACTCCCGGTAGATCTCCGCGTCGTCGGAACTGTGATTGTACCTTTCAGGGAAAGCAGCAGAGGAAGAGACATCGATTTATTCTCCACCAATATACCAGTGAAGAGCGGTCGTTAATCCTTAATCTGTAGAAGTGAAGTACTGATCTATGCCCACATGAAACCATGATTGATTGCCTAAATCTGAAATGCAGAGATCCTGGGAAAACGCTATGCAAGATTAGGCATTATCAAGATTTAAACGCTCAAAATAAAAAAAATTGACAGGGAGCAAGCTAGCTACTCTTTTGATGGTAAGAAGATGTCATTTAAAAAAAAGGATTCAGCCAACGCGTTCCTTTAGCCAGATCTAAAAGTACTCATAAAATCGGGTAAAACGTTTCTCCAGTTTGATCATGGCGTATCTTCATCACATCAACCAAAAAAGCCAAATACGTATTTTCTAAATCAGCTGCTGAATCAAATTGAGCATCATAGTTGTTGTTTTAATCCCCAAAACCGGAGCGATCGACCAACCAAAACCCAGTTTTCACGACGGTGAGCCAGACCCATCGACCAGTGTAAGCGAAGTTCTGTTATTAGGGTATCACAATTTAGAGGGGACACTCACTGTCCAATGACTCTGGCGGCTTCAGCCCAGTTCCTCAGAGCACCGGGAATATCGCCCCTCCTGCGTAGGTAGTTCGCCAGATATATGTAGGGGTAGACGTGCTGGTTGCGGAAGAATATCCGGTCGATTTCCACAGCTCTTCGCAACAACTGCAGCGGGACGTCGGCTTCACTCGCTGGCGACGACGTCTGATCGTCTTGTGCGCCTTGAACTTCCACGATTTCTGGCAGACTGTAGTCAGGTTGGGGAAGCACTTCCACTGTGTCGGGATGAGGCAGCTCCTCCGGGCAGGAGGGGTAGCCCTCCTCAATGTCCGCGAGGTTCGTCAGTCCCAGGGGGTATCGATTCAGCAGCCCGACGCGGTAGAAAATCCACAGGAGGCCTTGCTTCAGCCGGACTAGCTGAAATAACAAGTAAAGCCGGGTATAAAGTTTACTTGAGGTCATTTGACGAAAATGGCACCTGCCTCTAGCGATACAGTTTCTCCACTACCCCTGGAAGCTGTCTGGCCTCCATCACTGCACGTGGACTGAGTAGACGAGGATATTCGCCTCTTCCCACTTCTCCTTCCAGACTGGCCTCCAAGACTGCCCAAAGGGGACAACAGCGAGGCTTCTCCGAGCCTCACGGACTTGGTGAGTCCACAGGGTTGGATGGCGGCCACGGCGGCTGCCACAGCCAGGACGGGAGGTCGACAAACGACGGGACAGCCATTGAGGTAGAGCCAGGAGTGCAGTAGGTGCCCCATTCGCACCGGGGGCGGATGAAGATGGCTGGCGGTCTTCGGCTGGTCGTCCGCTGCCTCCAGCACCGAGATATCCGCGGACTCGAGGCGCTCGGGCGGCCCGAACTCCACCCAGGCGTGGTCCTCCGACAGCGCCAGGTGGACGTCCGAGTAGCCTAGTAAATGGCAAGCCGCCACCGTGCTGTAAGCCAAGCCGAAACTGTCCAGTTGACCAACTGAAACAGGGAGAGGAGATTTAGAATGCAGGTTAAGCGTGCTAACCCACGCCTCCCTCCGTCTACTAGCGAGCAGGAAAGCATAACTGCAGCAGCTATCACATCTCTACCGGGGCTCGAAAGTGAGGCCACTACCAAATTAGGACGGAAGATTGATGAGCTTAGTATGTGGTGGTTTCCTCTAAAAGTTCAGATATTTTCACTCATGTAGGTGATGACAAACACGAAGATTAGGTTACTGATACCCGCCTGATTCATCATGGAAGAGAATAATTAGTACCAAGACGAATCGTACAGGTCACCAAAATGAGAAAGATTACGGTCGCTCCTCAATACTGCCCCCGAACACTCTGAAAACAGTTCCGCAGCATGAAACGGAGAATCGTAATGGAGACTACGAGGCGGCTGTGGTTAGAGGGTAGTGACAAAAAACAGACGATCTACTTTCACTCGCACAGCAGCCGATTTGATCAAAGAACTGCAGAAAAAGTGTTAATGGAGAGGCTTAGGCTGAATTTAAATGCAACAGGGTAATGGTCAATCACTCCAGTTAAGCCACACCTCAGGAAATCCAAAATGCCTTTCAGTCAGTTTTTATGACAGTTGCACTACTACCCCATCCCTAAATGTCTGGCCGCCACAGAACTCCTCAGACCATCCTAACCCGTTAATGGGGCGCCATAGTCGAGAAAACCACTAATCGCCGACATGCTGCCAAAAGTCCAGTTAATCGAAGACAGACTGAAAGCACATCTCGAGGAGACTTCCCCAGGAATGATCTAAAATTACTTTGCTCTCGGTCCCAGTTGAGGGGTGGTTATTTTGAGTAAACCTCTGGCATTAGTGCAATTTCATTGTTCATTGGATTTTTTTAGCTAAATAAAATTTCGTAATTACCGAGCCCTTTTCCTTTTGTCCACTGAGACTTTCAAGGGTTAGTTTCTAGGCGAAAACGCAGACTGACCACTAACTGATGTCAGATTCACATGCGTGATCTCCAGTTGTCCCCCAACTGGGCCACTGATTGAGCTTTTTGTAAGCTAAATCATTTCAAAGCTTTTCACTCACAACTCACGATGAAAACACGAGCACAAAAACAGTTCTGGCATCTTCTCTAACGATTCTCCAGAGACCATCTCCTCTAAAAGAGCAGCTAGCAAGTCTTTCAAATTAACCGGACCGCAAAGACCTTGTATCTGCAGTACTTCAAAACCTGCGCATTCTCACGACTTCTTGGTGAGGTCAAAGTAACGGATCTGTGCATTGCGAAACCACGGAAGTCAACACACGTACGCCGACCTCGTTTTGTGGCATTAAAAACTCACTAGCGGGTTAAACACCTCTTGTGGTACTTATGAATGGGATACTAAATCCACAAGTGCAAACCGACTTTTAAAGTAAAAATCCACAAATTTTGTATAAAACGCAACATTATGCTTTCCCCAAGGGTAGTTTTAACCGAAAAATGGTGAAAATGTTCACTTTTTAGGGATAGGAAAACGAAAAGTCGCCAGCAAGATTACGTCAAAGCTAAATATCTCTCGTCCGAGAAATTACCCCATAACAAACTTGACTAGCAATACGGGTCGGGTGTGGTTTTTCGCAAAATCTTTTTTGGGTTCTCCATTTTCTCCTCCCAAGTGTTCCTGACCCAACGCGTTTGCACACGGGGGCGATACCACCAAAATCCAAACCTGAGGTCATTTTCAAGAATATAAAAGAACTTTTGAGGGATGGAAGGGCTTCTTGAAAGTTGGGGGGGGCGGGTATGTGAGATCAGAGTCTCTCTAGACCTGTTGGAACTCACATTTGATGAGGGAGTAGATGGACTGGGCATGAACGCAGTGCTCCCTCTGCCTGGCCGAGGAGGAGAGGTGCGAGCAGAGGACATCACAGACGGCTTTCACCAGACTCCTGTCTGCAGTGGCTGTGCCTCCGCGTTTCGATCCCGTCTGATCACCGGACAACCGAGAAAACGCTGCCAACTGAAAGACCCAATAGAAAAGCACTCACACAATCGATTCTCTCCCCCTCCCCACCTTTGTGTTTGATACAGTCGCAGATATGCGTAGAATTAAGAGGATTAAATTAATACATAGCTTTTATCTTTTTTGGTTGACGTCAATGCCTTATCTTGCTCGTATCCAGCTATACATTGTCAGTAACTAGGCGACGAAATTGCGTCCCTGAGGTAGTAAGCTTGTATGGACACAATTTCAAGCTCAGGAGAGGACTGCTTACTTTGGGATTGTTCACAATCATCACGAAGAAACTCTGATACAGTGCCTCCGCCTCCTCAAACCTAAGTTCCGGAAAGAGGGGCTGTGGTTTTGATGGTTTCTCCGCGGTCACCACGGAGGAGGAGGCGGTGGAGCAACTCATGGGAGAATCGACGCCGTCCTCCTCCACCATCGCCTCTGGCGTCGATGGCGCTGGTGGTGGAGGTGGCGGTAAGGGAGACGCGCTGGTTTCTATGGGAGCAGCAGCGGCGGGGGCGGATGGGGGGTGGTTGACTCGAATGGCGAGCCGTTTGAATCGCGAGGGATGGTCGGAGAAGTTGCTGACTCCAGTGCCTCGCGACGAGCGCTTCCGACTCGACTGGGGAGTGGACTGAGAAAGAGAAGAGTCGGGGGTGATCTGGGCAGTTAGGTGGCTCTCGAAGTACCCCAGGAGGATGGAGGCGAAGGCGAGGTTGATGTTGCCAGGGGAAGTGAGAAGCTCATTGAAGAGATCCACCACGGATTTCATGGAGGTGAGGGGAAATAATCGTCGCCAGGCGCGGATCTGAGTGTTGGACGTGCAACGGAGCGTCATTCTAGGGACACTGGAAGAAATTAAACACTGCTAAATAACAATTAAGGACAAAAAGACATCTGGTCGAATACGACTAGCAAAGTGATATCTACCAAGGATTCATTACATAGTTGGCACTACGTGTTCATGATAATGTGAATAGTACGTCTACCCGATATTTCACTCTTTGGTACTCAAAAGACCAGTTATCAAACAGAAACACCGAACTGATTCTTCCACACACCTCACAACTTAAGCAGCCATAATTTTATTATATGGAGTGTGATTCAATATAAACGCTACTAAGCTGATACGTAGTATAATGATTGAAGAATTAAGTAAAGCAAGTGAAACAACATGAATTGTGCGAAAAAAGTCAAGATAAAGAGATAACTAGGCCAAATACACTGAATATAAGAGTTAGGGCACCTGTCTATGTGGTGATTCTCCTTTAAGGAAAACTTTCCATCAGAGAGGCACATATGCACTATGCATTAAATGATTCAGGAAGTCAATACCTTTGAGCATTAATATGGTTATTTTGCTAACCATAACGGAAGAAAATCACACAATCGCGTCATATGCACCATGATTTTGGCATTACATGGACTAAAAGCATTAAGAAAATGACGAAACGATATAAAAATGGGACGCACTCAACCGCAATTGCGGGAAAAACAATGTTCCGTTTCAGCGTGTTACAATAATTTAACAATAAATACTTCTCATAACTTCACAAACCTTTGTTACTGGTTGAAATTTTGACAAACTAGGCCCATAATCTGTATTTGATAGACGCTGAAATGAACCAATGATCGATAAGCGTCAGTGTTATCATAATACTGGTATTCACAAAAATAGCGTCTTAAAAATCACTGAAAACTGTCCATAAAATTAAGAAAGTGATAAATTTTAATAATTAATATGTAAAACTCTTTTACCGTTTTTACTAAGAACTTCTGAATAAGTGGTGTTTTGCTAACCGTGATATTTACATTTGCTTAGCTACCCACCATTAATGCATACGCTAAAATCTTTGAATCGCCTATCTTGAGCTAAAAGACTGGTTTAATGACCGAAATTGATACCATAACTTTCATGACGTTCAAAGATAAGTATTTGATGACCTAGTGGCTTTTTGTGAGATTCCAAAGCTTTACCACCTGTGCATTTTAACGAAGGAAAAATGATGCATTTGGTATGATTTGTGGTCATAACCTACAGCAAATGGATTAACTTTCTTGAGATGATGGGACCCAAACTACCATAATTTGTTCAATTTTCGCTTTCAAAATTTTAAAAACATTCGTGACTGTGTATAATTAATTATTATTACCTCTGAATTGGTTCCGAAGATGCTTGTGAAAATACCTTTTAAGAAAAAATTCGACCCTTTATAATTACTATCTCAATCAGGCAATCTGCAACAACCAGGAACCCACCAATTATCTACAGCATAACTCATTGTTAAAATTGTGATGTTTATCACAGCCAGTGTATGGATTATCTGTCACCATAATCGAGATTCAATGAACTTTGAATCAATTGAAGACAAGTTACATAAAGTGTATTTCAAAAGCATTGTATGGAAAACAGAAACTCGCATGCCAAAGTAATCCCGAGAAATTAAAAAGGAAGGAAAGAGATAATTGGTCGGAAGCAATATACAAATTTACGTTTCACTGTTCTTTCCCATCTGTCAAGACTTAATCCCTACTCGTGCTTTGTTTCAAATTCCATTTAAAATCAATGCATCAGGGTATCACGTTGATACATTTGTCGATGGAAACAGGTTTATTACACGGGAGTGCAGAAATGACAAGACTCTGTTTTAATACCCTCATCTGTCATTGTTTATTCGCGTTGTCACCTTCAAGTTTTATCGGTTGGGGCATGAACAATAACCGTGGTTGGTGCTGTGACCTTAGCTGACCGGGCCCCATAATGAGGGACTTGATTACATCTATCTTGCGTTCCTTTGGCAACAATGGGGGCATTTCAATCTCAAAGTGGACAATCAGGTCACCTCGTTTCCGTTCCGACAAGTCCGATGCATTTGGAGCTGCTGCATCCTTATCGGCAACCTTGGCTTTAAATTCTGGCAACCCTCCTCCAGGAATTATAAGTGGGGAGAGGGATGATGTCATAGGTTGCATTTTAACATTGAAAACCTCATCTCCTAAGCCTTTAATCTACAATATGAACAACAGATCAGGAATTTTGCTGATTCCAGATCGAATATTTGTTTGAATGTGTTGACTAGCTTACTTCTAGTGAACCGCCAAACAGCGCCATTCTCAAGTCAATCTTGCAGGAAGTTCGAATATTCAAGTCGTCTCGGATGAACAGTTCATGTGGCTCCTCCGAAAGCACGAAAACAACGTCCCCGGCAGGCTCATTCGGTGTGATGACGTCGCCCTCGCCCTCAAATCGAATCCGCGTGCCGTTCCGAGCTCCGGCGGGGATATTGAAAGTGAGAATGCGACTCTCCTCCATGAAAGCGTTGACGGTGCGGTTGAACCGGCGTCTCCGAACCTTCATTCGACGTTGAACTCCGCCCAGAAGATCATCCAGCCGCACTTTCACGCAGTGCTCAACCTCGTGTTTCTGTTTCCCCATGCCGGCGGATGGAACTCGGGTTACAGTGGGCCTGTGCATGTCGTTCGGGACCGCGTTGAATACGTACGTTGATGGAATGCCCTAAGAAAACCAAACAATCACATTGCTGTGGCGGCATGGCGTCATATTGGGCGGTCTAGGCAACTTGATAACAAAGCTGTTCCCAAACCTATTTACCAGATTGCCTTGCCGCCAAACCAGGTCTGAGTCATTTCGTCCTTTGTTCGATATCAAATAAAGCCGCGAGTGCACGACTCAAAGCACATACTAGTTTACAATAAACGTTCTTGTGCACATTCCTTCTCTTTCCCTCTCCTCTCTCCGGGAGTGGAACCATCTTAATGCACTCCATCTTGAAGAGCACTCACATTGCCATAATGAGACAAATGTTTGATGCACACAATTTCAATGATTTTAAGCATTTCCTCAATGGGGTATATGTGATTGAGTGAGATCAATACTGTAACGTAGGGATTTAAATGCAGTCATGTTTCACAGCTGAGGCCAACTATCGGTGAGCTTTCTATTGGTTGCCTTTTGGTATATAAAGTATAGCACTTGCATTCATTTTAATAAATACTTTTAAACCACTTTCTGGAAATATGATTTAAAACTGTGCCCTCCCCACATTGATTGGTGGATAGAAGCCTAACCACATTGCTGCTTCCAAAAAGATATTATTAAGCAGTTTTGCTATATCTCGTCCGATCCACTCTTCCTGGCATCTTTGGCCTCTTGCCCTGAAAATGTCAGTAAATAAAGTCTAAACTCCTGCGTGAATGGTATCTGCATTACGAACGAAGGACTGATGAACCACTATATAATTCCTTGATGATGTCATATTACCACTTTGTGACTGTTTTTAGACCGAATTTTTCAGATATATGATTTAAAATTGATCCGGTCCCATTGAGTAGACGATAGAAACCCTAGCTCTAGTAATACTTCTTAAAATTGTACTTTTTAGTAGTTTTATTAAGCTATAATTTTGGGTGAGGTGATGTGGTATCCCGTTGTATTTCCTGCCATTTTAACTCCCCTTTTTGTAGCAAAATCTCAGTAAATATAGTTTAAACTCCCAACTGAATGCTGTCTGTGTTATCAGCAAAGGCTAATGATTCGGTGAGGAATATCTTCAGCCAATACTTCTATAAATGCTCAAATCAATGGATTGAATTGAGCACAAACTTACATTTGTGGTGACCTCGAAGAAAGGTGCAAAGTTCTCACCACTGCCGCTGAAGAACATCTTAAAGGTCGGGAAGCTGCTGGCGTCAGAGTCAATGGAGCTGTTGGAGGCTCGCATCTGCGGTTGCATTTTCACGCTTCTATCGCCGAACAGGTCGTACGCACGTCGCTTCTCCGCGTTGCCTAGTACCTAGCGACCGCAAATGCGAGTTTGGGCCTATTTTAAGTAACTTTACATTTTTCACTACTCGAAATGCCACTGGAAGACAAAAGTTGCCACTTGACGTTTTATACCATTCTTAACATTTCAAGAAACAGTATTAATTAAACATAAGATTAAAATTGTTAAAATACCACAAAATCCTCCACCCATAATTATAGAAAAAATCCATATTTGTTTTCCGACAATTAAAAGGACTCAAGTTGTACTATAACGAATGCTGTTTTCGCCATTCTTAACTGTTTTCTAACCCATACCCAATTAAATCGCTTAAAAGATCCTAACAGAGAGCTTTTATTGTCTTGATTTATTTTAATGTACGACTCTCCTAAGTTCCCAATTCTCATTACTGACTCAACATCACGTGAGCTATGTAGACGCGACAAGGTAGTCTTGGCAGCATCCCAGACACGCAGCCCGGTTTTCCGAGTCAATCAACTCCCCCGTCGCCAGTCTAAGTCAGAATCACGTAGCCCTGTTCCTATACCACGTGAAACAGCTTAAGTGCCTCCCTCACCCATAAAACGCGCCCGTCTCCTCTGCTACCATCTGGTTGTTGGACTTATCTGGCACAGATAATCCGCTACAGTTGACACATTGGATAGCAGATCGAGTTGTAAGGAGTGAGATCATACTAAACAGATGCCTCGTGATATCATCTCCATCGCGTTTTCAAAAATTCACTGACTAAGGTTTCGCTAATCGCTTAACATCAAGCCTTTATTTTGTATTGAATGATTTTCGTACTGGAAATTGGGTTGCATACGATGAGAAAGAAGGTACCAGAGAACAAGATTGCAAAACTCCTGAAGTCAGTCTTTTATAAGATACTAAGATACGGTCACTAAAATATTTCAGTTGGGATTAGAAAATCAAGCGTACTAAAGAACGATACATATTAATGCCCATATTAGCAAGTGATCATTTAATGGCACCATAATTAATCCATGTGAGGTTTAGAGGCACTGTAAACCTGATACTTGATGAAAGCGTTTTTGATGCTCTCTCCCAGTTTCATACTCACCTTGCTTTATACCATTTCAAATACGACTGGTATTATAAATACAATGATTATGTAGCATTGATTTTAAAAATAAGGATCAGTAATTTATTAATCTAAGCTTTTAACATCCCAGAGGACAAAAATACAAACGAACCTTGTCTCGTTATTGTCATAAAAGCATTAGGAAACAATCCAAAGAAAAACCCCTTCTTAAAAGGTAGTTTGGATTTTACTAGAGATTTACTATGGACATATTAATTAGAACTTAGAAAGCACTTAGGCCTTTAGAGACTCCTTATATTTTATACTGTGAAAGAGGAAACATCAGTGGCTTGCCTCGTAAGCCTTGGTGATGTCCTTGAAGCGCGCCTCGGCCTCAGCGGTGGAGTTCTTATCCGGATGGTAGAGCAAGGCCAGCCGACGGTAGGCCTTCTTGATGTCCGCCTCCGAGGCGCCCCGGGGCACTTGCAGCATTGCGTAGTAGTCCGGCCGCATCCTCGCCGCATCAGTCATGCCGCCGACGCCGCTGCCACTGCGGCCCTCGTGCCGCAGCCGCGGTCCACGCCGCTCCCTCTATCGATTTCATGCGCATTTCCGCCCATGAATAGCGCGTGGATAGCTAGTTCTCCCTCTCCTTTACATCAATCTTCTCCCTTGAATGCTTTTAATGAATCCTTTACACTTACTCTTGCTGTGAACCCATTATCATTACCACCACAAGCTCATCCTATATCCCTGAGGTCTGATCGATCAAAGTAAGTCGTGAGAAACGCACCTTTAACAGTTATTCACCCAATCATTTAGTCTACTCAATGTTTTGCTTTAAATCAATCAGCCTTTAACTAACGCAGTACCTAAAAACCGTTTCCTTTTGGGACAATTTTCGGCATCACTATTGTGGCTGACTACCTAAGAATTAATCAGCCGGAAGTACTTCTGGAGTTGCATCTGCTGAAGTAGGGTTAAAATTTTTCGAAACCATGGAAAAACCCTTCGGATAATTGGAAAT
The DNA here is from genome assembly GCA_030710315.1 of Anomotaenia brevis. Taxonomy (NCBI): domain Eukaryota; kingdom Metazoa; phylum Platyhelminthes; class Cestoda; order Cyclophyllidea; family Dilepididae; genus Anomotaenia; species Anomotaenia brevis. The sequence continues at coordinate 46,230 of JAUOZQ010000104.1, forward strand.
TATTTTGGAGTATGTTTATTTGTAATAGCAGCAATTACTGCCATGCTTTTATCACGTTCTTTTCATTTTCCCTATATCTACAATCGGGCAAATCAAATCAGGCTATTTCGATACTGCAGACCAATTTTACCCCTATTTTGAATATCTTTAGTAGTAACTTGGGCGTTACAATTGGTCGTTTTAGATGTATTACCTAATACAATGCTCAAACTTCGACAAAACTGGGTTTCAGCGTAAAGTATTCTTGTCTCGTTCTTGTGAAAGGGGTTTTTAAAACCAAGCTACCGTCATTCAGAGCTGTAAACCAGTTTAATTTGAAGGCATTTAGATATGACCAATATCCTACGTCTATTTGCAGATTGGTTAGGTGACTTACTGTCAAAAAATATATATATTTTTTGCTATTTCATTTTTCGATAAACTATTATGTTTATGGTGATGGCCCCAGCTTACTTATTACTACCTTTGATTTCGTTACAAGGCTTGAGAACTTGATAGTACTTAAAAGTAGAAATGTCCACTCAAGAGAAGTTAGAAAAAGCCAGGTCCCATGAATAAGAGAGCCACGTCCCAGGAATTTGCATTTAAATATAAGGCCGACGCATGCCCGGGGCACACACAGTGAAAGGTGGACAGAAGAGACAAATCATTGTTGGAAGACAGCTTCTCATATGTGAAGTAATGTAAATAATATTTGCTTTGGAAGGCGATTAACGCTCGCACCTTGTGGAAACGGGGTGAGTTGGAGGGGGTTTTCTCAGAGTTTCTGATCAGGCACCAACAGCTTCATCACACGCTGTACACTAAAAGGTGGAGAATTTTCGGTGTTGTGGGATCGGGAACCAAGGAGTATCGTCGAAACGGCCGTGATTTTCGAAAAATCGTCATGGAGGCCCGGTGATAGGAGAGAGAGAGAGAGAGAGAGAGAGAGGAGAACACAGAGAATGGGGAAAGCGAGGCAGTAGTGGTGATTCTTACTTTTTACAGATACAAAAATATATGTGTAGAGGCAGAGAGAGAGAGAGACTAGGTTTCGGGCAGGCGGGTGAGTGCGGCTGTGCGGAGATTATGGTAGCAGCATAATATCAAGTGCTTCGTGAAACTATACGTACTAGTGGGGGAGGCACCAGATAAATAGTGTTAGAAATAAAGGGCTGTGTGAAAAGTGAGCTGAAATCTTGTGAGAGCGGTCCAAAGCAGACGAATTTGGTTTGAAAGCCCTAAAAGGATACAGTGGTTTTCTTTTCTTGTTGCTACTGAGTTATCTCGCTGACTGGTCGAAGAATTACACTTTTCGCGGTTTGCGAAGAATATTCTCCAGTTGGCGCATGTCACTGTCACTGATCTTAGTTGCCAAAGTTCGACCGGCTAAAAATAGACAACGAAAACAGATAAAGGCATTAATTTATACATCAAACGCTCAACAATTCAACAGAAGAGCAAATGGCAACAAAGCAGCGGTTGAGTAAACTCAAAAGAAAGTGTGGTTAGCAAAAATTTTGCAAATCAAACGTGCGAGATTACAAAAAAGAGAATTTCATTATGGCACTAAAGATAAGCTTATGTGTGTGCAGTGGGTGAGAAACTTTACTAAAATATATTTAATACCTAAAACACTCGTCTTATTGCTTAAATTATAGCTGTTAATGCGACATCACGGCACTGTTCAAGGTTTGTTATGACACGTCAAACAACCAAGGTTACTACAAAAGAATCTGCATTGTAATTGGCAAACAAGGAATTCGTACGTACATATACCTAACTACATGTGATGGGTAAGAGAAAAACAAATGGAAAGTATGTTTAATTGATGAATAAACGTATTTTAATATCTCATTGCTTTAAATGTGGCCAATTTTAATCAAAATTTCACCTAAGTATGCCATTTTGGGCAGTAGAGAAATAAAATAGATAGAGAAAAGTGCTAGGCAAATCGAAGCCGCATGCAAAGGAAATGGCGAGAGACCATTTGAACCGCAAGAGTGGAGGGAGTAAACAAATAAACAAAAAGCGCGGCAAAAGAGAGCGGAATTGCCTGCGGGTGAGGCGTATTACCATTGTGCGACCGCTTGCGAGTCGAAAGTTTAAGTTAATATAGTCGAGCTAGAAATTAAAACAAATGAAAGCCGGTACTGTTGCTAAGCGCTAGAGCTGGTTAAAGAGGGGGCGAATCATTGACTCTGTAGTTTCATCCGTTTAATCGTTGGGTGCTGTTGTTGATATTTGGAATCAATTGTGTTTAAACTGTGTCAGATTTCGGTAATTTTAATTTTAGTATTGTGTTGGGTAGGGATCGGCTTACGTAAGTTCAATAGCTTTCTTCAAGGGAATATCAAAATCTGCATCATCTGCAAAAGGAATTTCACGCATACTTTCGATGGTCCACCTGTTTTGCGGTATTTTGATACATTACTATAAAAAAGTAACTAATGAAACACCAATGGGAATTAGCCAACGAACAAGCTAAACAACTGGCGTTGAATCTCTAGCTTACTTGCCAAATATCGATTCCTTTTTCCTATAATTCGAATTGGCTTCACACTAAATAACCTTGTGATAACTAGGCATGTGAGTACCTCAATTTAAGTTAAACTTATATCTAGTTCTACAAAGTAACGGAGTCTTTGCATAAACTGCGGAAATAAGCGGCCAAACTAAGAATCTGCTAAACGATTTGTGAAGCGGCTGGACACTTGCGTTGTTAGCTTGCACCGCCCATTACTTTGGCAACTTAATTCCCCTTTATTCACACCCGTTGGAGGTGATTTCGTGGACTGGGGACGTACTTGCTTGACGCGTTCGCTCCTGCAGCCTGCGGCGCTCCTTCGAGGGTCCCCTCCGCCCGAGGGTTCCGCCCAGGGGCGCCAAGGAGGAGGCCCGGTCGCAGGCATCGAGAAGGGCACTGCCCTCCCTTCTCTCCCTGTCGTTCCTCCCCGTTGTAGCGTTAGCGGCCTCGATGGCTGAACTTGGAAGACAGGGACTGTAGCCGCGGTCACGATTCCGTTTTGTACTCGAAACTGTCAAATTTGAAATTCGATAAAAATCGGTTAGAATGAGAGACCGAGTAGGGGTCATAGTAAGTAGACGGAAGCGCCCATGCCGTGTGTGCTACTTAAATGGGTTAAGTAGACGATGTAACCACAGAGATGCGATTTGAATGCGGTGAAAAGCGGTTGTTTTTTGTTCGGTTCTCATTCCCCTTCCCAGCATGCCAAGCAGTGGTTAAATGACGGAAGCGGCATCCGGTTCGGCTTTAGTGCTCACTTTGCATACGGGTTAACTTACTCAAACTGGAGCTATTACTCAGTCTTCGGGCACCCGAATCCAACCTCGGCAAGAAGGGATAGAGCGACTCACTCGACTCTCGTCGACTAGATAGAACCATCCGCAGTTCCATGTCGTCTGCGGCCTCCTGCTTGCTTATCGCTGGCGTCTTCTTGATCTTTGGCACCTGGAAGCACCAATAAACCGATATTAGGAAGAGCGCTTTGGATTCCTTTAACGATCAGTTTGAGTCATGCTGAGATGAGCATTTGAATCGGTAATCGAGAGACAGGCGATTATGTACGTATTCTAAATATTTCGAATAATAAGTAGTTGCTACTTTTGTGTGAGCAGAGGGTTAATGATTGCCAAGCAATGATAGGGATAATTATGAATGATTATAATGACGAGGCAATAGTGAATATGGTTGCCGCATTTCGGCAACTCTGATTTCTCGAAAAACATTTCAGTGAGAGATTTTCAATCAGGAGGAGGTTTTTCAGCAAATTCGTCTTTTGCCGGCTTGTAAAACTCACGTCAGGTAAGTAGTTATCCTCCAAATGCAGGACCTAAAAATGCGTTCAGTTGGCGTGGGTAGGCAAAATAATGGCTAGGTATGCAGGGATATGATAGACATAAAACGACAATTTAAGAAAAATGCAATATTAATAAATCGAATTCCGAATGACATATTCAGCACAAAAACCCCTCACGTGTTTGTATGTTTGAAGGGATTCCCTGTATAACGCGTGTTTTAAATTACGTAGCTGGATTCTAGATATTGATCAGATCGCGATTTCTTTATTCCTAATAGGCTAATCTTGATGAAAAATGATTAACCTGGTGACTGTGCCTCAGATTTCACTAGTACCTCTATCCAGAGCGCCACTCCTTTGCTATTGGGGGCCACAAAGCGTGGGCAATTTTAAAATTCCAAAAAATTGTATGTCATGGACTCACATCGTCGATGAGCTTGCCCCTGGTCTGTCTGCGCTCCCTGTCGCTGGCCCTCTTGGCATTCTGCTCGAGGATGCGCTCCCGCGTGGTGCGATACTCGAGCGAGAACTCGGCCAGGATGCGACAGAAGTGCCCGATCGCCATGGTCTCCGCTCGGTTCAGTGGGAAGCCCAGATACACCAGAAGTTGGCGGTACCTGTGTGATGCAAATTTACGAGGTGAACAGATGACCGAATATTCCACGGGATTAATCAAGTGTTTGGGGTCATGTGACGGTCATTTTATCTCCGTTAATGATTGCGTTCTAGCCCCAGTCCATTATGTTTAAATATTTAATTAATGATCCCAAAGCGCTCATTTGCTCAAGAAAGCTGATTTCAATAAGATACGATACAATTTAACCCATTGAGCGTAATAAGATTAGCAAGTATTTAATTCATAGGACAGAGTTAGCGAAATTTCGGCTGGAGACATGAAAAGTCTAGGTAAAATTTCGAATCTCTCAGACCTTATGGATATGTGACCCAAATTGGATATATTAGAATAAGATTTGCAAATATCTCTTGGGGGTGTTTTACTAGATTCCAGGTGTATTAAAAAGCAACTCAACGTTTGGTGACTGAATAAAAAATGCCTACATAACGTCCTAGAGTCCCAATTCCTCATTAATAAAAATAATAATTATTCGACAAAACAGTACGACATGGCCTTTAGTCATGAGACTTTTTCAAAGAGTATTTTTGATATATATTGGTCAGTCAGCTTAGCACAAATTCATGTACTTCAAAAGTAGCCAATTTTAGTTAGATAAAAGAAAAGTTTGCTTCTTATATCCGTAAATTTTCGGCTTGACATACAATTAATCCTGACTACATTTCCAACACTTAAATGCTCAGAAATAACGTTTAACAATAAACGCATATGATTCTACTTGTAAAAATATTCACCTCAGCGATAAGAAGTACATTCTTAAAACATCTAAAGCAATCATTCATCGTAAAAGGTTCCACATAATTATGATTTAGATATTTTTGACATGAAGGTCGTTTTGGTTTATTCCCTAGTTATTAGCATTAGGATAAAACAAGATATTCAAAGGACGAAAAAGGCAAAACTAAAACTAAAACTCACCGTTTTACAGTTCGTTCCCTGACGATTTTCATGGCAATTATACGATCAGCCGCATCAGCGATGAAATCGGCAAGTCTGTTTTGAAGAATAAAATCGAATTTATTAGAAAATGAAATAAAAATTATGGTCGGAACATGAGTTAGTGAACTGGCAACAACTGCTTAGTCCTTTTTAGTTGTGTTGTTTTTAAAGAAAGAATGAACACAACAGAAATAAATAGTGCGTCGGTGAATGATAAATATTGCTCTTATTCTTACTATTTACATATTTATGAATTAAATGAAATGATACTTAAAAATAATTTAGGACACTTTCGCGTCATACATTCAAATGCAAGGAGTGGTGAGGGTAGTTACATTCTGCATGGAGAATGGAAGAGCAAACAGTGATGAGTTCCATCAATTTATATTGAAATACTAATAAATAAATTCGAAAATTCATACACATTCGCATGTGAGCTATCACTCTTGTTAAGCCATTAGCGTCTGTTCAACAGAGTTCCCAAAAGTATCCTTAAATTTGTCCTAATACCTCCTAAACCGCAAAACACATGAATTAACGAACAAACACTGCCCCCAGGTAACTGAATGAAGTTTAAAACAAAAACAGCAAAATCAAAACAAACAATTAATGCGGGCCACACGCAGTGAAGGAATGAGAACACAATTAGTAAATTAGGCGAATGAGTGCGCAGTTAAACGAAACAAGTCATACCCCCGAATAAGCTCCTCCTGGATGCTACTTTTTGATAGAATGAACGCATATGGGCACGTACGCACGTCGCAACACCAAATGCGATTAAACAAGAGCGATAAAGTAGCAAAGTGCATGAATATGAGAGGGCAAGACACAATAGTCTTGAATACGGCGGTGGGTTGGGGTAGTAAAGAGAGAGCAGAAGGCCACTCACTTGTTGTTGACGACAAAATTGCGACTCGTGTTGCAGTAGATGGTCTGGTAGTGCTCCCAGGCTCGACGACAGTCGTTCTCGACTTTCTCCAGACGCTTATCCAACTCCTCCCAGTCTACTCGGTGACAGCGACACACTGCTCCCATCTCCGAGTGGAGATCTGCATGGATAGGGAGTGATTTAACTCAGCATTTTTGATACAAGCCGAATGGCTACAGATCACACCTTACAAACGATTGCTAAAATGTCCAAAACTGGCGCTGACAAGTTTAGAACACGTCCGATAAGATATGCAACAAACAATCATGGTTTAAATAGAGATTTCGAAGACTATTGGAAGCTAAAGCCCTAGATGATATGGTTCTATAACCATGCTTATTAAATCTCACCTAGCGAACGCTACAGTTCAAAATATAATCGGAAATTAAATGGGCAAAACAGCTTGGAGCTCAAATTTTAATGTATCACTGTCGAAAGAACAAGACCATCCGAAGTGGACTAAATTGAATAAATAATAACGTAGTTTAAATAAATCAGGGTAGAATAGACAGACCTTAAACAGAAATATTAACACAGGTAGCATTTTTTCAGTCCACTTAATTTTGTTAACTATCATAAATTAGTTCATGATTGTTTAGATGGCTGATTTTTGGCTAAGACATTTCAATTCGTCAAAGAATTGGTTTTTTAACCCCTTGTCGACCAAAAAAGACGTTATCTTGGAGCCATTTGAGTCTATTTGCACAAATTTAATTCACACTTTTTAATGGTAAGTACCGCATTTATTACATTTTCGTAGGTTATAGCCTCCTCTCCCAGGGTGTATACCTTCGTTCCTAAGTTGAAAAGCAAAATATGATCTCAATGCCTTAGATAGCTACCCTTCGGATTCTAGTCAGTCGATGATACAGTAACAAGTTGGCTGTCGCAGTAGCTAAAAACAGCCACCCTTTCCCCTCCATTCATGCTAGATTTACTTAACATCGATTTGAGCAAGCTTCGGGTGCATGGTAGATTGGGAGATCCTACCAGTGCTCTCGGGGAAGAGTTCGAGGACGCTGTTACAGACGTGGTGGAGGAGGCTGTGCTTGTGCTTGGTGTCCTTCACCTCGGGCAGGCGGTCGAGGTACTCGGGGTTGAAGCCGTAGGACTCGCTTGAGTTCAGGAAGTTGCCCATCGCCAGGATCACCGAGAAGATGCAGCGCAGTGTCTGGCACTCCTGGATGTCGTACACAGCCTGCCAAAATCACACACACCAAAAAATTCATTTAGATGATTTCCCAGGAAAAGGGGTTTTTGGTAGATTTATAGAAAATTGTAATTAAGATTATCTGACTATTACGAAGTGAGCTTTTTTCCTTATTTCTTGTACACAACTATTTATTTTGTAAAGTTTTTTTAAGTCATTCATACGACCTTATGGACTTTGAATACATAGTGGTTACGACGTTCTTCGTCTCTGGGTTCGATTTATATCAATATCGATATATCACGTAACGGATAGTTGCTCAGTGCCTAATTAGTTCATTGGACCAGTAAGTTAAACAGCAAAATTGTTTTAATGAGAATTACTTTTAATATTCCCATCGTCGTTTAAGCCCAGTCGCAGCTTAACAGGACGTGGTTACGCTAAGTGTTCCTGTGTAACTATCTTTACTCCAAATGAGATTATACACTATGTAGTAACGCTCACCATAAATAAAAATCGCTGAGATTTTTCATTCCCCTCATTCATGGTAACCTCCCGATGCTAGTTGATGGTAAATGCTGTGTTACGTTGTATCTTTACTAGAATTTAGAGTGGTCGGATTGAGAAATCATTGAAGAAAACAGGAGTTCACGCAAGTTACGCAAGTCAACACACGGCAATTGGAGAGAACTCAACTCGGTAGCTTCCAGAATATTCGCGCCTAATCGGAGTCTTGGTAGAGTAAAATATTCATGGCACACCCAGTCCTACTCACGCTTAAATGGGTCTGCTCTCCCCTGTCGGTTTTAGGTTCAGCTGGTCCTCTTTTGTTACAGGGTAAATTGATATAAATGGGAGAAGATAGGCGACCAGTAGAACATAAAACTCTATCAGACCGCGTTCCAACGACCCTGAGGTGGATGTATCGCTTTCATGGCATCATGGGGTCGTCTTGCGCAGTCACAAGCTCAGTGGGGAGAAAAAGTCTGCGGTAAAGATATTAAATTTTCTAATGTTTGACATGCACAGCCAGGAAACAGGAGCAGAATCCAATTTTGTTTATGAACCTCTTATCCTAAAACTAAACATTCCTGCTGTATAGGGTGGCTAGAGGAATATGACATTCACCCGAATTCGTGTGACTTGTATTTCTTTATGGTTTTGGAATAAATTTTCAATGCAAAATTTGATTGTAAAGCCGTCTGCCACATTCAGAAAAACTATGAAAAAAAAGGAATAGGTGACTAGAACCCCCATCTGATTCATCATGTACGGGAATAACTTGAATCATGATGAGTAAACTGAGGCCCATTTGGTCGATGCTCAATTCTCCCATCCCATCCCCCCCCCAAAAAAAAATATTGCGGGAACAGTCCAGTGGCACAAACTGGAGGAAGCAAGTGGGGACTACTAGGCGGGTTGATGGCTAGAAGGCAGTGGTAGACTGTGGTCCCGATCTAATGGTTTTCGCATTGCCGATTTCCTCGATAATACGTAGAAAAAGTGTTCGTGTTCAGACTCCTACCGTGAATTGCTGACCACCTTAGTTAAGCCCTGGTAACGCGACTAGGCAATACTAGCCAGAAATACCCCAGGGAAAAGTAAATAGCGGTTATTTTGAGCAAATATTGTTGGCAAAGAAGTAATTTCCTTGTTTAATTAATTTTTTCTTTTTAACCAAGTTTTATTTTCTTTAATGAGACTCAAATCTATTGCTAATACCCTCTGTATGCTCATGGAAAGTAACTCTACCATTACATTCTTACATATCATCGTCACAATCATAAAAATAATTTCGTTCTATCGTTTAGTGACGTATGGAGAACTAAAAAATCGTTGATTCCTGAAATCCGCAGACGGGTTGGTAAATGTCTCGATTCCCCTTCTTTGAGTTAGTCTAACACTGAGCATACTCGGATTGTCTGACTCGTTCTCTTTCGGCACAACAAGATTTCTGGCGTGGCTACAAGACTTCCTCCGCTGATCTCTCCCCTCCGACAGATTTGATGGAGATATTGCAACCTTTCAGCGGTCTTTAAAGACTATGGCATAAGGGCTAGTAGGATATTGCGACTTGACCTCACACGAGAAAGACCCTACCCAATTATCAGGACCAAAGGGTAAAAGATTGACCTTTACAACCTGCCCTGTACTTTTGGCCTTACACTTGAACAGAAAAGAAAACGCTTCTTCCCTGGAAGTAGTTATTTTTGGATCGGGTGAATGATGCAAGTTTTACGATATCTTACCAATCAAGGACACGAGGCCCTTACATAGAGAATCTATGATTTTGAGAGTCCACTACTATTCAAATTCAGATTCTCAAGCCAATGGCTTAGGTTCACTCACTAATGATGTCTCAATTATTCGGGAACAAATCACCGACTCGCAAGCGAGTTCAAAAAGCCTCCCCATTTTCTTCAATTTTGACAAAAGCTGTAACGACAGCTCACCTGTTTGAGATCAGTGAGCGGCTCAATGATTTCTGCCTCCATGGTTTCGTAGTCGAGCTTGAAGAGCCAGAGTTCGAGTCTCGCCTTCAGGTGGGAGACCTCGGAGAGGGTGAGGAGGAATTCCTCCGCTTTGCCCAACTGGATGTCGTTGTGCTCCCGCTTCGCGGTCATGATTTTCTCCCGTTCGTCGTCTGTCGGCAGCATCGTGTTGAGTAGTTGCTGTGGAAATAACCAAAATTCAAATGAAAGCTCTCTTCCCGCTCAATCTAATGGAATACGAGCAGGTAATAAGCTCACCTCAATGCCCTCACGGCTAATCACAGATGAGTCCATTTTGATCAAGGCATTGCTGATGGTGTTGAGAGGTGGAAGGACTTTCATGCCGATATTGATTGCGTTCGATCGCTTCATGTCCAGGATCTCAATCTTCTTGTTCGCCACGTCGTGTTTCTACAAAAGATACACTTAACCCCAGCAAGAAAAGATGAATAGCCACGAGCAAAGCTAGGCTACTTACCACCATCTTCACCTCGGAAACCTTGTTCTCAAAGAGCTCCTCCAGGTGCTTGTAGTCGAGAGACACGGGGACGACGTGGCTCCAAATCGTGGAGGTTTTCAACTCCTCGACAACACGCTTCGCCTCCGTCTCCGCCTTGGCTGAGTTGGAGAGAGCGACTTTCTTGGAGGACTTGAAGTCCACGTGGTCCCGGCTGTCGGATTTCGCGGCCTTCGTGAGAGCAGCAATGTCCTGCGGCTTGGGAATCCACTCGTTCCAGTGGAGACGAACGGTTCGGTTCTGCTTCTGGATGTGCGAACCGGGAGGAGGTGGGAGGTTGCCCAGGAGACTGTTGGTGCCGCCGGATTTACCGAAGCCCGGAGGTGGTGGCGGTGGTGGCGGAGGAGGAGGAGGCATACCACCTTTGAAGGAGAAAGTCGATCGCAACAAAAATCAGAAGAGTTGCAACAGAGGAATAAGCTGGAGAGGTAGATGGAGTAGGGGAATTAGAAAGAAGGTGGAAGAGATAAATTCCATCGTTTCCTACTAAATATTTCACGACTTATTCAAGAATTGAAAACCATTCGACAAAAAACCGACGAGATTTCTCTCGCTTTAACCTCTTCCATGACACAGAGGGAAAACTGTGACAACTCTGCACAGGGCAACCGTAGATCGGATTAGTGACTGCCTCGAAGTTAATGAGCTGAATTCAATTAATCAGAACAGGATACAACAAGTTTCCTTTGATAAATTCAAGTCTACAGACAGGTCGTTGGCTAGATTTCGACATGTTCAACGTTTGGTGACTTTAACTGTAGTAAAAAGGTCCTGTTCCGACAATTTTCAGGTGTAGGCACGTACCAGCTACTACTAATCATTCCATCGATATCTCACACTGAACACAGCAATTTCTCATCACCCTTATCAGGGAGAAATCCTTAAGCTCTCAGCTTCTCCCATTTTCAAGCTGGCTAATTTTCGAATTTAGTCCCATAAGAGCCGGCCCTTTGTCTTTACTAACGCCATTTACCAACCCGTGGCACAAGATAGTATGTTCTTCAATATTTTAAGAACCAAAACAAATGCAAGCCAACTGTTATGTTCATACATTGAAAGATCAGAATTCCTCATATCAAAAATCATTTTCTCGATTGAAAATCAAGTAAATATCTAGACATTAACATTGGGGTCAATCTGCCGAAACTAGGTCAGATCCAACCACTGCCTTCTCTTCCAACTATCATATACTCTGAGTTCTTTACGGTCAATATCATTATCCCAAACGAGAGAGACTGATCGATTTAAGCCTTCGCTCCAGCGTCGTCTGTAGTTTATCACCTCGCCAAAAAATATTCTTTTTTCTCATTCTATCGTCACGAAAAAGTTGTTTGTGTCAGTATAAGAGATCTCCTTTGTGGTATTGCCCTACGTTCCTAAGCCTAGGCTCGATCACGCCTACCACATCATGTTTGAGACCCAGTGAGAGGATTTCTTCTGAGTCGACTTCTTACACAACATGGCACAGAGCCAAGTGTGCGCTTGAGAGCCCGCCTCCAGCACCACTCCCTCCAGCAGCAGTACCTGAGAACGCACACGGCGTGAGTAGTCGTTAGCGGGTTCAAGTTTACACGACCCAATTCGCGGACAGGTCCTACGAGGTCTGAGTTGTACATGGTGCTCAGAGAGAATACCAAATACGAACGCCGTCAAGGCGAAAGGCCAACTGCTGAGATCCCCGCTGCTCAACGACAATCGTAAACCTGCATGCATAGAAGTTGAATCAAGCCGACTCTGATGTACGAACTCTCGACGACTGTCCTTTGGTTCGTTTATGACTAAAAGTAGGCTGTCGTGGTCACCACGGTTAAGCGGATGGCACTGGTACGTTGGTCCGGGTGACAAATATCTATGAAAGAGTTGGACGAGGACTTGGTCATGTCTGGAGTTGTATCACAGCTGATCTCCAGGTACCTGAACCTCTGGGTGTCGGTGAGCAAGAGCCCTGAGTTTACCAAGGTTGTGTGTCAACCAGCACTTGATGTTGGGACTCGAAAAGGTCGTCCAGTACGTTGCAGAGATTGGATGCAACAGCTCCGGGAGGATGCAGCAGAGTTATTTGGCTCAGAAGGTGCTGAGGTGGCGCGGATCTCAAGTCCTTGGCATACGCGCGTACTAACTAATATTTTCACTTGCTCAGTCCACGTAAACACCCCGTTGCCTGCCTAGACCAAGAGTGTCGGCATGTGTTTTCCACGTTCAAGGAAATAAACAGGCATATGAGTGTTGCGCATGTTGCATGAGGAGTAATATAATATGTAGTACCGTCATAGAGATTGTCTACTTCGTCATAATGAACAAAGTCACTCAGGTTCAACGGCGTCTGAAGTGTGCGTGGTCAAAGATAAGACTGATGATGGGCGAGCACCAAGGCACCTCATTTGTAAAGCAGAGACGTGCAGGTGATTTGGTTGTTCACTGTGCCCTAAGAAATTGCTAAGTAGGAAAGGCATAGTGAACCAATTGCATGTGCGACAACAGTAGAGTTTATTGAGAGGAGGGCATGTGAATGAAAGTGGTACTGTGGTGTTAACTTCGCCGACCTGTGGTTTGACAGAGGGCCCGGTACAGAGCCTCATTAAGGGTTCGGTTCCTTTATGTATCAACTCTTAAGAGGCTGTGCCAGGCCTAACCCCTCGGGTCTTTATCCTGAGGAGAAAGGGTCCCGATCACTACACTGGGCGTGTAGAGACCACCTCGAAAACTGACTGGCTTACCAGGAGACGGAGGCGGTCTGAACCCGCCCATGCCGGGTGGCGGAGGCGGTGGTGGTGGCGGTGGCGGCGGCGGTGGGATGCCGCCGTTCATCGAGGGCACGCCTGGACCCCCGGCGGCGGCGGTGGCGGCCTTGTCATCATCGCTGATCTCGAGGTCGGGGAACTCGCGGTCCTTTACGCGCAGTGGACGCGCCGCCACCTTCTTCTCGTGGTCTATCCAAAAGCAGTCCACGCCCTTCAGCTTCGGCGGCTCCGGTTTCAGCTCCTCTTTCTGCGGTAGGGAGAGATGAAAAAAGAACTTGAAAATCACAGATAGAAAGAGAAATGGGAATTCTTTATGCATTCTATAGAAAGTGACTTAATTTTCGTTTTTAAAACCTACTGTGGGATCCCCTTCCTAGTTGGATCTATTACCTCTTATAAGGGAGATGGGAAGAGACGTCGGTCCCAGAGTGTTTATTAGAAAGGTTGGTATCAATGAGTGAAGGTGTGTTGAGAATTAGTTGATCTGATTAATCGGTTAATAACTTGGTCAACTAGGTAAGGATCAATGCACTCAGTCCTATGGGTGATTCGGGAAAAAAGCGCTCACAATTAGATGCCACTTGTTACCGTCGGTCAGCATAGGATCGTGTGAAAGCCATTTACTAATCAGAGTAACCGTAAGTGACATTTCTGGAGGACGTTCTGTCAGTATTAAGGCCTCTTTAAACGTGTTAGGGCAACTTATTTAAGGCATACTTGAGGAATTGTAATAAATTTCACCTTTTCGTGAGCAGCAGAATCGCCACCCGAGCCAGGATGCGGTCCCATGGGGAGTTTTCCGAGAGTGGCCGCTAGTTTCTCTTTGGTGGCCAGGACTGAACCCGGTTTCACGGTGGCTGAGGCATCACCAACTCCCGAGTCGTTCTATAGGAAAAAAATCGCAAAATTTCAGTACCTCGTTTGAGAAATAACCTTCAACTTTTAGTTAAAGATATTCAGAATAAAAAAAAGAATCAGCTACGATCACGAATTACTTAAGTTATTAACATGGATTGGATTGTAACTTTAATGAGCCTAAGGCGTGTACTTTGGCTTATGTTTTCAATTATTACTTCTTATCAGTAATTGACAATTAGAAATCCAAGCACCATTTTTGCAAAAATAGGAACTAGTACAGTTAATTTAAAGTGATTCTTCAATGGAAATAAACGACCCTAGGGTATCACGTAAACAATGATGTAAACTTTTAGCGAGTGTGGGTTAAAACAGGAGTTTAAAGATTTGTTTAAGGGCAAGGAAATTTCCTGCAAGGCGTATGTGGAGTAAAGAAACTTCATCACAATAATTTCGTCAAATGAGTTTTATGGACGGTCTTCCTGATTGCTTTTATGACTGAATCCTTACATTCTTAAGTCAGATTTCCCTTTTGTGGTCTCAGGAAGTGATTTTGGAAAATAATTTCCGGAGAAATTCATGAAAAATATCACTAAGATTATTATTTTAATGGCTGAAATCCAAAATCTACGAAACCCTGCTTGAACGAAAAGAATAGAAAACTCACCTCCTTCGAAGAACTGTCAGACTTTCCTTCCTCTGAAACAGCAAAAGGTGCATAATCAGCGTGGTCTCCATACGGTTTCAGCACAAATAAGCAACCGTGGATTAGAAAGCAAGCACATTTTTAAGGCTTCGATTATCGTCAAATTAAGAATCTCATTTAGGGCATTTTTCCAGGAATCAAAAGACCGCAATTGACAATTCCACTTGAATCAATTCACCACTTTACACGAATCATGGAGGTGTCAAAATTGCAGACTGCACAAATCCGACGGGACTCCAATCGCCGTATTAAAGCAAACGATTCACCACAGCAAGGGATTATTGCATTTTTAAAATAGCAGATGAAGCTCCGAGTTTTGATATTAATGTAAATCTAAGTAGCATGAAAATGATGTCCGTTTTCGTGGTATATTCAGAGGATTAATAGCAAGGCAGTTTAATTAATTTATCAATTTTATGGAAGAACAATAACACTCGAATTTGGAAATGTCATTGCCATGTTAAATGAAATTGAGAGCTTTAAGCTGCAAAGGCTGAGCAACCACCTGAATCACCAAAACGCGCTATCTAAGGCAGAATTCGCAGCAATTATTTGGTGTTAGATCAATGATGAAAGAAGATAATGAATGTCAATCAGAATTACGCTAAAGCCATGGCTATCAAAGCAAAACACCGCTGCCTATTTTCTAGCGTTAAATCAATGCATTATGACCATTTATGAACAATTAGCGCAGAGCCAAAGCACTCCCTCAGCTATTCCGCTTTCTGTGAGCACTAACCGAACTTCTGAACCAGATCTTTCAGTCTTGGTGGGGTTTCAGTAATGTAATTTCTCGGCTGTCCTTTTGCCGGTACAGTGGCACCCTCCGTGGGTTTCTCTTTAGTCACTCCACTCTCTTTGCCTGGTAGAGATGCAGGAATCAATACCTTTTGGCAACCTGCCAACACTGATGACAGCCCCGGCCACCCCACCCCACTCACCCCTGTCGTCCGTTCCGACAATGACATAGGACTTCGGTGGGATGTCATCGATGTCACTGCCAGCATCAGCTACCTCCTCTTCCTCGAAGGAATTCTCCACCAAGTCCATATCCTCAACTGGACTCTCGTTGGTTACTAGATTCTCGTACAAGTGTCTCACCGTCTCAATTTGCAATTCTGTATATTATTTGGGTGGTTTTGTTTTAATTTGCGCGACAAACAACCAGCACAGCCACCGGACAGTTAGGATACAATAATGAGATAGATTAGGTGCATTAGGTGCGGCGTAGGTGACGATTAATAATGGAGAACGGAAGAAAGTGAACACCACAGAGTTAGCACAAAAACAGAAATACCACGAGGTGAAACGCACGTTAGTAGGACAGGTATAACAGTGGAAAGTGGGGAAGGGAAGGGAGGCAAAACGGAAAATTTTAGTCGGTTGTCATCACATATTTAAAGCAAGAAATGACTCAAAATTGGAGGTTGAAGTTTAAAACAATAGGTTCCGCCAAGTCACAGAACCGTGTCACTACTACAAACCAGTTAACATCCTCTGCTATCCTTTTGTTTAAACATCCTGCTACTTACTCTATTGTGTAGCCACCACTCTCCGACTAGGTTGGGTAGCTGCTGCTGTCAATTGTAATTCAGGAACTAGAATAACTGAAAGACCAAGGTCTGCGCTCACAGAACCTGGCATCACTTCAATTCTACCTGTTTATCCAAATCAATCCTGCTTGACTGTCAATAATTCATTCCCCGTCCTCCCAAATTTCGCTAAAAAATTCCCACGATGGAGGTAGGCATATTGCACACTGACTCTAAACTCTGGAGATTAGTTAAATTTCTGATAGTGTCGAATGGCCGTCCGGAAAACCATATGAATACTTTGAAAAGCACTAACAAACCATCCATTTCTGGGGCAGATAACCTTTGTCGATAGCATAGCCTACGATGACGAGGACGTTTATGCTATGATTCATCAAATAGGGGAAGTCAAAGAGGAAACCAACCTCTAGTCTTTCTTTCTGAGTCCTCGTTTAATGCACCATGAGTTCGACGAGTCCGTGTTTTCTTTTCTTCGGAACCGTTTCTATAATGACAGAGGAAGCAAAAAACATATTTTATCAATGTTCAGCCATTCGTGTATTCAGAGCTGAAATGGGAGAGTATTTAAGGACAGTTAGGTGTTGAAGCTCTGTCAATCTGTTTGGGCCAACATCGGGTGACTTCCACTCACCATCGTCCAACCAGCAAGCAGAGGGATTGCGCTGGATGAACACAATCCCATAAGGTATAAATGCTAGGAACACACTTTGTAAACTGAAGGGGACACACGTCTACTCAATGCACGTCACGACGGAAACTGGGAACTCACACTTACGCAATCATACTCACGCAGTAACTTGGCGCGGTCCAATAAATTTGTATTTCTTCATCACTAAGAGAATGCGGTTACCAATGAAAAAAAAACACTATCTGACCCTCTGAAACTCCGCCAAGTAATAAAGCCAATATTTGTACTGATTATACTTTGAGTACTCAGGCTCACAATTTAGCCCCATGTACTTAATACAGAGAAGCTTTATGTATACAACAGGATACCTCGATGTTGGGTTCCAAGAAAAAGCCCGATTTCCATATTATACTCAGGCTACGCCTATAAATCGCTAGTTAATTTCCTACGGATAATGCTTCGATATTGACTCCTTTAGCGAACTAGCTTATTTGGAACGATTCGTTTTTCAATTTAATCAATCACATGGCTGATCCCTGAAACCGAAGATTGGCGCTTTTTTTAATCGCCTTCTTGTGGCATTACGCAGTCACACGGATTAGATCAGAACCTAAACAGTTTCCAAAGCATGTAGGAAAACATGTAAGGGAAACACGCTTAATTATTCAACCTGGAGCGGTTGATATCGAGTGGAGCTTAGCGGAGCATCTTTCCGCTAAGAATGCCTATTATTATCTTAAAAAATAAACCAAACCGCCTCTGTTCATCAGCCTCAGTGTCTCAAATCCTTGTGTGCAAGAAACACGTGCTTTCCATGAAGAAAAATTACCTGTTTTGTTAAATCAATCAGAGGTCACCCGAAGAGAGTAAAAATGGGACCACGAATCGTTTCTACCTTGGATAGTTTGAGCCTTTATCGTGATTGAAAGAATGTGGATTAGGGCCCTTCGATGAGGACTTTGGGATGTGCTGAGCGTCTAATTGGCAGCCCGGATGAATGAGTCATTGTGGCAAGTGAGTAGCACTGCTCTTAGAGGCGCTATCAAGGCACATATCAGCTTCTCGAAGGCCCAGAGCTTTCTCTATTGAGTTTGAAGGAGCTGTGCCCAAATTGTAAGACTATTCCAGCCTGGGATGTAGCTTATGGATTGATTGCATGAAAATCGAAACTCTAAATTTGTAATTTTAATTTAAAAGAATAAAGTCGTCAAATAGGCATGCAAGATTTTAAGCAGAATACCTACGAAAAATACAAGTTTGCGCCCCTTTGGATGCTTATCAGAAATTTCATGGGTATAGAAACCATACTCTATTAGTGTGGTTCTTTATGTAAATTTACGTTGGAGGTAGAAATATGGCAACAAAATCCAATCCGGAATAGAATACCTGTATGTTTTTCTCTTCTAATTCGTATTATTATTATCCTCCAGATTTCTCACACTACTCCATCTTCTCACGCGGCATTGACGGTAAAAAAAGAAGGTTTTCTTCCTTGGTTTTACAAAAACCGACTAACCTTAGTCTAGTCAGAACCTTTAGGACTAAAACACCACATTTCAGCCTCCAAAAGTCATGCCAACAGTGTCAAATAGCCAAGCAGCAACAGTCTCTCCCATCCATTTGACTTAAATAACTGACACCATCAAACGGAGACAAAATCCTCCTGTTCCGAAGACAGGACTAATCGACAGATTATTTGCCATTAAGACAAATTTAAATGCAATTTGACTCTTTTCAAGGCAACTCCGATTGTGATATACTATTCACGAGTAATAAAAATAAAGAGGTGGCAAATCAGCCATTCTTTTAGAGTTAATAATGATTCAATCACGGATATGGGTTTGAGTCTCTGCTGTAAGGGGGATTAAGATGAATTTGATTCAGAATGTATGAATTTTCCATATAGTTTTAAGAATAATTCTATGTTTTCCGTTTAAGCGACTGAAACCTCGATTAACGACTTTAAATAGTTTTTAAAATTACGACCAAATCAATTTGCTAAAAGAGAAGTGGGTTACGTTATCTAACATGGCCCAAAAAACACCTGAGCTTTTTGAACATCACCACACTCCAACCCAGAACTCCAGAGGCTCTCTCATTCTGAGTTAACTTTGCCATTGTTTATCGGGCTGCTTTCTATTCTACTCGACATTTATGAGGGTTCACACTCCTCAACTTATTTTAACATACCCGTATAATTCAATTTTATGGTATTTATAACAATCAGCACGTCCTTAGATATAGATTTCACTTCCGTACAGCTTTGGATCAGTTTTACGGGATATTTTCTTAGACCTAAAGAGGTACACCTGTCTTGAAGTTTGACTGCCTTAATGTGGATAAATAAATGGTTAGTGCCAGCTCTTAAACATAAGTCCATTTTTAACTTTACGGCAGAAAAGCGACAAAGCAAAGTGCTTCTGTGAGAACTTTGGGCAATGTCCAGGGCAAATTACAAACTAACTCGATAATAAGCTCGAAAACTGCACCGATTTTTTCAAAAGCACAAAAATAAACCATAACACAAAAACGTTGTTTAAATGACTTTAGTCGATCAGATTAACTAAATAAAGATTTGCAATCCAATTATTCAGTTAATCTAAAAAAATTGAACCTTAGTTATGCAAAATCCTTGTCAATAATTGCCCTTTTAGAGATTAATAAGAATGGCGAATGAGTTTTCAAATCTAAGTGAAATGAAGGCTTTTGAGCCTTGTGATAGATAAAGATGCTTCACTGAAACAAGAGACGGATTCAACTCACACTGAGGCGCCACTCTCGCCGGGATGGAAGCGTCTAGACCGTCGTTTTCGCGTCGTGTCTGAATCCTCTTCCTCGGTGGCCGTACCCGCGAGCTGAGCACGACTGGGTCGCGGCTTCTGTCGGATCGTGTCGAGGGAGTTCTTGTCCAAATTCACCTGGTTTTTCGAGCCGCCGTCCTCGACAATGAGACTAGCCTGAAGTGCACGACGATAGTCACGGTTACGAAGCTGCTCGAACTCGCTATAGTACTGCCCGTGGTGACTGCTACTCAGGGCATCAGTAGTATTGCAGTTTTGCAGAGTTAGAGGCATGAGAACGCACTAGTACCGGTAGGCCTGTCTTCTTAGTGAGTGTAATCTGCTTATGACTACTTGGTTGACACGCACTGACAGCAGCACGACCGCACTTGAGCTTTCGAGCGCGAACTCCGATTCGGTCTTGTTCCTGTCGAGTAGTTCAAACTAAACGTGTTACTGGTTCCTGCAGAGACGTCCTAAGGAGCCAGGGGTTATTTAATCAACGTTTGAAGGTCTGTAGCAGCTCTAAAAAGTGCTCATCGTCTCACAGTGTCTAGCATTGAGTTGCTAGGTGACAAAACCGCTGGTTACTCATCCGGCTCCAGACTGTACTATAGATACCACAAACTTGTTATCCCTATTAGTCATCCTTAGGAGTGACAATCCTATCACTCAACGAATTTAGCGCTTTGCAGTTTTAAATTAGTACTAGGATTGGTGGACACATCGAAAGAGAGCCACAGATTGATTTGAAACAAGGTAAATCGCCAGTGGTCGTTTTGCATTGCTACAATGAAGCAGAAACTAACTGATATCCATAATTTCTACTAACTTTCTTACAGGTTGACCTTATCTCTCAACAAAAAATTAAATGAGACGTAGGAATGCGTGTGTTCTTTGCATCCACACCAACCTAGCTGTCAATTTGCCATCCGCTTTCTGAACCTCGAGGTGTTAAACTCTGTGTGGTCTCATGATGACCTTATCGACCGTTGTGCTAGAGCACTGCCGTGACTCACCAGCTCAATCCAACGTTTCTTAACCCCTCATTTGCCCCATAATCTAATTAGTTCTTTTCGCCTTCGCACAAAATGCTCTCAAAACGAAAATGCTTGTGCAGTTTAAAAATAATCAATACAAATCGGAAATTTAGTCAAAATCCCCGCTTCAGATGGCATTAAGGTTTAAATTTGCACGGATAATACAATTTTTGCAAAACTTTTTTTTTCCATATTCTACAGTCAGCTGACTGGAATCCGGCGTATCATGGGTCTTGGTTTATATAAACAACAGACTGGGGTCGCAAAATTCCTTGAATGTTAGTAATTTACATGAGTTCATTTAGCTAACGGCGACAAAAAAGTCAAGTACCATGCCCCTTTATACCTCTCTTAACAAGCTGAGAAAACGCGCAAAAACATCTCGCGTTAAGCAAAAATGCCTAGGAGTCTTTCAAACTGTCCCGACGACAAAGTGTTATTTAAAAAAAAAACTACTATTTATTTGCTATTAACTTTCAAAACTAACTACCGACCTCAACAAAGCATTAGTGTCAAAAATCGATTGAATAATTTGAGAAAAATTGCCTGCAAATGAGAGATGCGCTTAGATCAACATAAGTAGACAGGATTTTTCAACAGCCCACTGATAAAAATCACACAATGTGCAACTCATTTGAGAATAGACTTCTTTGTGAAGTTCTAAATCGACAGTAATTGAAGAATAACTTTGTCAGCGTACCTCGTAGATGTTTAATTGTTCCTTCAGCGAGGCATCGGTGTTGGGGTCTTTGAGGAGGTTTTCGGCGATCTCCTTCATACCTTGATCTTCAAGACAGTCAGTGATGTCGTAGAATGTCTCCTGGTCCGGGACGGCTGCCAAGACCTTGTTGATGAGGAGCATTGTCATTCGAGAGAACTCGAGGTCGCCCGACTCGTTTTTGAGCAGATCGATGAGGTATGACCAGGGCTGAGCGTTGCCCTCTGAGTGAAATAGAGAGGAGATTAATTAACCCCTGACTCAGTGAACTCATCAAACTAGAATCTGGATTTGACAACTGATCCCATCAACAGTTTGGGCGCAGATAAACTTCAACCGTTCCATTAAATGAGAACTTAAAAATCAAGAGACAAAGTGCTGCTCTCCACAAATTCGTGCACACACACTTGTGTGTACTTATGAGGTTCGGGGAAGTTTCATCTTACCTTTGAAGAAATTGCAAGAAAGGTTGTGTTTAATGAAAAAAGTTAATTAATGTTTTAACTGCTTCCTAGAGAACAACAGAAGCCCATTTCTGGATCCACGTTTTCCCATAAAACCTACAGGTTATCACGCACCTTTAACTGAGGATCCCAGGGCATTACCCATAAGATCTAAAATGTTCTTGACTCCTTCAGCTTAAGCAATGTATTTCATGCCCTTCATCTGTCGTTATTAATCACATACCATAGGACGTTGGGCAGACGATTCTGTTTGACTCGAGATATTAGTCATGAACAATGTTGTTCTTGAAACATTGGTATCATCCACCAAACTAATAAGAGCGCATAGCATCTTAAAATCAATTTTCCCCTGTCAAAATTTGACTCAAATACATGGCCAGGGTGTTCCGTTCGATTTTAAAGAAAACTAGGTTATTTTCGCCATCGTGAAGGTGATGATAACGAGAAGATTGGATAGATGGAACTGCTTATCTCGAAATGATTTAAGGAAGCGGATGTCGCATATAATGATGATCAGTGCTGGTAATTGAAGTAATGCGAATATGGTCGTTGCTCAATTATCTCAAACAATGTGAAAATGATACAGGAAGAAATGGAGGATTTCAATGGAGACTGCAGGATTGTGGTCACTAGATGAAAGCAGCTTAACAGCATACGATCTACCGGTTGCAATCGTACAGCAGATTCCCTCCTCAAAAATCTGCAGGAAGAGATTATTGGATAACCCTGTCATCTGAATTCGCCGTGAATAGAATGAATCAGCCTCTGCCAAAAAGCTTCCGATCATAAAAAGCGTAGCAGAAGTCAAATGCTCCGTTACATCTCAGGGAAAAGTCAAAATAGTTACCAACCCGTTTTTTCGACTACACTAGTTCCCCATCTTGGCCTGCAGATGGTTGGGCGCTGCAGTCGAGGAAGACAATAATTGCCGCCGTGCCCAGTCAGTAAACGACAGAATTGAAGTAGTGATTTTATTAGACCCTTCCCACCGCAAAAGTTGTAAAATCAGCCTGCTCCAGCCTCATTCTGATTGGGTGTGGATGGTGGCGGCGATTAATTTGGGCAAAATTCTCCAACATCACTAGTGCAACTTGCTTGGCTATTGGATTTGTTCTTCTAAATCAAACAAATATTGTAGTTACCAACCACTTTTTCATTTTCTTGATGGGACTGTGAATTTCGCTACAACCAGTTCTGTTTCGGTCCCCATAAAAATCAATAACTCACGCCAACTTAAAGAAGCTACAAAAAGCAGTGCTACTATGCTTTCATTGACTTCAAAAGAGAGCCGACAAGAAGTTGACACGAATTGATTGCACCAGGGATGTTAAACTGACAGCCCGCAACCCCCCCCCCTTCCACCCCCAAGTGATCACAAGATCCTCTGCTTCTTTGTGAGAGCGCATGAGGCAATGTGCTATTGCATTATTGCTTGTGTTTTTCAACTTGAATAAATATTAAAATCCTAATAGAGGGAAACTGTTAACTTCAGTATTGCTTTTCGATAGTTTGGAATCGGCTTTTCAATGAGATTTGGTAGATACTTTCAATGAACTCAAACATGATTACAGACTTTTTAAACTGCATTTCATATTAAATAAATTAATTTCATAAAGGTTAAATGTGATACACGATCTAGAAACGAAAGTCAGTATCTTTCTTGAAATAACAACCTTCTACCACTTGTAGGCCGGATAGGAATACTCGTGAAAGTAGTTTAATTAACACAAAATGATTTTCAACCGTTTTACTCGGCATTTGTAATTTCCAGAATTATTTGGATATATCATTCAAAGTCACCAACAAATGTGGTTTGAAAAAAGTTATCGGCTATAGCAGGAATTAGGAACAATAAATGTATACACTAAAAACTCGTTGATTTCGCCACAACACCACGATTCAGGATAGTATAATGTTATTTAATCGAAACAGTGTAACAGCTGACATTCAGACGAGGTGATCATCAAAAAAGGGCTGATAAGGTTGTCTAAACTTGATGTGTCTATTGATGAATTATGGAATAAAACTGCTATCGTGGGATTACACCACTACCCCCTCCAAAAATTTTGAGCAAGGCACTGTTTCTGCTTCTTATCTGGCTATGAATTTTATTTTTGCACAAGTCTTATATACTACCTATAAAAGTTAAAAGACTACAGTACTAATGACTCTCGATTCCTTGTAGTCTTGAGAAACGCGAATTACAAAATTTTTTATATCACAAATATCACAATATCACAAAGAAATCACTGAAAACAAGACACCGTAACTTTACAGAATTTTCAAACATTTCCGACATCATTTGACATCTACGTCACAATTTGCAATATTGATTCAAGTGGATGTGATGGGAAATATTTCACCTTTCTAGAAATCTAATTTGTTTTAAAACATTCGCGTCATTAACTAATTGCATCTCGTCGTATAAGCATTATGATTCACGACTTAATAATTATTAAGATTTAAGACACGTTGAGACAATAACGACTCACTAGCTGATTTGTGGAAGTCATCAACTGTTTCGACAAAGATATTCGCGTTCGTATCCGCGTATCCTACGAACACGGACAGCAGGTGAAGGGCGGTCTTCTTCACCAACGAGAACTAGGAAAAAATCCGCATGATTTGAATTCCAAATTAATTAAGTACTATAAACAGAAGGAACATATCAAAAGAAACGATATCATTATCATAACAACTGTCTGTTTACCACGTAGTTATCGAAAGCGTAAGGGTCAGCACAGAGCGTTGGCTATAAGCGTTTTAAAATGCTTTTTCGGTCTTAGACAAACAGCAAAAGCAGACAAGGGAAAAATTTTAGCGACAGCCCAACAGCGGGAACAGTTAACTTACTTTGCACGAAAGAAGCGAGTACAGCCACCGAATGGTTTCTGGGTGCTCACGCACTCCATTCATGCCGTCCACGTAAAGGATGAGCTGTCCGAGAGCTTAAAGGAAAATTATCGCGAAATTTTAAGTAAAATTGACCAGAAATGCCCTGATTGGTCATTTCAAGGCCATGAAAGGGGACAAATTGGTGAATTCAATTAGCACAATATTAAAGAGATAATTAGGGTGAAATTTGTCCCCCTCAGTATTAACCTGTTTCCCATTATTGATTAACAACTGGATTGTTATATTTTTTCAGCAAAGGCTTTACATAATTCGCAAAGAAGTAAAGCTAAAAATAGATATATTATGAACACTAAAATTATTGGTAGTTAGCGGCTTTGCTAAAAAGGTGGTGAAAACTCGGAAATGACTTCTTAGCATTCCTTTTCCGATGGAAATCACGATGAATATATACACGGCTAAAGCGAATTTTAGTGGCGTTTCAAGGCCGGTTGTATATACAGTTGCGGAGAAGGTAAAAAGCAAGGTGCTAATAAGGTCCTGGGCGAATTAAACTACCTGAGAGTCCCAACGCACGTAGTTAAGGAGTGAATAAAATGAAGTGAGACATTTTTCGTGCGTTAGGGGAGAGGTTTAGGCCAGCTGAATCATGGGGATGAATAAGCGGGACGACTTACCACGGAGGATATAGTTCTGATGCGTGTGCTCCGACTGAGATCCCACGGTGACAAGGCATGTCAAGCCCGAATGCGTGACAAACTCATGGACAAGGTCCTTGTCATGCTAAGTGATAAAAAATCTGTGTCATTTCTACTCTCCTTTCTAGTTTATTGGCATTCCTAACTAGATTATAGATTGATCGAAATTTAAAGTATTGCATTTAGAGTTCAGACAGGGGAACTGGGTTATTTGTTCGGTTAGATTTCATCCAATATTCCCGATTTTTTAAAGGAATTGGTACCGAAAGCTATGACTACTACGTTAAGTCATTTATTTGAGCTTTGAAATACATCAATTTTGAGGTCAATATAAAAGCACTTCCGCTATCGAAATACTTAACAAATAAACAAGGCCCTTTTAGTCCTACCGGTAGATTTAAACTAGATTCTCGCTGTTTTATTTAATCTGACTAAGCACTGATTCTGCATTCTCATTTAGAATTTGCATGAATGGAGGATATATCACGGTATAACTACCAACTCCCTTCATAGAAGTATGGTGAAAAAGAATGGAATCATGTTTTCATGAAGTCCTACCATGAAAATCTGTTTGAGGGAGAACAGGGCCCGTCTAAGTTCCTGTCCTTTGGCAAGGTAGAGACGATCTGAAAAATAATTTTACAAATTTATAGGTGGTAACAGAACGTGGATTTTAGCTTGGAAATGACTACATAAGTGCTTAATAAGAAACACTTCATTTCCGTGATTTTCTACACAAAATAGGGAGCTTTTACCACAAGCAAAATGAGCTTTCAAAATAGTATTTACAATTTTGCCCATACAATTATTGTCTCATTATCTTAAGTCGAATATATCAACGAGCAATGTGTAAATTTGATATCTGAGATTCATTTAGTATGACTATTGAATATTTTTCAATTCTAATGAATAAGTAAGTAATCATTCAAATAACAAATATGGCTTGTTTACGGTTAGGGATAAAAACATCGAGGCCTATAAATATCTCAAAAATTAACATAAATGGCACTTTAGTGATTTCAATTGCACGTATTGATCCATGGTCGGTAGTTAAAAGGTAGAAATACCATAAAAATTATTGAGTTTATCTATTTTTATTTTTGTGGACATTTTCTCGTACTATTCCTTTTTGAAAATGAAACCCTTAAAACTACCTTACCGACTGAATGTGACAAAATGTGTGGGTGGTCCCCACAACATGGTTTGAATCAGATAAGATTTTTGTCTACATAGTCAACACCGGTATCGACTTTGTAATTCTCAAGGGGGTTCGATGCAACCAAACTCAGTGTGCACACACTAACTCATAATAGAAGCACTTTAGGGACGAAGTAACTTAAACGGCTCTCAAAAATCAACTTTAAGTAACAGTTCTAATTGTGTACATGGTGGTGTGAATTGCCGCACTCACACACGCATACCAATGGCACAAATGCATGTGGTGCAAGAGAGCATTTAAACAAACGTTCTCCCCACACGAAACTCAACAACTTAGTTGTTCCACTGGATGTGCAGGAGAGTGTTGTAAAATCGGCTAGGAAGAGTTTTGTTTTTATCACTAGTAAACCGTGTAACATCTTCGAAATATCTCGAAGGCTTGTGTAAATGTTTTTAAGATGTAGGGTTGCTAAATTGAGGGAATCTATATCCCCGTGATACAGATATAGACCGTGGGGTGGGGTTTCTTACAAGATAACACACGTTCGTCTCTAAATAGTCAATTTAAAGATTTGTAATCGTTTAATACATTACAATCGATCGGTCATGTTCTCACTCTGAGAAATACACAGAACATTTCAAAGATAGTTTCAAAAGAACTAGTAACCATCGAGTAGGTTCATCCTTTAATTCGTGAAGGTCGGAAAACAACAATCTCTCTTTGAGGCAACAATATAATGCTATAGCTAGTTTTTGGGAGGATATGGTGTTTTCATGAAACTATGAGAATTAAAACGTTCCCAAAAATGCTATATTATTATTTCACAGAACTCAAATAAACAATAAAATAGTAAGCATGAAAAATTTGCGAGTGATCTCTCCACTGATAAATAAATCCACAAACTCAGCCTCGTAATTCAATCGCTGAGATCACACAAAAGTGGGAAATGTGATTTCTTCCGATCGGGATCATGCATTTACATTTTATTGTTACCCCTTTTCCGTGCAAAACCTTCGTTTGATTCAAATGACTTGCTTCAAACGCAATGCATTATCGATTTCGGTGCTTCATTGTGATTCATTGAAACCAACGTAACGTCGTCCCATAGGGGTTCTGCCTACGTAGCTAAGTTTAAATTATACGACTTTCTCCTCAGAAATGAATCGAAAAGAACGTTAAATAGTTAATTTGCTGATTTCAATGTTAAAATCTTCACTCGATGCCCAACTAGGAAGACAGGAGAATCTACTATAGATCACTACGAGTTTTCCCGTGAAATTTATCCATTGTTAATGGACTTCATCGAGGAAGTTTGTTTAAATCCTTAAACGGATTACCCCCTTACCTTCCCTCTACTAAAACTTAATCCCATTACCGAGATAATAAGGGATGGGAGTCTTGGCTCGCACTGGCGACTCCAAACATCCCAAAATTGTTGGTTTGAGTACCTGATAGATAAATGCCTCAAAAGTTGTAAAAAAATCACTATTTGGAGGTCAGGGATTTGGTTTGGTGAGTTCATTCATAGGATGACAAGTATGACGTTTGTAAGACCCACTAACAATCGATAGCGATTGATTTCAACATGTTTTAAGATATAGAAGGAATACTCTATACTAATGATTTTGGCCTGCCTCCTTAAATGTTACTGATGGCAACTTTCGTCAATTCATAACCATCAAATGTACCTCAAATGGACCGGTCACAAATAATCAGCGTATCTTACTATCTGATTCTGACAAGAGTTTGGTATAAACTAGAGCACCTCGATAATACCAATCCTATGAAGTTTCTAAATCCATTTACCACGACATTTTCACAAACTCCAGAGCTCGATACGGGAGTCGAAGTCGTGACGATGAGTGAGTTATTCATACCAGGTGATCATCAGTGGCCACTGGATGAATTAAATTCCCTAAGCCGATTTGTCATTGACTGAATGCCGACAACAATGGCATGCACCTGTGACCCCAATATATACTGAAATGTAACATTGGAGTTTTTTTCAAAATAAAATAAATTATATGGATAATGGATATCAGCATTCTTAGGCAGTGAACCGATGGGATTCCGCCTGTAAGATAACTGACGAGCAAAAAAGTGTTTTTCGGTAAGTCAACGGGAGATCAGTGTTGAAAATAACATAGGTGATGTTGCGGAGTTGTTATTTAAGATGAAAATGTGAAATTTATGCACTTAATTGATTGAGTCAAACTAGAAGCTTCCGAATCGATAAGTTAGACACTAAGAACGTAACGGAAACAGACGCCCTAACTGGTATCTAGGCATGAATGATAACTCAAGTTCCGCTATTGCTAGTTGATCTGAATTGACGAGAAAAAAAAAAACAAATTACCCAGCAATATAAATCACAACCAAAAAGATTACTTGATTCTGATGGTTAATTTTATTTTTACCAAAAATTTTATTTTAAACGCAAGACAAACAAAATTCATTACAAAGCTTGGTAAATTACCAAATGAAATAACGCATTTCATCGTTCCTTTTGTAGAAATTTAAGTTAACCCACTGGAGCTTTCTGTGTAGTGCAAAGCTTTATTTTACTGTTTTTTCAGCAAAAATTCGTACTATTTTCTTGTTTGTATCAGCCGATAGTGTCTTACTTAGCACCCGCATGCCTGCTCAAGGTTCATACTTTGCATAACATAATCGGTTTACTAATTAAGAGCGAAAGGGATCAGCTGATTTTACGAGGCTAATGACTCACTAATGGAGAAAAGAAACGATTACGTAATGACAATTAAGCCAATGAGGTCGGTGCAAAACCTATCGTATCCTTGAGAAAGCCAATGGGGTGAAAGCTTTGAATTGACGCAAGTTTGGAGAAATCCCAATGCCTAACTCAGCCTTCGTCAAATTTTCAGATCCCAAATTCCCACTCTTGAGAAGTGGGAGATTTTGTAGCGTCTTGATTGACAAAATATGCTACTTGGTAGGTAGTTCAGTGTGCTGAAGGGCTCACCCTTGGTATGCTAAAAGGGACTCCAGAGTAGGGTTCATCATTTTGGCCGAAAATAGCCTTCTTAAAGTAAGTAATTGATATTCCTTATTAAGTTTATCAACTTGTTAGACGAACTTGAAGACATTCCTAGAAAAAATTAAACGAATTCCAGAATCTAACTAACTGGGCTTTATGTCTACACAAAAGGTTTTAGCTAAACGATATTCTGTGTCGTTTTGCTAATAGGAAGAAAACTGAATTAAGTGATTTCATTATAGTAGCTAAACTCCCACAGAAAAATCCATTTTATAGTCTTCAAAGCTAATATCTGGACAGGTTTACTCACTTAATCAACAAAAGAAACTAAAACACGATTACGAAAAATTGATTTTTAAGCCATGAAACTATAGAATTCGGTGATAAATTCTCCTAAATTTGTGGCGATCCTCACAATGGTTGATTAAAATACGCATTTTCGGGACGCTAGTGCTGATGAAGAATTTAATTTGACTGACTAATGAGAGGCAGTTCATCTCGTCGATTGTCTGCGTAATTACGGCGGTGGCGCAGTAAGAGAAACAGAGACTGACATGAGCCGGGGGTCACGACCTCAACGCAACACCCTCCCCATCCACCCGGCCCCCCGGAAACAGGGTCATGTTCTCAAGTAGCGCAGCAAAGGAAGCCGCACACGGCCTTGTGGCACAGGCAACGCAGTTCGCTCAACAATCATGCAATTAAATCTAATATTCTCTGTATGACGTTGCCAAAAGAACCTACATACGTTACATCAGATCTCCAAGGTTTGGTGTGCAAGCCTTGAAAGTCAACACCATTTCAAATAATCTCCACATAAAATTGCACTTCAAAGAAAAAACAACGCACGACATTAAACTTACTGAATTAACAGCATGATTTTACAAAGCAAGAGATGAAAACAAATAGAAGCTATTTCAAAAGTAAACCAAAGCTGAACGTAAATAAAAGGTATTGTAACTTACTTATAATGGCCTGAACGCGAACGATGGATTTAGTGCGAAGCACAATGGCGATCGAGTCATCACTTCAGGTATAAAAGTAGAAAACGTTCAGCGTTTCATGCAACGAATCGAAGAATGGAATATGATGTTTTTATTGACGATACACTGAATAGACGCTAAGTCGTCAGTCGATTAAACACATTAAAATAGGCCTTGGCTAGTAGATAGACTACTCAAAGAAGGCATTAACTTATGAGTTTTGTAAGATAATAATAAGCCAAATATTGCATTAGATTGAATAAATAAATCAGCACAAATAGGAATCATGGCATATACGAGATATTGAGGTGTTAAGACGGATAAATTGGTCATGCACTATGCAATTCCAAAATGCAATTTAAATGGTACCAAAATCCAATAAATATTTTGCGATTTTCAGAATTTCGTTTCATGAGCTTCTTGGTTATGGCAAAAATTCGAAAAATTTATCAGGTGTATATTTATAAAATATATTTATCAATCACTAAATCAGACTTACTCATCCTTAGCTGATTTAACTTCGTCCCACTGTACCTGTAGAGTAGAATCCATATCGAGGTATGTGCCGAAATAATTTTGCTCAGCTCCAAACTTGTACACTTGCAGAACGCAGTTATCGAGCTGAAATAATAGTTAGTGCTTCATGATCAAATTACTTCATGAGGAGCATCCAAAATTTTATGTAATCCAGGAAGTTGAGTTCGCAAGCAAACATCAGTCAGAAACGCAAATCTAGGGGGCTTTGGTGGTTCTAAAAATCCCGACCTGGTGTAGTCGAAAGGATCTCGATCATCGAGATAAAACGTGCGACAAGTAAACGTAGTCATCCTATCACGAGTAATCCAATTGACATTTTTATTCAGTGCGCTGGATACCAGCAGTACACATCGAGAAACTCAAACAAAATCGACCTTCAAAAACCATTTTCATTCACTAAGCACAATCTCTGTTCAAATAAAAACCCAAATAAATTCATATTTATTTTAATATTACGTGACTGTATAAATTTTGTATTATATAATTTTACTGTTACATGATATCGAAAAACAATGCCTTTATCACCCAATTTTCCACCTTTCAATTTCTATGTGAATACGTAATACCAAAAGTATATTTAAGAAAATATATGACATCGATTATGTGAATATTGGTTGCAATGGCATTTCTTAAAAGTGAATATAATATGACTTCCCTGAGTGTGATTAATTCAAAAGCCATCCAAAAGCTAGTTATTTTCCCTCTCTCCATTCGCAAAACGAAACACATGGCTCTTTCCGGAGATAGTGAACTAGCTTTATAATTTCGATCCTGTTTTAAGGCCTTCCTAGTGCATTTCTAAATTAAATACTAGCATTTTATTAAAGATTCAGCGAGTTTCACCACACTTTAGTGCTAATAGATTTTAGTAATAGAAACTTCTCAATGTAATTGTTGCTAAGTAATGCAAAAGTTAGAAGTCTCTTGCTTGTGTCATTCTGAAGTAGTATTGCAATGGCAACTTGATCAACGTTGAGTGATTTAATCAATTAATTAAAATTTTTGCATTAGTAGATTTTGAAGTATAAACAGTGGCGTTTCGGCACCATTATTTGTAGCAAATAGGTATGAATACCAGAAGTAGAGCTTGGATGTTAAAACTCAGGTATTTTCCGGCGAATTCTCAAGGCACCATTATAATATCTTAATCTAACGTTGGTTTTCAACATTGCTAAATTCTACCAACCACAATCATCTCTCGTAAAATCTGAATTCAAAGCAAAATTACAAAAAAATATGGTATTTATGTTAACTCAAGTCACTTTTATAAAGAGATTTAATCGTTTCCTCAACTCACACTTGACTAATAATAATACAATCATGTTCTGAGTCTAAATATGGGGAGATGTATTTTCGTTAGTTTGGGATGTGTACAATCTAATCAAAATATGTTAACGATTTGTTGTATTCTGTCTCCATATTTTGAAGAAAAATACGCAAAAAGTATTTCGAAACAGGATAAAAACCGGCCATTAATTTAAGGTCCAAAATCTGTCATTACGCGAATATTCGAGTTGTGAGTGTGACAATGCATGTAGGTCTGTTAGTAAGAACTTTTTGAAATTTTCAACAAAGGGCACGTACCTTTAGGTAGCATAAGAATACATTCCTTTGAGAGACTGATATTTTCATTTCTTGCATGTCTGTTTCAAGTTAAAATGGCAAACATCGTTCTATCGAATCCAAACTTCAGAAAAGTGCTTGCCACCCTTTGAACGATTGTCACTGGTTTTTAAATTATCAAATCGTGAGAATGAAAGATGAACCAAAACGACCTAGAACCAGTGAACTTCTAAAATTCTTTATTACGATTTGCTGATAGGTTAAGTGACCTGGGTCTGTTGCTATAAATTTTAATGACTTTGCAGTAGCTTATGTAAATTGGACTTAATGAAGAGGTAATGAATCACAATTACTTTATCAATTCTTTCTCCTACTAGCATCATCTTTTCCTTCTAGGGTGTTCTATATACTTTATAACTATAACTAGTATTCGTATTGGCTGTTTTAGTGAGGGAGATATGGAAGTGTGGGCCTGCTTAATCATACACAAAGCTGAGACATTTATCGCGCCCATGCTACTTCTCCCTTTTTTTGATAACACATGGGTAAGATCAAACTCCTTCAGTTTGTATTGCATAGTGATGGTATGGGATTGATTCATTGAAAGGTACCATGTCATATGGCCAAAAGTGCTGAGTGATGGCTATTAGAAAATCACTATATTTATCGGGAGGTATATTGTATTGCGACTGCTAACTCAATTGAAAATCGGAATAAATTACTCGATTATTCTAACGATTTACCTGAAATTGAAGTTTGGCAACTGACTTGAATGTTTCTTGACTTATCAGGTAAATAAGGGCTTAAAATTATTCGGAATCTCATAGTCCCTTATTAGGTAACCATAGCTAGATGTGACCCTTAGTAAGCTGAGACATTTTAAAGAACTAGGGTATTTAGGTTTAGATTCGCAAAAAAGTTAAAATCAAACATGAATTAACATTTAAGTAAATAATCTCACGATTTATTACCGTAATACATGAACAGAAAACCAATCCACTAAATGACTTTGCATTCGCCTAGCTAATCTTCATAATTTACGCAATTAATGACTACTAAAAATATTAGTGAAAAATAGCAAAAAAGCAAGCGATGAATGTAGTGGTACACATATTTGCTTCCTTAAATCTGGATTCACGCGCAAGCTGGGTCATTGCATAAGGTCTTGTACGCGCGGGCGGACACGCGTGTAGGGTGTGCACTTTAGTAACGCCCAAAAAGTCACATTCGACATTCTCACCATCGAACGCATGAATTTTTGGCCAGGGATTATCAACACCCTGTTCAGTTTCGCGAACTAAGAGACACTCCCTTAGTAACTATTGAAAAGCAAGGAAACTCTGTGCCAGTTGCCTCCGGTTCGTATAATAATGACACAGCCTATGCCATGTAACCGCAGTTTCGGGTATCGCGAAAGTATGTTAACATAAAACGGAAAATATTTGAAGATAAAAATCCCTTTCATAATCACTAATCAATAATGCAATTTGAAGACAACTTTTCTGATCCTTTTTATACATCAATTTCAGGTATAATTCTGCATCTGCCTTCTCTTACTTCAGCCAAAGCAACAGCTTTTCTTAGCTGACTGTTAACTCTAGTCGGAAAATGTGGATATTCAGGGGGAAAATACAGCATTGATTAAAAATCGTCAACTTTGGAATCTAACATAATGATGCCTCAAAACTGTGAAAAATCCGAAAGGATTTTTATGACTATAAGATCGGTTTCTTTGGACTAGTTTAAAACCGGAAAACCGACGATGTAAAGAACGAAAGACCAATTAGTTTAAGCTTTTTTTTTCAATTCGAGCCTCCATTCAAAGCGTGTCGAATCTCATTGAAGAGAGAATCAGTACAGCTTAAAAGTGTCATTTGAAAACGTTACACTTAAGTCTTCTGCTTTGAGTTTTGGATGGCCAAAGGCTAGATGCCTTGAATTCTAGCCAGTTTAATTTATTTCTGCTCTAAAGATTCTTTAAATGTGCCAATCTTACAACGATTTTCCCTTCAGTGACAAGGATATACTGACTGTAGAGCTGTTAATTATGCTTTTCCCTCCGTTAAAAACGGGAAATATTTTATTCCTAGTTAATAATCACTGACGCTGAAAGGAATTCTAATTACTATTACCCCCTCGAAAGTACTTTTATCGCAATGCTCTTACTGTAATCTCAATATGTATAGTACCGATACTGATAAGTTTCCCAAGCATTAATGAAAGTTGTTGTGCGTTCGACCCAAATAGTGCCCATTCTCGAACGTCACCGTCGACTGCAACTTGGTAGATAGGGCCAGTAAAAGCTTTTCATTTCAGCCTGCAGTAAGGTAGTTTCGGGTATTGTCACACTAACTCGAAGATATACGCTTATCTAGCAACTGTATTTGCTTCTATTATCCAAACAGTAGGTGATTTAGCAAGTCTTCATTCAGTTTTTATGCATGTGAATCAGATGGAAAGACGAACATTTCTCTTATATGATATAATAGTCATAGCAAGGAAGGCCGATTTCAATACAGCGGCGATTCTCAATTTTAAAGTTGATTGCCTATACTTGCCGTTCCCAATTAAGATGAATTTTCCCAGTATGATGGCAAAAACCGATGGATTCAAGAGATTTTCGTTGTAATTTTTTAAACTTCTAATAAGTCCCTGATGTAGTAAGTTTAGGCACTAATGGACAGCCACACCAATATGAATTGCCTTTTTGTTTTTCATTTATAGATTTTAAGACTCCTGTTCGACAAGAATGCCACGGAAATACACAGCCTTCCTGGGCCTTTTCGAGCCAATGAAGGACAAATAAAAATTCCTATAAACGCGTGTTGAGTGTAACAAAACTGACCGATATAAATAGATTAAAAGTTAGAATTTAGTGAAAAAATAAACAGAATAATTTAAGACAGATTCGGCAATCAATCTTAGATTTTATTCAAGTCACACACTTGATGCTAAACCTCACTCGATTCGGGGAGTTTGACTAAGTATGAATATACCCTTACGATCTCTGAACAACCAGGACCCAGACCTTCCCGAGTTTGGACAATCGAAGGGTTTATGGAGGGGTGAGGTGAGACCCTAATAAACTTGTAGGTAACAATATGGGACCTTTGTTGTAAAGCGGTATCAGAAAGCGATTCAAAGTTCACAGTGGTAAGACTCGAAGAGTAATAATGGTCCTTTGAGCCACAATGCATTTGATAAGTATTATAGGCCTAGGAAGGGGAATCATCTACTCTCTAGAGAGCAACAATGGACTGCCAATATCGAAATGGGGTTTAACTTTAAAGAATCACGTCTAGAATGGAAGCCTCGAAATTGAAGTTTTTGCCTAGTTGGTCAAGCTGGAAGCAAAATTCAGTACTGTCATCAAGTAACATATGGTCATTATGGCCTAAGTGTGTGATTAAATACGTTCATAATAAAGATACTGCCGTGTTTAATAACTTTGAAGTCAGTTTATGGAAACTGTTTAGACAGTATCGCCTATATTCACCATAACCTTTCAAAACCATCAGATATTCATAAATAACTACCTATTTTGTTTAGTCCCAGTAGGGTGTCAATTGTACCAAACAAATAGATTAATGAAATGTAGACATTCCTGGAATTGACTCATTACATGAAAGTCGACCAAGGTCACCTAGCGGCCAAAAGCGATTCGATCTGGCGACCTTCTTATCGGTGGACGAATGTATGGGATTAAAAAGCAGACGTAATCACTCCCGAGGGTTTGATTGATGGTATGGAAGTAAGCATATTACTACAACGCATCAGGTCAAGTGGGATTTAAGTAGAATGCAGCCGAAACGGAATTTGCATTTATTTCGTATTCGAGACTGTATAAATGGAACGAAATAGGCCATTCAGACCGCAACCTGAGACCTTTAATTGTGAAAATCAACATAAACGCAAATAACTTTGCAATCGCTTTATCTTTACCTATAGGTCACATGAGGAAGCAGTTAAAAACGTCGGTTAAAACAACTCATGGGTGTATTTCTATAATTTGGTACGGCTTAGCTAATAACAACGGATCTTAGTCCTCTTACTTTTTTTAACGAATAGTCCGTTACAAGTAACAGAGGAATCAAGAAAACACCATTGCTGCGCCAGTCACGTGGTGTAAGGAGGTGCTTGATCTTGATAAAAAGAACAGTGACCCAGGAAGGAATTCGGTAAATGTGCAGAGACATCCGATTATCTATCATCTTGTATATCCACTCAAAAAATGACACATATCATTTTCGGATAAAAACAGAAGGCAAAGTATGGGATATTATTCGAAAGGTAGCTGAGAATTATTTTGAAACAAAATTTTCCTGGTAATTTTCTAGACCAAATAAATTGTCGAAAATTACATTAAATTTCGGTTTATTTTAGGCAGAGATCTGCTAGGAAAGAGACTTATATGAATTATGGGTCTGTTAATGATCTTTTATATGAAATGTGCTCAGGTTTTTGACAGAAATCGTCAGATTTGCTAATAAAAATTCTGGAAACCCATTTTCAATGGAGTGCTAGACAAATTCTTTTAGTTAAAATGATGTAACGAATAAGTCGATGGTAGAGTCTTGAGACTTCTGTGGTTAGTATGAGGGATGACAGCCGAAGACTTAGGGTCAGCACAGCTAGTTCTATAAATCACAGAGAAATCGACCTCTTTTGATCGGATCTTTTCACT
The DNA here is from genome assembly GCA_030710315.1 of Anomotaenia brevis. Classification (NCBI taxonomy): domain Eukaryota; kingdom Metazoa; phylum Platyhelminthes; class Cestoda; order Cyclophyllidea; family Dilepididae; genus Anomotaenia; species Anomotaenia brevis. The sequence goes on from JAUOZQ010000104.1 coordinate 83,650, forward strand.
CGACTGAGTGTCCAGCATGTATGTCAGTTCATCTGTCACTAATTCACATCAAATCTGTCATTTCATGAAGCCAAAGCTATGCCTTCCGTCGCAAGTTTTCTACTATCAAGGAAATGAATAGTTTTGAGTGGGTAGCTGATTGGCAACCTAAGGCAGAGTCGAATATCTTTGTTTGCGCTGCGCAAATGTCAAATGTCTTATTAAATTAATGATTAGTTAACTCGACATATCGAACGATTTCACAGATCTTTCTGGCTGAAAAACCAGTGCCACCACGTACGATGCACCCGCTGTTAATAGAGAGATTATTGGCTTAGGGGTACTATGAAGACGCTCTACTTCTAAATGCTGATCTTTTTGAAGTTGCCTTTTCTCCATCGTGCTCTCAAATCCGCCAACAAGGAAGGCAATACAGAATGGTTTTTAAAGGAGGTGAATGAAATGAATAAAGTTAACTGCCTTTAGTATACACAGAAAGAGGGGATCTTGGTTTGAGCCTGATCAAGTTCCTTTTTAAGAAATGCAGTCTTTCTAGGAGTGGATCAGTTCTTCTGTAGACCTCATCGACTTCACACTCCTTTATGGTGGAATGGCCTTTATTCCTTACGATCAGAGAATGAAATAAGTTGATGGAACACCTGGCAAAACCCTAACCCTAACTAGTAAAATAATGATTCATGATAAGCAGAGATTTGTTACGAGGAAACCAACTAGTAAACTTTTTAGAACTCAAAGATTCTATAATGCTTTGACGGCTGTGTTGAGGTCTTAAATAGGGAAAGTGACCCAATTCTGAGTAGCCGTGTGAGTTTAGCTTATTTGGGTCACAATATTGATATTTACCACCCCAAAACAATCTATATTTTGCTCATTTAAATTTAGTTTCTGGTTTAACTGGGTTGAAAAAGATACGGAAATTACGAATATGGGTATAGAATTTAATGGTAGAGATTGTTATAAGTTCAAATAAATATGAAAATATAATATATTTATTCCCCTAGATTGGTTGTTACTTGTTAAAACTGCATTAAACTATTAAGGTTATAAAATAATATTGAAGTAATCATTAAAGGACTTTAACTCACTTTATCCATATCGAACCCGAAATCCGTCATCATAGTGACCACGTCGTCATACCCTTTAAAGCCGCGCTCACTTTCCACTGAAAATTCCTTGCCATACTTCTCCGTTTTGCACAATTCCAAGATGTTCGCAAATCTCACAGGCCGCTTATGTGCTCGCACCACTAGGTGCTGCAGTTCCGTCGGCATCTCTGCGAATATAGCTTTGGCCTTCTTCGTCTTGTAGACAATTGACGTCTCTCCACCAGCATCCTCGGCGTCGCTATCTGGCTGGTAGGTGGACCACACCTCACCCTTCTCCTTCTCCCCAATCAGGTACTTCTTCACGTACTCATCAAAGTCCGTGAAACTCATCGCCGTCTGGACAATATCGATCGGTGCAGCGGAAGGAAATGAAAGAGCAGCACTTGAAACCGGTGACACGGGTGACTTTTTAGGTGGTGACTTGGGAGTCACAGTGACCTCAGCCTTGGTCTCTCGAGTTTTGAATGAGGACTGTCGAGGAAGAGGCGTACTCTCCGATATTTTTTTCTCGGCTTCTCGCAGTTCCTGTCGTTTCTGCTGGAGCCGACGGATTTCCGCGTCCACTTCAGCTATCTTCGCCTCGTCCTTCTCCAGAGTGGCTTTCCGGAGGGCTAGTCGAAGTCGGCGCTCCTCTCGTTCATCCTCCAGACTTTGCTGTCGAAGCTTGTCCAATTGAAGCTGCCTTTCTCTCTCCGCCCTCCGTCTTTCAGTTTCACTCATCGCTACCTTCGCAGAGGGAGACGAGGGCTCCTTGGCTCCATACTGAACCCCGTAAACCGACTCTCGCCAACTACTTCTCCCTGTTGGTTTTGGAGTCGAAGGCTCGTCACTAGCTCTCTGGAGGTACCTTCCACCGATGTTGAATCGGGGTTTGTCGTCGGGAAGAGAAATGTTGATTTCATCCGCTTTTCGACTCGAAGTGGGACCATTCTCGGATCGCGATTTGATTGAACTCTTTCTCGAGGGAGTTGTGTTATAACTCCCGTTGGAAGAGGTGATGAGTTTGGGGGTATCTGTGGTGGTCTTGTTGGCATTTTGTAGGTATCGATCGGCAAGACCACCGGATCGGGAATTCGATCGAGTGTAGCCGGCCAGTGGGCCTGAACCGTGCCGTAGGGAACCGTAATTTCGAGAACTCGATCCCGACATGTTGGCTAATGAATGTGGGTTGGTTGTTGAAAAAAGCGTATTGGACGAAAGGTAGCTTGAGGAAGTGGGCCCAATTCCTCCATGCTAATTCCAGGAGGAGGAAAGGGAGACAAAGCAGGAATAAATGGTCAGCATCAAGCACACACGAAAACCGAAATGCAAATCAAGATATTACGTGAACAAAATAGTGGTGACTCTATATTAGTCTGTGGAATAATTTTGTGTGGTGATTCCAGGTGTGTTTGGGTGAACTGCCACATCAGGTGACTGATTGCTGGGTCGAGGGGGATCAGCCAATCAGGCTGGGAGATACGTACAGAGGGAAGCTTGGGATTGGTCGATTAACACCCCGGTCACCTATTGGCTGGCACCACTGTTGCCCGGACATTTGCCTACCCAAAGGAGAACAGGTCAAGTATTTTCACTGAAACTAGGGCTAAAGTGACTGCCTACACAATGCCTATTTGGGAAAGCCGAGAAAACCGCTAATACTTCGTATAGTTTGCCTTGACATTTATTTCATGTTCGATCGCTCATTTGGACTGTCGTGCGTCTCTGCCATGTACACAGAAGACTACAATGACTTAAGAATCAGCGCAAGGGTTTATCACTTTTTATAATCATTTTCAATACTGGCAGCTGACCTTGAATCCAGCCAATCAAGCATCCCTCAATTCCTTTTCCATTTCTGAGAAAATTTATGCAAAGCCTTAATGCTTACTCATAAGGAGCATTCAAAATGTTTAATACTGTTAAGTTTCAGCAATAATCCAAGCTCTGACACCATGAAGATCCAAAAGGATTTGGGTGGTGTAAATGATCGAGGTTCTGTGGTCGCACTCCAAAAAAGAAACTTGTTTAAGAAGTAATTTTGCTCAAATTAATTGCCTCTTGAAGCTACACCGCATGACTGTCTGAAAGTAATTAATTAGGCTAATCTTTTCCAGCAAAAATTTATTGCTACGGTCGTAAATTATAGCAAAATTATTTAATCTTTTCTCCAAATAAAATTTTTGCAGAAACCAAGAAGGTGGTCGTATAAGGTTCTTTCGTTAATTTCATCCCAATGATTATATATAATGACTGAATTTAACCCGATTAATAGTTTCATAGCATTTTCACCAATTAAATGCCATAACTCTGCCTAACACCACATTCGTGTGCTTAAAGCCCTGCCCCACCTACCGTACAAATTTCGTGCAAACACCAGGTCAGCCCATAGGTTCTGTCCAGATTTTGAATAAACAAATCAAGTGACAACATTTTACATTCAATTAAAGATCCAATCATCAATGTACTATCCCTGATTATCTAGGACTCCTTTCCACGGATTATTAAGCTTATAAAAGTCTTCATTATTGAAAAATTCCTTTTGGTTTTCATTCGAAGGACACAGGCGTCAGTTTCAACATATTCCTGTGGCGTTGCTAAAGCTGTTTCTTCCCGATGATTTTGTATGCTACGGAGAAATCGTAGTCTGAAGGAGTACTGTCGGGAGAATTTGGTGGATGAGGAGGAATTTTCTCCCAACCAAGTTCTTCTTCCAGCTTTTGTGACGTCTTTCTTGCTGTGTGGGTCCAATATCCCATAAAATTATTGCCCTTTTAATTTGTGAATATATACCATAGAGACTATCCTTTAGGGTAATTCTTCTAATATTTAAAAGTGATATCAACATAGGCTGCATGAACCAAAAACTTATATAAATCTAGTAATTAGTTTGAAAATAAGAGGGTTGCTAGAATAGCTGTCACCGGTGAGATTAAATGCACTTATAAAATTAGGAAAGGAATCCTGCTCCTTCTATGGTGGAATTAGCGGCTGTACTGCTTATCATAAACGCATTCCAAGTCATGAACCTGGAATAAATTATAAGAGGACATCTATCCTGTAAACAACACCTGGCTTTTAAGTAGGTAGTAATTCCGACAAAATAACAGAAAAAGCAAAAACTGCGTATTCTAAGCTGTATTAATTGGAGAATTTCCGATTCTTGATCACCCTTACATTGCTTTAAAAGTTGAAGCCGGGGTACAATAATAATATGCTGCATAAACAGAAAATATGGATGTGGTTTTAGGGCGAAATTAGTAACACAAAATCTGAGATATGATCACAATAATTAAAAAATTCAAGGCCTAAAGCGTGCTCGAATATCACACCACTGATCTTCCAAAAAGCATTTTATGAGTTCCGATCAAATGAAAGATCACATCAAAAAGCCTGCGGGTGCCTTTTATTCATTGTTAAGAAAAATAGGGACTTGAATTCATTCACAACTGATAGCCCATGCCTGTCTGAAACTCAGTTAAACGTTCAGATTGGGTTCTAGAGCATGATCTCTTTTAAATATCCCATTTTGTCATTTTTAATCGAATTAATGTGGATAAAAGTAGGAAAACTTCTAGGAAAGATTATATTTCAGCTAGAATTTACCTTGAGCTTTAGATCGAAAGTTAAAGGCTACTAATATAAATTTAATTTAAATAAATTATTATACTTTCCATGTCGATTAACTCTAGTAACGAATCTGTTTATCTAGGACAAAAGAATCTTATAGGATCAAATATTTACTAAAACACAAAAGAGTTCGATTAAGTAAAAGAACCAGGTCCTTCTTTTTGGAAAGTAATCGGTGCACCATTTTGCATAAGTTGATGTTATCAAGAGTAGCAGTCGTCTGATAAATTCTCAACTGTTGCTTATCGTTTACATTCAAATCAGCACAAATCTGCTTGGGAAAGCCTTAAATGTCTTAATGGTAGGCTGTTCCAGACCTAGTTTTGAAATAGGAGACGCTAACGTGGCCTGTCTGTCTAGAAGTGTGATGGCATGCACTGCCCTACCGACCACACATCGATGTTAGAGCTAATTACAGCAAGGCACTGCTGACTGATGACTCATCTATTATGAAATCAATATGCACCCCTACAGTCCGTTATGCAACTTTGGACATTCCATTCATTGAAAGGGCCTAAAATTGGCTTCAGTGTTATTTAATTCAGCATTTAAATGTAATATTTCTAGACAACTGTTCCCCTAGTATTTTTGGGGAGGGGGTAACAGTATTATAAATGTCATTCATAATTGGAATAAACAATTCGTGGCATAAGAGGAGGGCAATACCAGTGAACGATTTGAAGAAAAATTACAAGATAATTATCCATAGTTGTCTTACATTATTAATTGGAGTTGCCTTTTAAAGAAAAGCTTTCAATGGCAGTAATATGAGAGTAAGGAAGAAGGCATAACTGATAAAAAAAGCTCTTATTACACTTTTACTTTAATTTGAGTCCGCTTCTCAGAGGCAAGGGTATTTAAAGAAGTTATAGTGACATTTATGTCCAAGTAAAGATTTGGCCCGAATATTTACCTGATATTCAGAAAATTTTTGTTGTTCTGAAAAGTCGCACATCAACGGAGGACGGGATAATCATTATTTCAACACTTGAAAAGCGTTAATAGGTATAAATTATGTGACTTCACTAAAGAACGTGTGCTCACCGATAAATTGCTGGAATAAGATCGATAAGACATCTTTTTTGCGGTGATTCAATAACCAAAGACGTTGGTAACGGGAGAGGTGCCTACATGGTCCCTCTCGCAGCTGCTGCCTCCGGCTAATGACACTGATTGCCCAACGAAAAGCGCTTGCGCTGCCCCGGTGCATTCGTTCTCCCGTCTGTTCCTTCTCGTTTAATCATGTTCTGCGATAATGAAATCGCGATCGTGGGCTTTGAGAGGCCCTCACTCCCACCCTCTGCCCAGTTATTGTGAAACAATTGGTGCCGGGAGTGCTGGTGAGGGTGGCGGTGTTTCACTTTTCAGCTAAGAACTACAGTTTCGACGAAACAAATGGCTCCACCCTTTGCCCCCCTCCCATCCCCGCGATTTCAAATATGTTTGGCATCTAAGCAGGTTAAAACTGGATCATATTATAAGTAAATAAGGTATGAAGCACTGTAAAGTGATAAAAAAAACAGTTGATGTGTGATAAGAGTTTTGCCTAAAAATCGATAAATAGGCAAGCGGAAGCTTCTGTAGTTGAAAAAAATCAATACGACCACCTAGGTAGATTTCCACGGCAATTGCTAGTATTAGAAAGTCCGATAAAAAGTTAGACTGATTATTTTAACAGTTATATTAATTATTTTGTATTTATTGAGAAAAACTGTAGCAGACTTTTTGGCTTGGTTATTTCAGGAAATAGGATTTACCAGATAAAACGTCAGAAACAGTGTGCTGCTTGCTGTCTAGACTGAGCTATATATAGTTATTAACTTGTTTACCAAATGGTCGTTTTTAATCTTTACCTCTCCAAAACATGAAACCGATTTGTCCCCCAATATTTGCATTGCAACTAAGGGTTTACAAACACGTTCTACCAGAACTCTAGTGTGTGAGGAAAAAAATAAATGGTGGAAGAGCACACTGCTTTAAGAAAAGCTGGGATGTAGGATACCCTTTAGTGGCAATTTATTGTGACATTTGTATTGAAAACCCAAAGGTATAATTTAGTCGTCACCATCGGAAGCAATTTCACTCATGAAACGAACTCGGTCTTTGAAAACTTGGTCGCACTCACCAAAATGTTTCCCGTGTCCCGAAGATATAAAGAAAGTTTGCTTAACAATCTTTAAAATATCCCACCTTTGCCATGGGTCACATGGACTTTTAGATAACATTAAATATATATCAAGCGGCCAGTTACCCTTTCGGCATCATCCGGTGTACTTAAATAACCCCGAAGAAGTTCACTTTGAAGTATTTTTGCATAATTATACTTTGACAGACATAGTAGGTACATTTAAAACACGAAGTAGCCCGATTTGCCATGTTCCCATTCCAACCTTCTGCTTAGACAACTTTGAAGACGACCCTCTCTTGGGAGCCCAAGGAACCTCAAAAAATGACGATGCTATGAATGAGACCACTTGGAATTATTTTGAAAAATAGACTAACAGCTCCCACTGAAATAGCTACGTCCTACTCTAGACATTTAATGTAGGCCAGCAAATTCACTTCATGATAATTTGGGAGCTAGCAAGACTTCCGCAAGGTCGATTTCCGACTACGAGTATTTTTACTGGAAATGAACCTTGGATTTAGCAGGCCAAAAACAGTCAAATAAATGGCTCATACGTGGATCTTTAGAATCCATCAAGTGTATGTTTCAAGGTCGGGGTTTCCAAAGAATACAAACGGGATTTTTCTACTCTGAGATTTTGCATAAAATGTAGGGGACGCAATTAACACCATGGTGGTGTCCTTAAGGGATTATAATGACGACAATTCCCAAGCTAGTTGCGCAAGATTCCTTTAGATAGTGCCTCCCGCCATCCAAATAGGTCATCCGACTTTTTCTTTTTTATGCAACATCGATTAAACCTCGTTGAAACCATTCTAATGACACAGGAGAAGCGATACCAAGTACCAATAATTAGCTTCGAATTCTTCAAGCACTCTTCTCATTGAACCTAGAAAAATCGACCTGATAAGTGCATTAACCTGAATGGAAACTAAGGTAAGGAATAAGCTCGTGTATGACTTATTTTTTTGGAAATAAATTAATTTTTTTAAATTCCACCAAATTTTCGACCTACCTACGAATACTACTAATAGAAATGCTTTGGAAAGTGACTTAGATGCTAGCTTAACGCTGTAATTACGTTCAAGTACAGCAGATTTTAAAAAAAATCAGTACGAATTCTGACCAAAAAAGTATGTCAAAATTAGGTATTATTTATGGAAATGTCCCTTAAGAATTGCTGAAACTGTGGAAAAGCCAATAATGAGATCGTAAAAGATAGGTGTATGGTTTACTATGGCCTAAACACGTTAATACTCATACCTGCAGAAGCGCACAACAGCAGGACGCCTAGTTCATTGGCTCATGCGGTCTAGCTTTTGGGTGGTAGTGGCAAAACAGCCAGGTACTTGTCCTGTTCTCAAGCTGTGGCCATCAATTAATAGTGAACGTGTTAGAATACTTCGGCCTTTATTGCTCTGTTTGTCCCCCTCTAAACCGACTTGGATTTAATTTTTATAATCTGAATCTCCTTATGCTGGGAAACTTCTTAACCACAGCTAAAAGCTAAACATTTGTCCAATCCTAATCGTAACGCGGCTTCTAAATGAATTACTGTCTTCCTCTTTAAAAATTATTCTCCCTTTGCACTTTTTCCTGTTTCATAAAAGAGGTCTATTTAAAACCTCGGTATGGCTTTCTTTGATTACTAAGTACAATCACCTTAATTGTTAGGCAGTTTGGGATGAAAACAATGCGGTTGAAACTTTTATAGACTTGAACACAAAACCCTATTTATTCCCTACTTAAAATGAAACTGGGTACTGTGTTTGCGACACTGCTGTGGGCCAAATTCAAGGCTCGGATGATTACTAATGTCCCGCTTTCCATTGAATCTGCGAAGTATAGAATTCGCCGACCTAAAGTCTCACCCCTGAAAGACATTTCTGCAAAGTGTCTGATTTTCTTGCATTAGGAGAAGCGCTGATTGCAGCTTATCGGGGCAAATATCTCGCTATTTGAGGCTTAGATGTAGGCTTGTAGCACAGTTGGATGTGTTCCCATGCATTGTCAGATATTTTCGTTAGAACCACAATGGTACCAGATTTTTTCGTAGCCTAGATTGTGCCTAATGACTTATACACTGCTCTCGGGTACCGAAAAGTAAATATCCACTATGGCCCACAACGAATTTTAATACTTGGATACTCTGAAGATGTTCATACCCACGAATTAGACATCAATTTTCTTCAAATTTGACTAAGCCAATTTAGAAGGCTTAATTACTTCGTACTTCGGGCACCTTTTTTGTCTAACCGAATTTCCATGTTAAAAGCATGACTAGTAGTAATTGCTTATTTGCCGGTTAGGTTCTACAACCGGGCTAAATAAGTGTGTAGCTAAGTGTCTAAGATGGGATTTCACGTCCTTTGTCTTATTAAAAGACATTATATTTTCTTGAATGATTAAATAATAGAAAGGATTTAGATCTCGTTGGTGATTAATATCGATCCATGGTTACTATTCTACCCTGTCGGTAGTGACTCAAGAACCAGAGTTTATTGTACGGAATCCCTGTTAGCCAGATGGGATTGTTCAAATAGGTAGTTGAGACTTCTACGTGGGATTAGATGAACACAGTATCAAATCAAATGGTGCGTTTCGTGTGACATTACTTTTAGAAGGAATGGCTTATTCGTTGCCAGAGCCAGGTTAGGTTTGGCCCATTTTGGGGCGGTTGGAAAGGGCGGTGGATCGATATTTCATCGATTGAGGTCTAATATCGTGCCAGGTTGCATGCAAAATGTAGGTCTATTTCACTTCCATCCTAATTTCAGAGTTGTCCTCAGTCTCTCTTAGTGGCAATAAATACTTTTAGAGATTATCAACTGTAGCCTCAACGATAGTCATCGTGATATGAAGCTAACAGTTTGCTCAAATTGTAAAACATGAACTGGGAGTCGATGCTTGTTACAGCACAGAAAAGATTCATTTGGATAGTTGAAGTTTTCTAAAGTCTTCTAACCAGTAGAAATCGAAAATAGTCTATCCTCATCTGAGGAAAATTCGCTTTCAGATCCTATATCAATTTATTGCAATACAATCTGAGAAATTCAAGGTATTTTCAACTTCATCCCCAATTAGGAAATAGTTTAAAGCGCCTTTTTCATGGAAACTGTGCCCACAAGGATTATTTAGAGTATCAAGTATAATGTTCAAATCCCTCACTGACTGGTTTTTTGTACTGAAAATGGAATAGATCTCCAGAATTCTCACTCGAGTGAGTAATACTCTAGCAATGTTTCAACTGGCCTTTCCTGTATAGCAGGATTGGTCAGATAGGGACCTGAAAGGTACCTGAATATTCTTTGCAGTTCATCAGGTAATTAGGACCCCTAAGTTCTATTGAGTAGACTTCATGATGGTTAGCGCCATCATAAGCCCCCGTGTTGTAGGCTTGCAGATAGGCCCGAGTCTCCGATCCTCGTAATCCCATCTTTCTTTTGCCCATTCAGGAGGTAGGCCAGTCACTTTCTGGTGAACATATATCAACTCGCAAATATTCCCGAATGTTCCCATCTAACTAGTGTCCTGATTTGAGTTTATCGGTAGTGAAACTGCATACCGTGGTGCGTTAATATTGGAATCATGGCATTTTATTGACAAAGCCGCCATCTATCAGATTCCTGCTTTAAGTGCAAAGATGTCAGACCATGAAAGGCATCTGACAAACTTTGACATCGTTAAATAAAAACAAATGGCTTGACAAGGTCAAGAAAATATTTATCATTCATAGGGGCTTAAGGGCTTCTTTGGCTTATTGATTTGGCCGCAGATCCGCAATCTTGCACTTTTAAAATCGGTTAGGCGGTGTTTCATGGTTCACTCAGTAGCTCTCAAGCAGGATAGGGGTAGAATTTACTGATGAGAGGCTTCTCCTCTAAATAAATATGTGAAAATGTATGCAAGGTAGAGGTCCCAGTTAAAGCTTACCATTGTAAATAAATGTGGATTTCCAAGGACAACCTGTAGTAATAACGTTTTACTTATGCTGAACACTTTGGTTGCTTTTACCAGTTCATTGATATACCTATGACATTGCAAGAAGTGAAAAGTTCATCAAGTAAAAATGTTCACTCAATAAACAACTGCCAAGAGAAAGATTAGTCTGCATTTATTAATGGAAAATAATATGGCAAGCAATAAAAACAGCAAATATTTGTAGCATAAGTCTATTCGATTGTTCGTAAACATCCGATAAGCGTTTGGTCGACATATCGAGCCCAGAAGCCAGAGGTATATTGATTCATTCCTCGAGGGGAACAGGAAGGTTATCCAGTGTGAATTCGCAGTCACTCTCTTCGCAGCTGATTTTAGGTCGATAATCCAGCGATTAAGGCTTGTAGTGCTGCAGGATTTATCAACTAACAGCCCTTAATTCAAAGTGTCCAGCCTCTGGTTGCCAAGTCCACAGCACAACTCATCTAGTTCCCTAACCTGCTACCATCACTCCTCTCTTCACCTATTGCACATTTCTTGGATCTCTAAGACAAAACTCTCTGCTGAGACTCAAGGGATATTAGCAATCAGCAGATGTCCCACATCACTATCTGGGCTCCCAGATTACGGCAGTCTTCCTCTTTATTGAAATTTCACTTTGCATTCTTCTTTTTACTTATACAAGGGTTATTGATTCCCCTATTAAGTTACTGGAGATCAATACCGCCTGTAAAAAAGATAGAAGATACACAGACAGTGATGGATAAACCTGCGAAGTAAGCTGGAACTCTTTAATAGTGAATACGAAGTTGTGGATGACCCTAAGAGCGGACAATTTTTAGAAATCTCGTCAGCAATCATGCAATTTCCTCGTCTTCTTAATTTCGTTTAAATCCCTTACATGTTGTATTTAGTTGCCAGTTACATTTTTCCCCATGTTGAATTCATATTATATCCCAAAAATCCTGTTTACTACTATGAAGTTGTTTTTCTGTTTGAAAAAGACTAGCAAAATGCGTGGGCGAATGATGTCCCCGATGCAAAGCAACTGTTGCAGAATGTATTACGGCGGTCGTATTTTTGGAAACATTCTGCTCGATTTCACAGACGTCCTTCTATCTGCCAATGAAATGCGTTGGCTGAAAATGTGCCAAGCTTAAAATTAGGTCAATAGCTCTTTAATGTTAAATCTCGTTTTTGATGTCACAAATTCAATGAATGATCTTGGGAATACCACAGTAACATTAAAATTGTGACAGCTTATTAAAACACCGAAAAGCAAAACAAAAAATATGCAAAGAAGCAGCTTCAACAGAGCCCTTTTCATCTTCAAATTGCTAGGATTAAGGATAAGAATTACAGTATCCTTCACTTTCAGCTGTTTGAAATAACTAGTACAGCTGGGATCTCGTGAGCCCCATTGGATAATAGATACCTCCATTCAAATTCCCCCTAAAGCATTTTAGATGCGTAGAGATAGGATTTTCTCGTGACCCAATGATTTTTAACCAAATTTTCGCTTGTCTTCGTTACTACGCTACATGACCTCGGGTCAGGAGTGAAAATTGCTGTTTCGAGGTCGGAAAATTAACCAGGTTTAATTATGTGTGGCGGAAGAATTATTAAAGGTGTTTCCCCCAATTATGTACACAACGTGGTAAAATGAGCATGAGCAGTAGCTTTAATTACGTCTGGTGAAATTTATTAGGTTCGTGACTTTTGTTTCCATTGCTACAGTAACATGATGACTTTTTCATCATTTGAACATCATTACTTAATATCTACGATTCGGACCAATTTACAAAATAGACCTGAAGTGATAACTGATTTCGGTTGATTGAATGAGTCATTTGCAATTTAAAAATCGGTATTGATGCTTTTAAACATGCAGCATTGTCCATTCTAAATGCACCGTCTTGAAATTACGAAGTTACCTATTGAAAATATGTGGGAACTGAGCTCAATAGCAATTCCAACTCCGATGATAAAGCAGGAGAAGCTTCTTCAAGGGCTGTATCAAGAGGCTTACCACCAAACTCAAATGGAATTCGTCCGGTTCGATCTTCAACACAGAGGATTGTGAAATCTCCACTCCTGAATTTCGCAAATCATCTGCAACCACCATCTTTCATTCACACATTCCTGTACAGCTTCGTCGGCTGCTGAGATTCCTTTCTTGCACTCATAAACCATTAATTGCCTTTTACAATCCTTAGGTACTTCGACTTTAGCGAGGTTTTAATAATGCAATTTTTTACCCTGTTGTTTAAATCCATCTTTGCAAAAAAAATAATTGTTAGCTTCTTGATATATTTTGAAATACTCTTTAAAACTCGTTGATTATAAAAAGATAACATTCTGGCAGAACTTATGGAATGGACAAGTACATTATTGGAACAGTAAGAATAATTTCCAATAGTTAATGTGACTAATGCATAATATGTTAAATGTCAAATCACTTTTCAGTGAGTCCCATTAGCTTCCTACTAAATACCGCTGGCTTCCCTGGTAAAATTTGAACCACACTTCACACACTTTGCACGCCTTGAACGCAAATTGGATAGTGGCAGTCACGCACGCACGCGCACGCTCACGTAAAATCAGCTGGTTCCCAGGCGCGACCGCACCGCAGGCGCACACGTGGGCGCAGCTGCGTGTTCATCAAAGTGGACGCGATCGATAGCGAAATGGCTGTGCAGCTGCAGCAGCTACGCGGTGTTATCGCGCAGTGCACACAAGCCCACAGAATCGGGGTCCGTCTAGCCGTCTCTCGCGCCTTTTGGGTCTGCAGTAAGTGTCCCCGCCACAGGAAATATCTCACCGATCGTCATCTGCCTCGGCAATTTTTCGCCCTCTGAAGACGCAATAAACAGCAAAAAGCACATCCTATGTGGTAAAAGGTGATAAGGGGACCCGACGAAGACCGATTTTTAAATCTATGTAAAAGTACGCAGAACGACCTAATTTCGGTAAAACCAGGGCCTCTTTGAAAACTTAATGTTAGGTTGACTTCCTTTTAAATAGCGATTGAAAATTATCGAGTCTGAAACCTCTCTCCGATAAATCAGATCTATGACCATCCAAGGGTTTTGCAAAAATGTGCTTATAGGAATAATCATTTAATATTATCAAAATGACAATTTATTATTACGGCAAAATATTTAACCTCTGAATTTCGACTTATACTTTTGAAGAAGGGATAAATTCGAAGGGTAAGAATAGGAAGAGGAGGAGGAAACGAGTCATCGACCGAAGAAGGAATTCAGTACCACCACCAAAACATCGACCGATTAACAGTGTGTGGGGGATATCTTTTAACAAATCGATAAACCAACGACCATCATTGACATTTTCGATTGCACACAAAATAATAGTTAGTTTTTTCCTCCTTTTTTCATTTGAATTGATTTGAAAGCCTACTCTATAAAAGCCACTAGTCAATTCTCTACCATCTACTAGATAGCTTGATAGCTTTCTCTTTTACACCAACTTAATATTCAACAAAGATCAAAGAAACCCAGACTGGGATAAATGCATTATGACTGTATGGCGCGGCACGGCTGTCAGAAAGACGTCAGCAGGAGAGGAAGATGTGAATTCACAAGCCTTAGCGACTTCCGGTTCTGTGAGCTCAATTTATGTACAAGGTATTTAACCCTGTTTTCGAGCTTTGAAAATGTCACCGTTTCCATGCAAAATGGCTACTATTTACTAGGTCACCCATAGGTTCTGTTAGAATTTTTTAAATGGAACGAAATTTATGATATCTGAAGGAGCTAAACATTATTTCTGTGTCAAAATGCGTTTAAACTGATCAAATTGAGTTTTAGGAGACAAGAAATTAAATTTACTTGGTTAAAACCTTGTTGACATTGAAGTCCCCCAGATTCATGTTAAGCATACATTGCTTTATGAGTTTATGGAGAAGAGGTATGCTTAAATCCATTGTCAGCAATTAGGACGCTTGAACAACCGAGCTTAAAGGAGGAAAAACGACCTGCTCTAGTGATTCGGAAAGGGCTGATTTTTCATTAGGGCAATGCAGCGCGACCCCCATCACTTCAAGAATCATGTCAACAGGGATCCAAGAAGAACTCGGTTGGGAGATAATTCCTCACCCGCCTTGCCCTCTCGACTACCGTGCTCCTTCAAAATATAATTTGCTTTGTACTAGCTTAACATATCGTTTGGACGAAAAAAACCTTTGCAATGCCACTGGAAGAGTTTGAAAGTGCCTTTTGTGAGTTCTTGAAATCAAAATCAAGAGAATTTTCCAATAATGAATGCATTAATAAGCCTTTTAGTAGAAGTCATAGATAATGAGGGAAAGTACAATGATAATTAAACTGTTAAGTAAATGCAATTTTCCATAAATTGTTTTAGTCCTTCAAAATGACGACAGAACTTTTAGGATTACCTGATTTACTAGACTGCTACGGTTTGGTGTCATCCACCGTTTATTAACAGTGATTTGCGTATACAGAGCAACCGTTATGATCGCTACTATATAGTGTAATATGGTCCTTTGGTATAATGACAGTCGCCTTATGAGACTGGTTTTTGAACGATCTTTTTGTGCGTTTTTTTCTGAAAATACACCATATTCCCTATGACCACCTGACGGCATAGTGGTTACACCCAATGAGCTAAAAATGCTACCATTTCATAGCTGCCTAACTATAAGAATATTAAAAAACACAAGTGGAGGCCATGGAAATTAAATAATCATTCGTGGATGCATTGTCACACAAATTTGAGTTTTTATGAATAGGGCAGTCACAGGAATGTGGGAGAGATTTGGTCAGGAGGAATAAATACCTAGAAGTGATTCACTGAGTATCTTTGCATCCTTGAAGGTAACTATGGTTGCCGAATCCGCATTGGAAGCAGTGATTTTTTCAACACGTCTAAGTCTTTTTTTGTTTAAGCAGAACTTGTCAGCTTGACAAAAATCGATCTTTAACTCCTAATGTATTCAAGTGAGGCAGATCATTGAGTTATTGAATAACTTAAACGCTAGCAACCGATTAACACTTAAATTATAGTAGGAAAGAAAATTTGTAAATCCCAAGCTGGTTTCATATAACCGCTTTTTAGTGTGATTGCCTACAATATCGGAGCCCTGTAGGGGAGGGCGACATCTAGGTTCTCTCCAAGATAGGTTAACTACCTCGATTACGATGGTCCCACCCCCGTAGGGAGAAGAGGTGCGCACCAGAACGCTCATTAGAAACTCGTGGTTGATCGAGCACTTAAGAGATTTTATGTAGTGAACGTACAAGGGGGCATAACTGAAAATACGATTGGCTACAGGGGAGTTTGGTAACTTGGTTTGCGCAGGCTTTGTGCGAGCTTGAGAACATGATATTTACTAAGCTGTCAAGACTGCGTAGCTGAAGCCACGCTGAGCCAGAGGTGAGAATAGGGCGCCTACCAGGTTTGCACAGCCCTTGTGGCTTACAGCGGCTACCAACGTGTCTAAATGACTCATTATTCGTAGGACAGGCGTGGGGCTCTGCCAATTACAGTGTTGACAACACCACGTAAACAAAAAAACAATTAGACATTACCGAGGTTGCATTTAGACATCTTAGGAAAAGTTGGACCGCATATATTTTGTGATTTTCGCATTCCTCTAAACTGTTAATCGTAACAACGTGACACGCTAATCGTAACAAAGACACGCTATGCATGAACATACTTTTTAATGTAAAAAATAAGAAAGCACCATGTCTGTATTTAGATTATTCTCAATTGGTCATTGGTAAACCTTTAAGCCCCCATTTTGAAGGGCTTAAAGGTTATATATCCATTAAGTTATATGGCACCAAGGATCACGAAAGATTTTGTGCCAGTCACTTGAGTTATTCTTAGTTCTGCTAAACCGAAAAGGTATAGGGGGGTGATTTTTTTCTGCTGAATGGGGCGATGCTCGCAAAAACAATTATTAATTTCGATTGCTTCAAGGAATCCTTCCGATAATTTCGCTGATAAATTTGTAACAAAAAGCATATTAAAATCACAAAATCACTACTAGGAAGTGAATTTTATTTAACAAACAATACAAAATACCTCACTCATCGCTAAAGGAGCAGTGATGTACTTATTTACAGAGGCAAACACTTTGACATCAGATGTCTTCACGATCGATTAATCGATACGCGGAGGCTGCATATTTCCACTCGAGCTCGATCGGTTTGCCGGTGGTATCGGATTCGTCAATGTCAGCAGATGGGGATGGTGAGTTCTAAAAAAAACCAAAAAGAGACATTAGTGTAATATTCACGAAGTCTGATTAGTCGTAAAACAAAAATGAGCACGGCCATTCCCTTACTGGTCAAATTTGAGAACCAATCACCGAGTGCTTACCGACCAACGAATCGGAAATTAACATTCTGATTTTGTCAAGTGAGGGTTTTCCGCATCTCACGTGATGCCCTCCACCTTCGCCCCACATTAACGTCATATGGCTTTTCACCAAAACTAGTAAGTAAGAAGCTTTGCAAAATAAACAAATCCGCAAATAACCACGGGAAATAGCTAGGATCCGATAATTCACACTGCATAAAATGCACAGCCCACCGCAGCCGCTAGATTTAGCCAAAAGCAGTAGAGGGGACGTTATTCGTTTGCAATAACAATTCCACTGTTGAGAATTCATTCGATAAATCATGAGGTGCCGTCCACCTTTCATCTTAATGAAACTCAAATTAAATATACACAGTGTTTGTGATCCATAGGAGTGGTTATTTTTTTTATTGATCGAATGCCCTTTGATTCATTGGGGTCCAGATAACTCTCAGATTTAATGTCACTGAAAAATTCCTGTCTCCCAGTGTTTATAAGATAAAGGTAGTATTTTTCATGTTGGCCACATTCGATACTCCAGCCTGAGCTCTAGAGCCAAATTTTAACTGTTTAACAACGCTAACAGCTAGGCAAGCGTAAATAAACCATCAAACCCGCGTAATCGACCTATCATGGATGGTTTAATGCTACGCGGCGCATCGCAGTAAGTCATTTCCCGGTGCCAAGAATTGCCAGGAGATGCCAAGTGTCCTGAAATGCCGCTGGCACCTAGAGCATGGATCTGACGAAATCACATGTTCGCAAACGGAGGAAATTTACACGGAGAATACCGGAATTCACATCCTCCTTTGCGCATAAACAACATAAATCATGCGAATTTCAAGGCCTTACATGAAAGTTACCTCGTAGATTTAGCATATACAAAAGGCAAACTGTAAGAATCACTGCCTACTTCTATTACGAAGTTGAAAAGTACACCTACAATTGATAAAGTCGGAAAAATTCATAGATCTTAACCTAATAAAAAACCATAGAGGTTGCTAAGGAGTGGTTATTTTAAGTATCAGGGAGAACCTGGACACTTATAACATTACTATGACGATTTAAGCCAACATAGAACAGATTACCTTCACTTTCTTTAAAATCCCTAAGTAGTTTTCTGCGAGTAGTCTAGACTGCTCACTGACGCTAAAAATCCGACTCACATTTAACGGAAGGTCCCTAGAAGTTGCTCCACAGTGGCTGTTTTACATAGCAAGCCCAAATCTGAGCACCTATGGTGAGGACGTTGGACAAAGCCTGATGTCTACTTGAGCGCATATGAAATTTACTGACTACCTCGTTTCTCTGACAAACGCGGGGACCGACACACAGAGGAATCGCTGCCATTTCCCTACCCGGGTTTCTAGAAAGAAGACAATTTAACTCGAAAAACTGCCTCGCACTCCCCTCTAGGCGCAGTTTAGGAGCCCGCATGGATGGTAAATACACTTTGTAAAGACTGTTGAAAAGTAGAATCGCATTCATTTCATTACTCATTCATTCACTACCCATTTCTGAAACAAATGGTCTGGCATCTAGCAAACAACGTCAAGGCTACTCACTGCCTCAAGGATAAGTTTATTACTTGAAAGGCGCTGCTATCGATAAGCTTGACAGAATCCACAAATCCTTATTTTCACTTGGAAACTTAATATATAATTCTTAATAGCCACCAAGCAGTAGTTATTTCAAGGGTCTGAAAATGCATGGCATGTAAGTCATAAAAAGTCGACAGTGTCAATTTGCTCCTATGTGAATAACTTCCATTGCCTAACTAGAGCTTCTGGAAGGAAGACACCTTCTACCGGAAAACAGTTCAGAAACGTCGTCAAAACTGCTCATTACCTCCTTACTACACTCACCACTTATAATGAGTTAAAAAGACCTTTCACGCAGTCACGGGTTAAGTTAGAAGAATCCAAAAATCCACATCTTCCTCGGAGTATTTAAATGTTTATCCATAATACGGAGACATTGTTAAGGATCGGAAACTTTTTTCCTACAGATCAAGAACTGAAAACGCTTCGCATGTCGAATCGAGCCCACGTAAAAGAGAGTGGCTACCTCTTTCGAGGAGAAGTCCAGAAACGCAGCCAAGACTACTTATTGTCTCGTTAATACATTTACTACTCATATGACGCTGATAAGTCTACTCATGCGACCACAGGTTAAGTTGAAAGAACCCGCAAATCCACATCTTCCCTAGCGTGTTTAAATACATATCCATAACTCAGAGAAGTTGCTAAGCATCTAATATTTGTTTCATACAATCCATTACCTGAAAGCGTACCGCATGGATGTGAACCAAAGCCTAAAGTGTCAGTTTGAACACTCCTAGAGAGACTGGCTGCCTCTTCCCAGAAAACAGACAAGAAGGCAGCTAAGACTACCCACCGCCTCGCCAGTAAAGACAATACTTAAAAGACGCCGAAAAAGCGACTCACATTTGCTGCACGCCACCGCCACCAGCACCACCGCTGCTGCTGGCGCTGCCGGTCCACGACTGTAGAGGCACCACCACGTTGGCAGAGACCACAGGGGGAGTTGAGAGGATCGAGTTGCCCGTGCCGCCGCCTGCACCACTGCCAGAGGCGGAACCGATGAAGGGCAAGGACGAGAGAACCCGTTGAGTGCCAACCATTCCACCGCCACGGGCGCCTGAAAAAGGGGAATGAGTGGAGGATCAGAACTGGGTAGGGTATTGGGGTCTCTAGAAAGGCCATGGGCTCATCACTGGCTGAGGCACATACAGGACATATTTCCACGCTTACAAGATGCAACCGGGCCTAGCCAAATGCATCTGTCTTCTCTTATTTTGCTGGGCTTTTGCTCTTCTAGTTTAGAGGCGGTTATAAAAATAATACGATTAAACAGGGCCTAGAGTACCTAGTTCTGTCGATTCTCTGGAAACGCACAAACCATAGAGTAATGACGACGATGACTTCTTCTGGCCTCAACAAATTTGTATGCATTCGAAGGAGCTGTACTTAGCTGGAGAACTATCAAAAAAGACGCAATGTTTGCCCTCTCCCTTAAAGTTAGCCTTAACGGAGCTTAGAAATGGACTTCCATCACTGGTTAGGATCATGTCATACAGTGCTTCGATCAGTACGGAAGGATGAATCACCCGGAAGGAGCAAAAAGCTGCGCCTTTCGGAGTGCCTTTTTGTTCCCCAGACTGGAAATAACACCCGAAGGTAAGTCCGTAACAAAGCGTGCCTTGCCTTATTCGCAATTCTCTTTTTTCCTTTCAAAGACATGTTCGAAAAGTGCTGGCCAGACTAAACACGAGTGTGGAGAATAAGATGAAAAAAGTCAGTCTGTTTTTCAGGTTAGAAACATTAAACAGGAGGAAAGTCCCCTTCTATCTAACTTGGGACGAGACAGGAACAAGACAAGCTGGATGACCGACGTTAGCGGTAGACCCTTGAATTTAAAAATTAGCCAGTTTGCAAATGTCAAATGTCTAAACGACTTCTTTGTGAATCTTCTAGAGAGAGGACCAAGTGGACTTCAATTTATCACGTGCAAGTGCATAAAATGGATAATCTCATTCAAGCTCACTAACATGGCAGAGATTTGTAGGCCCTCGATTTACACTATCGATTTTCGATAACCGACGATACCAAATCTAAATTTGGTTGGCGAAAACTTTTAACACAATTCAAATTCTTCTGACTTCGGAATTGCATGTTGAAAAAGACATCCATAGTAAACACGTTTCTGTCAAGTGAAAACCAAGTCGATTCTATACAACACTTTAAACCGGTGATTTCATTTACAAATCCCTAAATCATAAAGGCCGTTATTGGAGGGGAAAAGTTAGAACCATTTTCAGCGTTGATCGAATCCAATAAGAAATGTTAGGCCGAAGCATTTACCAACCTCCTCAGAGCATCTCATTAACTTCCTGAGAGGTTATCAATCACCATCTAGGGATGAACTTCCAACCGAAAAGCAAATCGCGGAAGTCGTAACTACTCTATTCGATCCGGGCACGGTCGAAATGGCTACTTACCAATTCTCAGGCAGCCAAAATGACTGAACGAGAATGGCTATAACTCAAATTCTGGTTCACCGAAAGATGCCTTTGGGAAAGACCGACAAGAAGACTGGAGAAAACGTGTAAGTAACTGCAGCATTTTCAGTGGCCACAATGTGTGAATGATTTTGAGGTTTTAGCTTACTCTTAAAGCAATTCGAGGTTTTATTTAGACGAGGCAAAAGATCCATCACCGGCTCCTTTGCAAATGCTACAAGGCTTGTTTATCATCTTTTTATGTAAACCAACCAAGACATGAAAATCCAGCAACAAATATTAACGAATTTGTCGTGGTTTTAGAAACCCGATTCACACGCACATCCTGTTTGAGGTCAGACAACGTCTAGTAGTACCATCCAGAGATTTTCTCCACTGATCTCCTAGAGCGTCATTAACCATACAGCAATGCAATTTTAATGAGAAGACAACTTCAAGTATTCCGTCTGATGCAACCAGTCTATTCTTACTTCAATCAAAGCAATGTGAACTTCCAAAAAGACAGGACTATGCGTGTGTATCAGTTGTCGGGACTGAGTGCGACAAAAAGAAGCAAGGGACGAGGAAGAGGAAGAAAGTGAGGGGAGGGGATGGAGATCACAAATACCTTGCACCCTAGAGTGACTCATTAGAGGAGGGCAAAGAGAGGAAGACAGGCACAACTGTCCCACCGGTACCTCATGACGCAAGACAGGCAAACATTGCAACTGCCACACAATGACAATAGAAGCAATGTGCCAAGAAAGGACTGCGAATGAAAACTACGAATTAAACTCGCCCCAAGTCTCAGTAGTAAATAAAGAAGGACGCTGGGTAGCCACTCGGTACCCAGAATGGGCTAACCAAACATCATTACCTCCTTCAACCCTATCTTTTTTCGCAGGAGATTCGATTTAAAGTCCCGTAAAGGATCACGGAGAAATCAAGAGAGCAATTAGCCGCAAATAGCTACCCCCAATTACTACAACTGACATAGCATGTTGAGGAGTATAAGCTTAAACTCAAAGGCAAAAAACCAGTTCCCATTTTATTAAGAGGGGGTCAATAAGCAACTATGAGCTGGGCTTAGGTCTTGTCAAATGTCTATCCACTTGATCGAATTTTCCGGTCTCGTGTTGTTAACTGACTCTCATGGGAAGCAATGCAGTTTAACAATTCTGTGAACACACACCCCATCTAACGCTATCCAAACTCTACGAAGTGGCTCGTTTCTTATACAAATAGCCTATTCCCTTCTCAAGAATGTTGGATAGTTAATACAATCGATTGTAAAGGTTTACGTTTTGTTACTAAACAGCTATCTAAATTTCCAAACCTGATTTATAAAAGACCAAACATTTTCTCAGCGTGATTTATAACACAGATGACTACTACATAATCCACTCCTTGGTAACCGAAGTACTACAATCTACCACAACTGTTATTCTCAGACTAATTGTCAGAATCGAAAATGGATAGCCGAACCTAACTAATCATGCAAAAGATGATATAAAATAACAAACCCCAGTCATTGTTGTCATCGTTCCTGTTTACGTTACCAAGATGAACAAAAGCGGAAACACACAGAAGTGCTGAATCACTACTCGGACATTTCCCGTAAGGTTGACAAAAGTTGTTCCAAGCCACCTTACCTCTGAATGAACCACGAATCCCACCAGACCCACCACTGTCGCGACCGTGGGAAGGCGTCTAAATAGCAAACAAGAATTTCAAATCACAATTTGACAACATCCAAATAGAGGTATCTCTACTCCCAAAATGCACTCTACTTCAATCTCATAAGTAGCTTATCAGCCAATTTACCTCTCGGACATCACGGGAGGTTGATGCGGTGCTTTCGTCCTTGGCGAGTTTGTTGAAGTCGTCGACATGCATGCTGGGAGGACGCGAGGTGTTCTGCGGACGTGAACGGAAGTTGTCTGGACGTCCCGTAGCATTTACAAGCAGGCTATCCCCGCCGCTGCCACCGCCACGCAGACTGCTCACGCCAATGGAATTCGAGGCTTGACGCACCGAAAAACCACGACCGCGCATTGGGGCCACTAGAATACCGAGAGAATGATTTAAACCGCACTACTTATATGCATATTTAAGTAGCAAAAATAGCGAGGAAGTGTGATTTCGTTTGGCAAAATAAGCTAAGGACTCCCATAAATTTATTCCACACAATGCTATGAAAAACGAAAGCCGCTTTGTTGCCGCAATATTCCATTGGAACAGGTAAAGTTACGATCTTTCAGTATAATAGATATAGAGGAAGCCTAATTGCACTTTCAGAAAGTGCTGGAAGTCATGAGAGATCTGCTCTGTTTATCCCATTCAAACAGGAAAAATGAACCCTTTTAGGCATTAAATTGACTTTCCGGTAACGCATGTTGACTGGCATTTAGAAGTGCAAAAAATTTACAATATATAGCACTGACATGATTTGTCTTTGAGCAAAAATGGAAAGATTTAGATTTTATTCCAACTTCACATTGAAATAAATTAAATTAAAAGCGGGACTACACTTTCCGAAAATACAGTGTGTAACATCTTTAACTTACTTAATTCCAAATAAGATAAAACGTAGGTTTTTTTAGGCACCAAATCGTCTGTTGAAAAGGAAAAGTTAATAATCTTTATTGTCATACTGAAGTAGACAGCAATTATTACGAAGTGATTTGGCTTTAGGGCCGACATTAGGACTAAGTTAGAATTCAATCAAACTTAAAATAACCTGCCTGATAGAATGGAGCCAAACAATAACACTCACAGACATATTTAAGTAGAACAACCGTCTAGGAAAATACGGCTTCAAATCGAAACCATTGAGCAATCTCTTGGATTTATTCCATTAAAAATTGCGAAACAAGTAAAGATACCAATGCTTTATACTGCCTTTCTTGAGTAGGAAATTTTACACTATTAGCGGGAAAACCAGACTTGGCATCTTAGTCAGAACTACTCAACTCAACTACTCAAGGAGACCTACTAAGGGACTGACACACGCGGAGAAGCCCAAACTCTGTTCACATAAGCTACCCTTGCTGGTACGTCTTGTAAATATGGATCTGTACAGCTGCAAAGCACTACCAGTGAGTTGGTGAGTAAAATGACCCTTTTGACCTACCATATCTCTTAGACGACCTCCCAGTCTGAATGATATCAGTGGTCTGGCCCCTCTTGCGTCTCTTGTGCTGAATAGTCGAGTCCGCATCGTCGACATCCCTCTTCTTCCTCCTCGTTCGATCCGCCCGAAGGTCTACACCTGGACAGACCTGCTCCGCATAGGCCAGGAGGTTCGCCGTCCTCGAAGGAGCCTCGTCCGCGCCCTCGGAAGCGGAGAAGCGCTGGGCGAAGCACCGGTCCAACTCCGCCTTAACACAGGCGAGTTCGGCGGAGTCGGAGATGACCCGGTTGATGGTGGGACGGTGCAGTGCGGTCAGAGGCAGTGGTTCAAGCCCGGTTGGGAGTGGAAGCGGCTGGACTGAGTCAGTAGGGGGGGAGAAGTCACCGGGGGCACCCAGGAGGTTCTGAAGACTCTTCATGCCGTCACATAGGCGGTGGAGGCTGGACGAGGAGACAAAGGTGGTTTCGGCGTCGCGGATGGCGGTCTGGACAGGACAATCAGTACTCATTAAAGAAATTGTGGCAGATTTGTTACACCTTCTGGCAGGTTGCACCCTGCATGTAATTACCTTGAATCACCAACTACGCAAGCCATGTACGGCCTGAGTCCGTTGAAATTCCTTCGGGCGACCAAATCTTGACCCCCCATTTACTCATCGATTACTGATGGGGACGCCTCTGCACTCTGCGACGGGCAAAGGAGGCGCACACCAACCCAGTCATACTCACGCTGTAACTGGGTCTGATCGGTTAAAACTGTTCTCCCTGTTGGCCCTCTAGTAGGTCATTTAGGAAAGATATAAATAGGCGAGATTAACCAGTAACTTCAAAGTGACTTCGACACAAGGAGACAACATTAGAGTCGCACAGAGGAGAGGGATTTATTGGCAGATTGCCGAAACCAGCAAACATGTATTAGCGATTCTAAGCAATGTAAAAAAATCTTCAAAAAAGAGTTAAGCCAAAATTGGAAAGCAAATTTTGAGGGAAAGAGATAATGGGGTACATAGAAGTGGGTCAAGAGCATTCCATCGAGTGCATATACCTCGTAGGAGTTAAAGGTTCTCGCCTTCTCGATAAAGTCCCACTTATGCTTGCAGACACGCTTTATCTCAATATTCTGTAGCATGTAAAACCTTCTTTTATTCTTTGAACTAGTCTGCTTTTAAAAACCTCCATTTACTAGCCGAGGTTAGCAAAGTATGTTTAGAACAGCACATTAAACTTTTGCATTCCCGAAGCACCTTCGCTGTGACAACACTAGGAGAAGCCGAAAATGAGAAGGAAAAGGGACGTAGACAATGCCCTTGCAGCCTCGAAATTGACATCTTAACGGCTAGATGCTGTAAAGCCGTATACGAGACACATTGGCTGATGAGTTGAGATGCAGCTCTCCAACTACCGATTTAAATTACTATGGAGCAATTTAGCAAATTGTACCAAGGTTTTATCCTTCAATGCTTCGTACTTTTCGTACCTTTTGACGGGTTTTTACATGAAGTAAGTTAATTTTTCATGACGAGTGACATTGAAAATAGAGACTCTAGATAATGACTAACAATAGGTGTTCACCGCAAGTTCTCAAGTCAGAGCTCCTAAGTGTGTCTTTAGGATGCTTTCGACTCCTACATATTTTTTACGATACTTGCTGAAGGGAAACAAAGATCCACCAACAAGAAGAAGAAATACTAACTGTATGAGCATACATGATCATCAAAGCGAAGAGTGAATACATGTGCATGGAAGTTGAGTCTAGTATTTACATTGGTAAAGAAGACCTGACAGCTGGATTGCTGTCAAGAATCAACTCAGTTTTTTACTCAGTGAAAGCGTAGTAGCATTTGAATGGCTCGGAGCAGCAATATGGGACTTGTAACTTGACGGCTCAAGTAAATTGAGAATGTACCTATGCATTCCCATAAGTAGCATGCTTGAACTTAATTAGGGCCTAATCTTCATCCCTAATTGACGCATACTGAGCATCACGTGCGCTAAGCGGATGCGCCGAACCAGACAATGGACATCTTCAAGTTCTCAAACACAAGCTCTATACGCGCAGTGAGTACGCATGCTGAACCGGGTCAATGTCTTCTGGCATTGCGGTTAGGACATACACTACGGAATCTAGTGGTTACTGGCGTTGGCCTGTTGCAGCAGTGTGAAGAGGACCTAAGCTACAGTATCCATTAGAAATTTAGATATTAGCTCAATTTATACCGACAGATACGTACTGATCGTAGGCGCTTTTATTCTACCGGATTATGTAATACGAGCTCTGTTTGGATACAAATAAAACTCACCTCCAGCAATGTGACAACTCTTCCAACCACATTCTCCTCCCTTCCAGCGAGGAGTTGACGCAGTCTGAGTGTGGGAAGTCGCAGCCTCCTCTCTCCCACCGTTTGTTCTCCCCCACCAGCAGTGCCTGTTTTTTCGCCTTGCGTCGCCAAGACAACCTCCTCGGTGAAGATGGGGTCGGCTAAGAGGGCGCTAATGAGGCGCAGGAAGGACCGCAGGAGGGTGGAAGCCTCCGAAGCCGAGAAACGTTCTAGCAGGGCTACGAACGTTGCTTCCTGGGACTTCTGACAGAGGTGCCTGTGGGGATTAGACGCATATGTCATTGAAAGTACCGTCTTCAGTAAAAGGATTTTAGTATGCCCAGCAGTGGTGTAAATTAGCTTATCACTCGGACTGTGTGAACTGAGCAGATAATGTGTACTAGCTTCAAATATCAGAACCGTAGAGTCTGACTGCACTTGCACAACACTCAGCGAAACACAGCGTCGTTCTCGGTTAATTGGCACAAAAAGCATAGGTTCTGTCCGAATTTCGAATAACGAAAGAAGTGACCCTATATTACATTTAACTAAATATTCACTCACCATAATACTTCCCCTGATTATCTATGACATCCTTCCAGCTGTTAACAAGTATATTAATGGCATTACTGTAACGTTTTTTTGGATTCCATGAACTCACTAATGTCTGTGTCAATCTCTTCCTGCTATGTGGCAAAAGCCCTTTCTTCCAAACGATTTTGTAAGCTATGAAACACATGCCAGTTGTCTGAAAGAGCAAGGTCGGGGAATAAGATAGACGAGGAATATTCTCCCAATAAAGTTCTTTGACCTTTCGTGACGTCCTTTTTGCTGTGCTGCATTGTCCTGACGAAGCACCACTCCTTTTCGATTCCTTACAGCAGGCCTTTTTACCTCAAAGCTTGGTTCCAACGCCGCCCTAAGTGCTGTTAACGGTAGATTTGAGGACTAATTGCTGCTGCATTAGGTGGTAACAATTCCAAGGGCATCACGTCTAAGCGATCATACCAGTTTGAAAGAATAAGAACATTTTCTATGAAATTCCCTTCTCGGTGCCTGTGGCTGGGGTTTTTCCCCAGCTTACCAAGCCGCCACTTTAACATTTCCATGAAAGATTCATTTTTCGTCGCCAGTCACAAATCCATTCCCAAAAAAGGGTAGAACAGGCTAGCGAGAATGAAGAAGAGAAGAAAAGGCACCCATTTTCTTCCAAGTTTATTATTTTTTCCAGGTTTTTTGAAAATGCCAATGAACGGTTGCATGGTTTGAACTAAGCTTAATTGATGCCAATTCTTCAACTGATAAAGCCTTCTACAGTAGTATAAAATTAGCAACATCTCAGACAATTCAACAGGTTCAATTCCCCCTGGAATCCTATAACAGATGTGAATATCGTTACACAAGACTCCAGTGTCCTGAAATACTTTAAGCGTTCACACACACCAACACATCACATATCACTAGTTACGAATTGACAGACGAAAAACCCACCTCTGGATGAGTGTAAATCCGAAGTCATGTTGAGCGAGGTCATGAAGGAGGTCGATGACCCGGGTGAGGACTGCGGGGTTGCGTTTGCCGGACAGCGAGCCCGCCTGCAGGTGCGTGAGAAGGCCGCCCACGAGGTCGGACAACCAGGCGACAGGCGGGAGGTAGTTGACGAAATCAAACAGCTCTGGGTCCTCCTCCTTCACTTGGTCGCCGGCAGTTGTGGTACTCTCCTTGCCTTCACGACAAAGACCTATGCCCCTGTCCAAGAGGCATTCCACACAGGACTGAAAGAGGCAAAAAAGCGATGAGCTTTACATAGTTTCTGTTACATTGTTCGTTATAAGCCTCCCCATCATCTACCACTGAAACTCGAGTGGATAGACTCCAATTTACCTGTGAGCTGCACACCAATGCTTGCCATCTACGTTACCTCACAATAAACTTGGGCGTCAAGATAAGGAGTGTAATTGATTAGTAAAACGATTAGACTGAGAAACATACGATGAGTTTTCCCTGAGCCTCCGCATGGTAACGAGACGCGTCGTTGGGAATCGATGCTTCGAGGATCGATGCGAAAATGGACAGAAGGCGTTGACTCCTAGTGGTGCGAGAGCTGAAACGACACCAGAA
The DNA here is from genome assembly GCA_030710315.1 of Anomotaenia brevis. Taxonomy (NCBI): domain Eukaryota; kingdom Metazoa; phylum Platyhelminthes; class Cestoda; order Cyclophyllidea; family Dilepididae; genus Anomotaenia; species Anomotaenia brevis. The sequence continues at coordinate 112,372 of JAUOZQ010000104.1, forward strand.
CGACGATTGAATAAGCTTTATCGATTCAGGCGACTATACATCAAAGAAATCCCCTACCCCGAGGCCGCATCTGCCCGTAGGCTCTCCAAGAAGGCCTGCTTGCAGATTGGGTGCTTTAGGATGAAATGAAGCAGCGAGAGGGCATGCACGATCTCCGTGACATCCACAATACTCCCAAAGTCTACCACTAAGGCGTCTTCAGCGGATCCAGAAGTATTCGATGTGGGTACCTGATCTGGAAGGCTCGGGGGCTGCTGAGAACCCAGAACCAGACGATTCCCGGGAGTCAGAGCCTTGATAGTCGACGGCAAGACAAAGTCACCAGTAGAACTGCAAAATGACAACACGATTCCGGCTGAAGAGTAGGAGGATATTAACTGCTTTTATGAAGCAAAAACTACGTCTCAGAGCAATCAAACCTTCAGCTACTATTTCTCACCGACGAGAAGGAAATTTTCTCCTGAAAACGGGTTCATATTCAGTGCTTTTAAAGCTGGAGTTTTAGAAGAAGAAGAAGAAGATCACAAAATATCCAAAGTAACAACTAACCTTCCACCTTCGCCTCCTTCTCCCTGCTGCTGTTGCGGATCTCCACTCTCCCCACAGCCGCCGCCGCCGCTACCAGAAACAGCACCGCTCTTTCCAATTTCGGAAGCAGCCGACGCGGCGTTTTGGTAAACTTCGATGAGCGTCTCGGCTGCAGACGAGGCCAGCAACTGTGGCATCAGCAGCGACTGGGTGTCTAGGCTGAGGATTCGATCGACAAAGGTGGAGAGGAGCCGGTGGAGACTGCTGGCGGGGCTGCTGGCACTGAAGAGCTCAACGAGACCGCAGACCTCGATCGATAAGTCGCGGGAGAGTCGGCGGCACCACCATTCTCGATTTGAAATTAGCTGAAACATTAAACGCAGCTGTATTCTTGGTAAAGTCATTTGCCATATATGGGGTAACCAATAAGTTTGCCAGAATTTTGAGCAAAAAAAAGGAGGAACCAAACGTTTCCTGTAGACAAAGGTTCAATTATCAGTATACTTCCCTTGATTAGCTATGGCATCGTCCCATCTATTAACAAGCCCATTCAAACCAGAAATATGTAAAAATTTCTTGGGCTTCGATTAGAGGAACTCACACATGTCAGTTTCAACGTCTACCTGTGGCATAGCAAAAGTTGTTTCTTCCAAATGATTTTGTAAGCTACTATGAAGGAAATAACAGTCTGAAGAAGGTGTATGAGGCATCTTCGCCCAACCAAGTTCATGTTAGATTCTTTGTGACATCATTCTTGCTGTGTGGGGTCGTGCTGCTTTGTCCTGATCAAACATTATCACCCCTTTTCCATTCACTAGAACATGTCTTTTTCGTTCCTAAAGCTTCGTCCAAACGCCACCCTAATCGCTGACAGTAGATTTGAGGATTGATTGCTGCTCAATTAAATGATAACAATTTAGAGTGGATTACCCCTTGACAATCCTATCAGATGGAAAGAAGAACCACTTCCCCATGACATTCCCTTCTCGGCTGTGGCTGTGCCTTTTCCTTCAAGAAGCTGCCTATCGACAACCACAACTGGAAGTCCGGTGCGATTTCCATCTTAGTGGAGGGTGAATTTCGCAAACCATCTTCTACAACCCCCTCCCATATACAAAGTGAATGTTCTAGCCTCTTTAGTTGCTGCTGAGTTTCATTCCTTTCCTGAACTCATAAAACGCGACGTGCCTCATATGCTTCTTGGGGACTTCCATGCTGGCAGAGTTTTAGTCAAGTAATTTTCAAGTTTTTGTTTTGTAAAAAATTGATTAGTTTAACTTAATCTTAAAATAAAAAGAGAGTTTTATCAGACAGTATAAGTTACTCTTTAAATTTCATTCAATTTAAAAAAGGCAAAATATGGTGAGAACTTATAGGTAGTGATCTGATAGTTGGATGCACATCTCACTGTATATTGTGTAGGTTACCAGCTGAACAATAAAAAATTAAATCCTCTCCGTTCTCCTTACTTAGTTGTTCCATTTTATAGATCAGGACAGAGAGATTAAAAAACTGTACCAGTTATTAGCTTTTAGAAATGGGATTCACCTAAACGAATTACAGGAATTCTACACCTATTAGCTGGCCGTGTCTAATACAAAAGTAGCCCGAGATTTACACCTCAAAAGCCCGTCCAAGATCAGATATGCATAGTTCATTTCGCTGAGCGAATCATCTCTCATATACTTTGTCGTGTAAAATTTATCAAAACGCGGCCTTTTTGCATAACGGCGTTTGCTCCTTAAATGACATAACTACATTTCAATTTGAACTCACTGCTTGCTTTTCAGCAGGGGAGAGAGCCTGCAAACTGACGACGGGCAAAGGCAGAGGGAGTAAGTCCAGTAGCAACAGCATACCAGGCTGGAAGTACAAAGGCGACGACGTGATGAACTCAAAGATATCACGGCACACCAAGGTCCAGAGATCCTTTTCGCCACCTTCGGGACTTTCAAGCTGCTCATCCGTATTCGCGTAAGCCGTGATGCATCGAAGAACACTCCTCTGGATCTAGAAGTTGAGTCCTATTACACAGCTAATCCTGCCTTACCCTTTCAATTATCGCCCGATTAGAAGACGGAGTAGAAACAGCAGCGTATGCCTTGCAGATCACCTTTATGGGCGTACGATCCCTAAATTCACCTCCCATACCCTCGATTAGGGCCTCAACAAGGTCTCTTAACAAGTCCACAGCCTCAGCCATCACGTCAACGGTGAGAGCACACACCGACGATGACGTCATAATCCACTCAGCTGCGCTTTCCACCAGGGCTGTTAGATTGGCTAATCCATCTCGTGCGTAGAGTTCAATCATAAAGATGTTGCTTTTTGCACTGTAGAAGCGCAACAAACGAAGGAGAAGGAGGATGGCAGGAGGTGGATGGGAGGACTCTTCAAAAACCTCAACAAGGGGAGCAAGTTGATCCGCGTAAAAGGCGAAGAGGTCATCGTTGTCACTTAGCGTGGAGCTGGGAGCTTCACGTAGCCACGAAAGCCAAGGCGCTCCGGCGTCTGGGAAGGCTCGGTGGTGTTGGAATAGCTCAGGGGCTGGTAAACTAGAAATGCGGTCCTCCCATTGAGTGGCTAAAAATCGAAAAAATGGACAATCACCTACGTAATTTAAACGAGTAGCGTGATGATGAACCTACACTGAACGATGCGAAGAAGTCGTGAGCCCAACCGTTCCAGGTAGCTCACATTACTGGCATGACGCAGAACTCCCACTGTGATGATGGAAAGAAGGGAGGGCAACTCGAGACGCTCTCCGGAGAATCCCAGTTTCCAGAGGTAAGATTCTCCAGCTTCTTGAGAGTCACCCTCCATTTTGGCATCGCTCTCCGCTTTTCCTGGAGGAAACCACATTCAAATGACTTCTCACGCTGTAGTTGACCTGTGAATCAATCCGATTCTTACCAGACTCGTTGTCCGCCGACTTGGACGTTTCGTCAAAGTGATGCAGGGCTTCGAGGAGCATCAGGCAAGGCACAAAGTGGTCGCCCCCGGCACCTGACAGAACCTCGGCAGCCCAGGGGGCAAATGTGGGCATGAGGAAGAGTTGCGCCAGGGCGAAGACACTCGATCGCACCGGGTCGAACGGCTCTGAGGTGTCCTCTGAGGCCACGTAGCGATGGAGACCTGTTTCGCCTCCAGCAAAAAGTCGAAGTGGATGTAGAATGTGAATAAACGAGTAGTACGAACTTCAAGCAGCCCACAGGACAACTAGTCTGTCATCTAGGCATTCTAGTCTTCCGTTATTTATATTAAATACGATTCCCTGGATTTAAAAATACGGTAGGGAATAGGAGTAAAGACCCTTTCCCCAAATAACGATGGATGATGCCTGATGAAATCTATTGAGGCAGTGATTTCATTCATAAACACACATCTTACAGCCGATTACTGGTACCTAACGTAACCATGATTCACCAGAGCCTTGTGAGTTGGTGGGACCCTTCACCCATGGATAAAGATCCGAGGGTTGAACCATAAACAAAGCTAAGAACTTCATCAGACCCAAAGGCGCCCACTAAGGAGGCCCTTCTCCAGACCGCAGTAGAACGTATTTAACGTTTCAGTACTGATTTTATTCACCGACATCACCAGACTTGACCAAGGCCTCGTCGACTTATCTACGGGATCAGCCCCGTGCCTCCTGCTTAGCCGTGTTAACCAAGGCAGTCAACTACTCGCTAGTAGGTGAACATTTTCGCACTACCTTCACACCGCTATTTTACGATTTTTCGTCATTTTTTAAATCTTTAGCGCTTTAGATATTTATGTACATTCCTGACAATGAACTCAACCATTTAACCCTCCTACCAAAAGATCTAGGTATTGCACTGGTTTCCATAGGGTACTACTGGATAGCCAGGGTGTAAACCTCACCTTTTCGCCTAGTGAGTGCTACCAAAGTATCCACACATCCGAGGGCCTCTAACTTGACCGCCAATTCCAACCCTAGACGACTGAGTTGACGTTTCTCATTCTGGGAGTCTTCTGGAACCAGCTGACTTCGCAGAATTCGGTCGATTGATTGAGGAGAGGATGCGACAAAGAGGAGACCTGATGAGGTACTCAGCAGCTTCGATAAAACGTCGGTGGTCGCCTCCATGGTAGCTGAGAGAATAGAACTCTTAGTGGGACGTTCTAGCAGCCATACCAAGTGGTCCAGGAAGTGACTAAGATACAACAAATAGGAACACAGAGTAAATATTCGATAAATCATATGCTAAGAAATAATGAAAGTTTCTTCATCATGTAGAAGAGGAGTCAAAAATCGATGTTTATAGTTGAATCCAGTAACGTTATTCCAGGACCAAAATAATATAAGACCCAAAGAGGTAACTCACATAGAGTCAAGTAGTCGATAAAGAACTGAACTGACATCAGCGCTGGGTTTCAGTTCCTTTATTTTGGGAGCATTCTTTGGCACAGGAGACTAAAAAGGTAAGAAAAAATATATTAGACTATCAAACCAATGAAAGCAATACTTACTGAAACCACATTAGTTAAGTTAGATCAAAATGCGACATTACACTCTTGTGTAGTTAAGTCGGTAGAACTATACGTTTGATGGACTCTAATGCATTTTCGATAAATTACCAGCTTATTCATGGAGTATTAATCCATCTTATTCCATTTTATCTAAGGGGGCATTTGAAATGTAAAGTAGACTCACCAAAACGGCTTCAGGGTCGACAATTGCACGAGAAATGGCCTGTAGATAGGATTGAAGTGCATATTCCCGCTGAACCTCGGTTTGCAACGAAGGCTCCTCCTCCTCCTCCTCATCCGCCTTGGACGACTTCAAGCTATGAGGGGATAAAAGTGAAACAATGATGCCGAATAGTTACTACAAGACGTGTTGGCGAAGGGATTAGAAAAACACCTGAATTTAAATTCCTCCTTCGATATTTTAATCTGTTTAGTAGTTAATAGGCAGTAACACGTCCTTCCTATCACCTTCCTGATTCTACTGATTAGACACGTATTACTTGAACTGAGCCCACTAATCACTATCGAATTTCTTATAAACATCACCACCCTCACATTTCAAAGGCAAAATCAAATCAGGAACCTGGTATCTGGCCCGAATACGAGTCTTTTTTAACTAGAAGTGTCTCGTCTTTTAGTGAGCAGTCAGGTCAGGACTGAATTTTCTTCATAGAGCGTGGAGCAATTAAAGCATGGAAAATCTTATTGAATTGATGTCAAAAGACCTCTAGCAAATACGGGTTAACTGGCCATTTAAAAGTTCAGGTGTCAAACACCCAACATGTTTACATGAGGGGCGTTTTTTGGAAAACCGAGTGACTGATAAGCATGAAAGGCAGACTTAACAAGGCTGAGAAACTCACTTATTTATGAAGTCGTGGAATTGCAGAAGAGTGTCGTAGAATTTAACTTTTGCCAACACGCGGTTTCCAGCTAAAGCCACGGGTAGGGACTGAAATGAAGGCAGAGAGTACGGAATCGATGGTAGACATGAATATAGAAGCCATAAGGGGGAATCCTTCCCACCTTGTTGGTCTTGACGAGGAACCTCACGAGCCTCTGGTAGGGCGAGGGTCCGTCGCTGGCGCCCTCAGCGAGACCCACAAAGGCCGTGAAGCCCGCGGGTGTGTTGAGGGTGTTTTCCAGTCCCTCGAAGAGCACGTGGAGTCGGAGTGGCGTGGAGGCGGCGAGGGGACACTCAAGGAGATCAAGCAGCGCCCGCTGCTCGTGGCGAGGGGGCAGGAGGAGGAGGCGAGGGGCGGCGGCGGAGTAAAGCGCTCCCATGAGACTGGCGCCCGCGCGCAAGTGACGCAGACCGTCCGCCGCCGTTGAGACTGGCTGCCCCAGCGCCCTCTCCACCTGCAGGCCGCAATGCGCCCAGGCGCGGAGACAGCTGATCGTGGCTGGAGCAAAAAAAGGCAGGCATCAGGAAACTCCTACCAATGCTTAGTCTAGCCTCGATTGGCGAACCATCTATCGACCAACCTGGCAAGTTTGCATGCAAACTCATTCCATGATCCAATAAGGGAACAATGAGCTAGCTTTACCACCTATAAATAGAACTAGGTCAATTAAAGAGCTTGCATGTTCCACTAGGCTTTAAATTTTCTATTATGGCTCCTATCTTGCAGTCTTCTGTGACAAGAAATACACATTTTAGTCCCAGTTTATGGAGCTACGGTGATAATTTTTCGACGAGACTTATCAAACTCGACTCATTGGAAAATCCCACTAATTCCTTTTTTTTCTACGATATTGCTAAAGCCGGTTGTAATGACCTCCATGTCAGACATTCTACGATCTTGAAAACTTTCTTTACTGTAGAACAATACAAAATTTAATTAAACATTTGTTAGCAATTAAATCAATGAAAGAAATCCCCCATATATAAGGCTTTTTTGAACCCTATTGACGCAGAAACAATGTTGTAAACAATGACCACATGAGAAAGTCATCTAAAGTAACGAAAAATTTATTTTTAAACAAAACGAAATATGTTAACAAGAGACCGGGTTTTTCATGTTGGTCTAGCAACAACTTAACTCAAAACTCGTCCTACCTAACCTTTACAAAGAAAGGGGATTTCGGCAACTGGCTACACCCAATTAACACTGCAATTTACCGTAATCTGAAAAAAGTGTATCTCAGTTACTGTACGGATTCGCCTTAATGGATGTTGTAAAGGAACTCTAAAAACAAGAATTCAAGAAAATAAAGCGGATGAATTGACCGATTTATTTAGTCAAGCTTTAGCAAAACACGACAATACTATTATAAAAGGCACTATCTCCTTTTTTCCCTTGCTGTAGGTAGTATCAACGATTTGTGTGAATTAGAGAAGCAATAAAAGAATTCTTCCGATGAATTGAAACCCAAGGAGAAAAGGTGACACCACCTAGGTTCCACCCCTAAAGAATAAAGCTGGTCAAATGAATCGCTACTCATTCATACTTATTGTTTAACGGGTTCCAGCGTGGTTGGAGCAAGACAAGGAGCGAGAGGATGCCAACAGGAACCCTAAATCTAGCCTCAATCGGCTCACCAGCCTCCGACTACCCTGATAGTGTGCATGCAACCAAGGTGGGGATGAACAGAGCGATCTCAGTTTCAACAACGGCCCAATCAATTAGCTTCGCCTTCCCCAACAATGGCTCGTCTTAGTTCCCGACTAGCAAAATGCCTATAGCGCTCAACGAATGCTGAAATACTGATAACTACTTCTTTCCACATTAAGGTAAATATACCGTGTATTGCCCGATAAAGCGCGTCTTTGTTCTCCAAAAATTGTTCCTACCTTGAACTCAACTTAATAGGTTTAAATGTGCAAAAACAAATATTTCAGTTCTCACAGGCACTATGATAGCCTATTGGTAATCATAAATAGACCAAATACAGTCTGAGGAATGGTGAACATTAAAAATGAGGATCTTCCTAATGAAGGCATGCGTAGAATTGGTACAGATTGATGATAGGCGACAGTATTGTGGCTTTTGCTTGGCTTCCAACATTTCTGTTTCTTTATTATAAATTAGCTAATCTCCACGAATTAACCTGAATGATAGCTAGTCTACCTTCTTCGCTTGTGATAACTTGTGATTTCGATGGATAAGTGTACAATTTCAAGTTTCGACTCACGTTCATAAGACTCAGTCCGGAAGACCGACAGATAAGCCAAAGCACAAGCCAGATTTGGAATGATTTCCTCCAATGTGTCGAGCCATCTACTAAAAAAGAACAAAACGACACTAAACCCTCCAATTTTACCCAATTGAAACATTGAACTTAGAAAAACTTACTCCGTCCGAAAGTTGTCCACCTCCGTTCCATACTCTTCACAGGCCCTGAGAAGTCGTTCGGCATGTTTTTGTGCAGTTGCTTTATCTGCCAGTGGTGGTTCCAGTAAAGGAAGATCGGACCATGCTTCTTCGTCTCCCCCTCCGGCAGCTTGGTCATCCCCATCAGTGGAACAGTCCGAGGTCAGCAGCCATTTGTGAATCTAGCGAGTTTTGATGAGACAAAATGGGATCGACTTTACCTCAAACAGAGTCAAGGTCGGACAAGGCAGTCTTTTGCGTTTAACACCGGGCAGAGAATCGGCAGGCTGAAGGATTATGGAAATTGGGTCAAACTTCCAATGAGTGGGTTTCAATAGAGGATCATAGGGATCCAGTAATTTAACACTTTTACTGAGAACCTAATTAAGAGAATGAGTGATTGAAAATAATGTTAACATACAGCTTCATCCGCTAAGTTCCCACGAGGCGGTACATTCATAGAACCGGTAGCATCTGGTTCCTTTTCTTCCGTCTCAGCTTCCTCCTTAACTGAAGGCTCACTTTCAACCTTTTTATCTTCAAAAGCTAGGTGCAAAAGTGCTGGACTAGAAGGTAGGGTAGTGGATTTGTCGATGGTAGGGTTTGAACCTAGCGGCTTAGGCCAAGAAGTAGCGGGACTTTGAACTTGAGATGGCTGATTTTGGTGAGTATCCATACTTCCGGTAGGACCTATAATCGGAGGAACAGGATAGTTTGGGGCGTTGGCAACTAGAGGAGGTGGAGGAACTGAGAAATTCGGAATTGGCAAGCCAGCTGGAAATAGCGGTGCACCGAACACCGCAACCGTTACTGTGGAATAATTACCACGGAGAAGAATTGAGTTGACTATGGCGGGGTGTGGAAGAGGCATTGGGCGTATTCCGTTGGATTCATCGTAGCCGCACCTAAACACTTATTTCGATAAATTTAGTGTATACTTACTCAGCCAGTGGAAAGAAGGTCGAGGAGTTCGTATCATTATACCCATATACTTTTAAATTGAAGGATGCTGGATTGGTAGCTCTAAAGTATCACAATTATGTGATAGTACCTACCCGAACACTGGTTCGTCTGAAATTCTGCTTTCAACAACCGTGCCAAACGGTATAATTCGAATTTCAGTTACAGACACGATATTTGCAAATCGAATGCAACTCATTTGATTCTATGGATAAAACTTATGTAATTTAGTTACCTTGTCTTCATTGTCTACGACAAAAGTATCGAAGAACAGCAGCATAGACTCACTCATCGTGAGATACTGGGTTAATTAGCAATAAGGGCTAGCAAAGCAAATGAAGGTTATGATTGGACACCATTAGTATGAGGCCTAGTGGTAGTTTTTATAGAGTAATCCAGAATTCTTCTACCTAAGAACTTAATATCATGTTTCCATTGCTTTATTCACTATTGCTTCGGTATTAAGGCAAAGAGGACTCCAATAGATTTAGCAATCGATTGCTTATCATTTTATATTTGTATACGGAATATGGTGCCATTTTTAATGTTAATCCTTAAATTACACTACATTTTCATTAGGCCATTTTTATTTAACGTGGGGTATAATAAATCAGGTAATGGCTATTCATTAAACCTCTGAATTGTGGAAACGGCTAATTCGCTATTTAGGTTTCATTCAAATGAAATTTTTTGTGATTCTAGCAGGGATATATGATATTAATCACTACCTGTGCAACACAAGTTGAATAATGTACAGTCTTTTCATACAAACGAAAGGTTCGTTCACATTCTTATCAACACCTGAGCCACTATATATTCCCTCGAAATCTTCCTCTTCATTTCTAAAACACAAGCCTCAGTGAATCACAATGAGAGCGGATTTTCATAATTGCACAAGGCTGTTACAAGCGCAGTGTCCACAAATTGCTTGGAAATGGTGACCAACAACACCAAAAGCACACCCCACAAGGGCTATCATAGTTACGTTCCCACTCTCATTCACTGTTTGTCAATTCAAGTAGTTAACCATACCGTAGAAGTCCATTTGTTCAAGCTCAAGTCGACTTCTGCCGCATTTAATGGCCCTAGCCATAAGTCAGGAATAAAAAGATTTAGCAGAACAGGATAATGCTTGTATTCGGCTTTTACTTTAATAACCACAGCCAAAGTTGCCTTGTACGTTGTTTTTTTCCAATACCAAACCCTGAAAATCTATCACAAACACAAGGCACTCTCAACCGCCTCTCTAGGAATTATTGCCATGTTCCGGCGTCAGCAGCATCTCCGTATTCACGCCCACGCAGACGCCGGCATCGGTGTTGGCGAAGGATGAGGCCCAGGAGGGCTGCTGCTGCGTGGCTCGAGAGGCCGTATCCACGCTCGTCTGGGTTTGTACGTTAGTGAACCACGCCTCCAGCTCGTCCGGTCCCAGCACCGTCTGTGTCTGCATGTGCGCGAAGCTCTCCGCCGTCGGCCAGTAGCAGTTGCCCGAGTTGCTCGGGTCGAAGTCGGCCAGGTCCAGCGTGGTCTCCACGGCGACGGAGTTGGCGCGCAGTGACGCGCTGGTTCCCTCGACCTCCGTGTCGCGACGCAGACAGCGCCACTCGTTAGAGCTAGGGTTGTAGGAACTCGACGAGGAGACGGGAACTCCTACAACACAAGGGCAATACTTAGTTACTAAACTTGGAAATTGGGTGGCTGAAAACGATCTCAATTCTCGAGTTTGCATCAGCTTTTCTCTTCATTCTCAATAAAAAAATTTTACATCTTTGGAAGAAGGACCTGTGACTAGCGACGAAAAACTGATATTAAATCAAAATGTTTGGTGCCTAAGCCAGTGGCAGGGTCGAGATGGGAAAAACCCCAGCCACAGCCGGTGAGAAGGGAACTTCAAAAGGAAAGGGTCCTTCTTTCAATCCGGTGGGATGGCAAAGAAATAAACCATTTTGATTTGCTACCCATTAATGTAATTAGGGTATTTAAACCATAGTTTGAAGAGGAAATAATACTCTAGTGAATGGGAAAGGAGTAATGTTTGATTAGGGCAATTCAAATCCCCTTCCACACGCAGTAAGAATCACGTCGCAAAAGATCGAAGACGAACTTGGATGGAAAAACATTCCACCACTTTATTCTCCCGACCACTTTGCTCCTTTCTCAGACCAAAATTTGATTTGAGGCTTACAAAGCCATTTAGAACAAATAGATTTTGCAACACAGCAGGAAGAGGTTGAGACTGTCATTTGTGACTTCTTCAAGTGATCAAAACCGAAAGAATGTTACAATAAGTAAAGTAACAATATTTTTAAACAGCTGGAAGGGGTCATTGATAATTAATAAGGAAAACACTTTATTAATAGATGAATCTCTAATTAAACGTTGCATTCAACCAATTGTTTTATTAATGAAAAAATCGAACAGAGCTTCTTCGATGACCTGACACATGGTCCTACTGGTTCAGATCGACTAAACCTGCGCCAAATCGCCCACAACTATAGCACACTAACTCAGGTTATCTGCGCCTATTTAGGAAATTTCGACATTGAATAACTGAAACCAACCCGTCAAACTTGTCATTTCAGTGTGAAAACAACTTTAGCTTACGACTTTCGAGATATCTACAGGTTTAATCATGAAATTCTGTGTCCATCCTGCAAAGGTACCATGAATACTAGTTTTTCGCCTTTTAAATGTGATGAAGGGGTTGTCAAAACACTTTTGCCAAAGTACGTTAACAATGAGATTTAATAAAGTTGAGGTACCGCTGGCGAGGAAGGTTTGTAGCCTTTGTCAATCATAACTGCTTCATCTCTAAAACCACAATTAAATTAAACCTCAAGGAAAGCATGGCTTAGGTTGCCAGCTATCAGTGGCGGAGATTGTTTTTGTGTTTTTCCACAAAACAAACCATTATGCCAACACCGAGTATACCTCACAACTTGAATTCCTTTCAAATATCCGTTGAACATGCAGCCCTTTGTTCAAATACCATAAATAAACGAGGACATTTTGTAAGAGTAGCCAGGAGAAGATTGATACACAAGATCTGGTTAGTAAACAAGCAGTAAACAGGGGATGCTTTTAATAAATACTAAGGAAAATAGCACAAGATGACGAAACAATTAGTGAAATCTCATTATAACCTCCTCCTTTTCAGTCTGTTGTGGCTTAAGAGGAGCATGCACGCACCCAATCCCTTGTAAAGGCCAAATAATGAGGAAAAGTCAGCGAAATATGATATTAATGATATAAACAAGAGGCTCGTGGAGTCATGAGAATGAACACCATGACCTAGTTTTGAGATTGTACTCATTTCTCCCACCAAACGTCTCACGAATAGTGGGAATATGTTTTTCACTTATACCTGAGGACATGTAATGCTCCTTTGTTAGTTAAATTTATTTTAAATTTGTTAGCAATCGAAAAAAACGGTTTATCCTGCCGCTGGTTATATAGTCGTTGGCACTACTATTAATCTAATCTCAACGGCCCTCTCAACAGCAAATTGGAAGCCTTAATATTTAACTGTGCCTGATGTGATCCAGGAATGTAAAAAAGTAGTCAGAGTCATGTTCGCCAAATCAATATTAGCACCGGTTGAAAATCTTTCGAAATTCTAATCTAACAGATTAACGAAAACTAAACATTTCTACCCAAATAAGTAGAGGAAACAAACACACAGCCTAGATACCCCCCGAACACAGACACTCAATGTGGTCAATCACCGTTATGTCATGCCCCCCCCCCCAACACTTCACCCAGATTTAGAGCCAGCTCGGTGAGAGTGCAAGCACACTCAGCCCTCCCTCCCTCTTCTTCTGACGACTAGCGATCGCGTGAGTGTGCGAGTTTATGCAAATGCGCGCACATGCCCCAGCCCTGCTCTCCGGGTGAGTGAGCAATTGTGAAAAAAAAGCGAGTGGGAGAACCCTACAACCTCTGCTCGTTAGCAAACACACAAGAGCAGAACACACCATCACCGAATGGTGGTTTGGAGAGCCGAGTTGTGTGATGTGGGACCCGGACATGGCCAGAAATGTAACTCTAAAGACAAGGCTTCACGTGCGTGAAGAAAACCCACTACTCGATCGAAACAATGGGGGGGTCGGTCATGCGTTGAATCTGAACATCCAGCGATGAGGTTTCACTCGCCAAACAGCTAGTAAATTTTCGTAAGGATGAATAGGGATTTAGGTCCATGAATCACTGCACATTGGCACTCGTGGATTTCCAGGCTCTCGTAATGGCCTTTTACTACTACTGTACCCATAAAAAGGAAGCAATTGAAAATTGAATTAAAGGTCATCTTGGCCTATGAATTAGTCATGAAATAGAAATAGCGAGTGACTATTAGCCTAACGCTTTGATCAAACATCGTGAAAAGTTTTTGGGTAGCCCAGGTGGGGACACGGATGGTTTCGATTCTAACAGGATGAAACAGAATCCCTGCTCGTCACCAGCAAAAATGGATATATAGAGTATTTCCAGCGCCGAAGCTTGCAAATTGCCGTCCACATAAAAGCAACCTTCAAATGAAAAACTGCTAACTGTACATATGTTTTCCAATGTTTTAGCGTACATAGAATTCTGTGCATGTATACCTTCAAATAAGCCACATCAACACAAAGAGGGTTATAATGCGGTTTTTACTAAATAGTCCGCTGTTTGGGGTAATTTTCCTTAGTGTTTGCAAAAATCGCCTTTGTTTAACTGTTTTTTGCTAATCCGTTTTTATACACACCTTTTCTTCCGGTTACTGTTATTACAGTCTCCGGCGTTTTACAAAGTGCCATTTACTCGAAAGTAATCTACGTAAAAAAATTCGTATAAAGCGTTATATCGGCCTGCTGAGACTCATTTTCAAGCGACTCCCACCGAAGCCTATTCATTTGAGTCCGCATAAAAAACAACTCCTGGTGTAATGGCACTGTTTAGTATAAATCATTCCGCTACTAAGCAGTGTTTCATACAACTAACAATTTAAGAACCGGGGTCCCATTCGTACGATGGTAGGATAGAGAGATTCCCAAGTAATCTTTATAATCCCACTGCATATGGGATCCAACTCCGTTGATCGGCTCGATGGTAAGAAATTGAACTTTTATCAGGAATTAGGAAGACGTTATGAAGATTCGAAAAATATCTATGCAAAGGCGGGGCAATAGAGAACACAAATAGTGTGTACGAACGAGCCACTCCGGTTGATAATCACGCCAAAACTTTGTTAACTGCTAGTGATACGTCAGAATTTGGGTGTGTTACCAGTGAATCATGCACTAGAAGCGAGTCAATCACTTTGATGTTGAATTCGACAAAAAACTCAACAATATAAACAGAAAAAGCTTCCGCATAATTTTTAACAACAGGTATGAGGAATTAGTTAATGTTATCAGATCAGATTCAATATTCCCATTGGTACTGGCATGGGAAGATGTCAAATTTTCTCGAATTCCATAACCATGTTGGCAAAAAATAAAAACCTGACTAGCAAACATTCACTTTGGAATGCAGCAGGGCAAACGAAAAAGAGTACACGTTGAAAAATAGTAATAGTTTATATGGCGACAGCTTTGGTGAAAAAGCAGACTGAAAGGATTACTGAATAATATTGGAGCACACTTTAATGCCAAGGTTTTTTGGTTGCATTAGCGAAAACATAGTTCCATACCTACATCCGTTCACAGTCAACTACCAGCGGTGTCTAGAAAAAGCGCCATAGATACCACGGGCTTGTTGCCCCTGAAGTGGCCTCACTAAGGCACAATCGCACCGTTCAGCAAGGCGACCCGAGAGCCTCGTCACACCGTCTAGCTGGTCACGCGCCCCTCGCATAATTGAAAGTGTGCATTGACTCTAAAGCATACTGGTCCAGGTGTTGACCAATGAATGAGGTCAACCCAATCTTGACACACGCGTACACACTAATCCAAGTCAATAACGAACGCTCTGGTGCACACATCTCTTCCCCTTTCGATATTGTGACGCCCATTCCTATACCGGGTAGTTGACCCATCATGGAAAGAACTTTAATGAGGCAATTCGTTACACCCTTTTCACGCCTTGGACAGATTATGTTATAGACAAGACTACCTAATACAAAGACACAATTCTACGCCGCAATTAAAGGACCCACGAACTCAGCAGTTGTCCGACCGCGACCTCAATGAATTTAGCCCCTTTGCTGAAATTCTTATGCATTTCACTGGCTATGACCCCTTTAGCCATCCCACAACGGGCAAAGAAACATTGTGCATTACCACATGATAAGTCCACCAAGCCTACCATGCTCTTTGCTCCCCTTGTCCATTGTTACTGTTCAGAGAGGGGTCAAATGTGAAAAGCAGGAGCAAGGAACTCACCACTGGAACCGGTGGAATTGTCATTGGCGAAGACCTCGTAGCAGGAGTTGGCGGGACCCCCCACCGATGTCATGTAGGCAGAGGCGCCGGTGGCGGCGGCAGCACTACTCGTCGCAATGGCCGCGGTCTGCTGAAAGGCGTTGTGCTGCTGCTGCTGCTGCATCTGGTTGTGGTAGTTGGTCATCGTTCCGTTGGAATTCATTTCTGGGTACTGCAGCTCGATGGAATGCGACATGTCGGTCAAATCTGGCATGGGAGGAGGATGAAAGTAAACCAGTGATTGGTTCATCGAGGCCGCTAAATCCGAGAACTCGACTGCATGTTCTAGCTTTTCAAATACTAGACCATCCAATAAGTTCAGTCCGAGTTTTGATTAAACAAAAAAGTCAACCAAATGTTACATTTTATTAAGGACTCAATTATGGATGGACTTCCCCTCATTATCTAAGACCTCCTTCTATCTATCTATCAACAAACTTATTAATACCGATTTTGATTCGAAGAACGCACAAATGCCAGTTTTAACCTCTTCTTGCAGCGCTGCAAAATCTATTTGTTCCAAAAGGTTTTGTAACCTACGAAACAAGTGGCAGTTTGTGGAAAGAGAAAGACCGGGAAGAGAATAAGGTGGTGGATGATGACTTTTCCCTCAATTAAGTGATTCTTCCATCTTTTGCGACGAGGCTCATGTTATTGAAGTTGTGTGAATTGTCATGTTGAAACATCACCCCTTTTCGATTCACTGGGGCAGGCCTTTTTTCCTCCTCGAAGCCTAATTCAAATGGCCCAGTTGATAAGTAATTGTTACTCAGTTAAGTGATAACAAATCCAAGTCGAACAAGAACACTTTTTTCATGAAATTTTCTTCTAGGTAAAGCTTGGACAGAACTTAAGGGATAGCTTTACAGAAACCTCAGTAAGCCACATGATAACTAAGAAACACTGCCACCTCAGACTCTAGGTGTCGATGAAAGAAAACGGAAGCCGTTGGATCAAGTGTGGGGTAGGATAACACAGACAAAAAGTGAAAAAGTGAGCTTTTATTTGGCAAAACTAGCAGTCGATATACAAACGTAGGCGAATCATGGGTGAACAAGTTTCCATTGACTAGGTAAACTTTTTCAGTCAACTGTGAAGTCGACCATCGGCATCAGGGTTGGGTTGGAAAGGTTTTTAATACAGACGGCGCCTTTGTCTCTTAACTCAGACATTGATTCACTAATGCCTGCTGTCTAGCAAATCACGTGAGTGAAATGGTTTCGTAACGTAAATGCTTTATTGACTCCATTTTCACCATGACCTATTTCCCTTCCTTTCGTCACACATTCACGCGTTCATCGTAGCGCTACCAATGTTAGGCTCTGAATTGTTGTTTAAAATGGATACAGAAGAACCATAAATGGATACGAGCACCCGATGTCTGCGTTTTTGATAGGACACAGCGTATTTCCAAATTGCGTCGTACGAGTACCACAAAACCCAGGCGAATTTCCGACTGCATAAAATTGTTACGCACTATATCTGCATACACATGTAAACTAAACTTACTTCTATGTTTCAGGGACACCGTTTGTTCAATTTTAACAAGATTCACGTCAATCAAAAGTTTGCTCCATGAGGATTGTTAATGGAATTAGCTTGACAGTGACCTCCGGAACCTGGTTACAACCGAATGCGCCGAAAGACATAGAAACCGATTTTATGGCCTGAGCTAATTAAGCTAGCAAACTTCTTATGCCTTCAAGACCTGCAAGGTTTTGAAGCTGGCAATGCATCCACCTATTGGATAGATCTCGTCTCGACTTTTTTTCCAGTATGAACAAGAACCGTCATAAGCTAGTGCCATCTTTGAAACCATTACTAGAGTTTAATCGCATCAACAACCACGTAAAATATAAGGCGTTCACCAAGCTCAGAAAGGATGAACATAAAATCCCTCTCAAAAGACCTTTTTCCAGGGTGGCTGAGGATTCACCTGTGAAGCGCACCGCAGCTTTTCAACGAGATAAGAGTTCAGGAAGACGCTCAATGGTGTTAGAAACTGGATCATCTCCTTAAGTGCACTTTTACACACCTTTGCAATATTTTCAAATTATGAACCACTGCAATGTGATTCAGGCATCATTGCTTAAACAAGCTTCAATGAAAATGAGGCCTTGTTTTCAAGAAGGCATTAAAAAAGCCAATTTCAACAAAATACCACAGGGTATGAAATGCGATCTTGGCAATCGAGGCAAATTTCCGTGCGGAGGCTCACAGATGCATAAGAGAACGGAATTAATCCCATAAATGAAACCTTGCGAAACCTTTTCACTGTCTATGAACGCATAGAAAATTCAACTCAACATTTTGCAGTCCAATACATGACGCATTCAACGTAGTAAGTGAGTGTCTCAGTAAATACGGAATTCAAGAAGCCCTTGGATGTTGTAAAGATGACTACACGTCATCCCAGGACTCCCGAGCGTTACCACTCATTCCGTTAATGTTATTTCCCTCTTTCCACCACCTAATGGAAATCGGCGAATACACTCAAAGACTACGTCGTTAAAAAAACCTTAGGCGCATCTTTAAAGTAATAAAAACCTCGCTCCTGAATATCCGTGAACCAGGAAGCTACAGGGTGTTCAGAATAAATTTTACATAACAACATTTGGAGTTTCTTCTAATATGTTGAAGAAGGTCATGTATATTAAGGTTTTTCCTTAAAAACGTTTTACTTTGTGACTCATATACCGTTGATAGCCACCAGGATGTAGCCGGACTGGCACACATCACCTTAATCAAAGAAGGAAATAACTTATACCACGTTGAATCGGGCAGCCTACCATTAGTGAAATCAATGAACGGGGGAATTTCAATGGAGACTATGAGGCTGTGATGGCCAGAAAAAGAAACATGGCAGCAGACGAGTTGATGGCTCTCGCACAACAGGTTTCTTTAAAAATTTCCAGGAAAAAAGCTGAAAGACCCTGGAATTTGAAAAGAATTCGACTGTGAAGCTACTACACTAAAAGGTTCACAGATGTCAACCTACCTGCCACACTTCGGGAAAAAGTCAAAATGGTCGTCAGTCACCAATATTTATCCTCCAAACTCTCCAGATCCCAACCAACAGATGGGCTATTTCGAGTCGCACGGCGCTGTTAAGAAAGACACTGCCAGCACCACAAAAGCATGGACCCAGTTAATCGACAACAGGATAAAAAGCACTTCTTCAGGAGGCCCTCCGTGAAAGTGCAAAATCAACTTGCACCGAGTTCCAGGTTGAGCCGGATTAAGGTTAACATACGTTAATGGCAGTGGTTATTCAGAGGTAAACAGTTTGACACTAACGTTATTGAACTACTTCAAATCCAGTATACTTTGTAGACACCTAGGGCTTATTCATTTTCCTTGACAAAAAACAGACTATAACAGACGCATCTCAAATCCAAAGGCCACGCGCCGGCAACAGGGAATAAGTGACTTGAGGAATAAGCGAACGGACATGCCACAGAATGCCACCATTGGTGCTTCCTACAGTTAAACAAGCACTTACAGGCTTGCGGAGGCGGTGAGCTTCCCACGGAGAGAGTAAACTCAACCGGATGCGGCGAGGTGGCAGCGTAGACCTCCCGCGTGTGCTGCGCCTGGCCGGCGTCCCTCTGATCCCCGTAGAAGACGCCGAAGCCGGGCACCGTCTGCATGGGGAGTGGAGGGCAGTCGGGGGGCAGGACGACCTCCGTCTGGGTGTGCGCGTGCGACAGACGCATTGTCGTCGTGCCTACGTCCGCCACTGGCACTAGACTCGAACCCGAAACATTGCGGCTCTCGGGATAGACACTAGCCTGGCCGAAGCGAAATGCAGTTCGAGGTTTAACGCCTCAGAAGGCTGATAAGTGATTCAAGCGATTGGTATCAACTGACCTGCGTATAGACGGCGGGCTGGGCCTGGACATTCGAGACGGCAGGAAGAACGGTCAAACCTGATCGCAGGTGGGACATCACTTGCCCCATTAGAGAATTTGTAGCGGCTGACAAGGCAGCTTGGTCAAAGCCACCGGAGACATTCAGGGGAAGAATGAGAAGTGGCAGGATGGCAATATTTGTTGGTTGAATGGAGTTATCGGCTACAGTGGTGTTGGATGTTTGAGCAATAGTTTCTTGGGACGATGACAAGTTCGTGGTAACTGAGTTCATTAAGTCAATTTGATGGAATTGAGATGGAACAGAGGAGGAGGATGAGGAGCATGGGCTTTGTATGTTCGGGGTTCTGTGAGATAGGAAGAAGGAAATTAGGTTCACTGTGAGATTTCTATAAAAAAGCATACCCATTCTTGAGATCATGTCCAGTGCGACGTGCGTGTTGATTGAGAAACTTTTTGGCCTTATACTTGCGTCTACAAACGGGGCACTCGAATTTTGTTCCACAGGTTTTGGAGTGGTACGCCTGGGCAGAGGGTGTTGAAAATCGGAGAAGGCATGTGGAGCATTCGTACGACTTTTTCATGTGAACTAGTTGGTAGTGCTTTAATAAAATGCAACAATCAAACACAGTCCTACATCCGCACTAGGTAAAATCCCAATGTTAAAAAATGATCCACTGCAACGCTCAATATGAACTTCTACTCAACATAAAGAAACGATCACCTGTTTGAGATGCCAAAACTTCGAAAACCCAGCGCCGCCAGCTTCAGTATACTTGCAGGTCGGAACCGGACAGTGAAAAATATCAGAAATATCCGTCTTTCTTCGTAGCAGGAAGGCCACATCTTTGGCATCCTGTAATGGAAATGTTACTAGGCGACAAATCTGAGGTACCTTTACAAGACCATGGGTTTTGATGCAATGAGCACGTAGATTTGATTGCGTTTTGACTTTGATGCCACATATTTGGCAAATATAATAAGCAAACGGTATAGATTGTAGCTCTTCTTTCAAGGGTGTAATGTGGCGAACTTTTGGATTTGGAGAGATGTCAGTGATGGTAGATGTGACGTCTTCAGACATCACTGAGAAACCAAGGATAATCAACAATATAACGGGTACATTAACCCTACAGATAAACTACGCGTAAATTTTTCAGCAGACACAAAATCAATCATAGCCAACGAACTCACCTTCAAGACGGATAGGTTACACTAGTTTTCTAGGACAATACAAAAATTTAACCTGGAGAAAATCTTACATATTTAAAAAAGTAATTCATTATTTGTGTAAACTTTGGCTTCCATTTTATTTTTAATTATAAACCATTTTAAGTTGGGAAATAGTTTTAAAAAGTTTTACAGTAAAATAGTTTTTTAAGCATTCATATGGTGCCAATAGCCGCATTTTTAATGATAATGACTGCTTGGTGGTACTCTGCAGCTCGGGTCTTTTCAAAGTCACGTTGGTCACGTTTGGTTGTTTCGTAATGAATTGTTATTTCATTTTATAGGAGTTTAGTCATCCAGACAAAACATTAGTAATCACTTTGAATTGGCATGTCTCTCTCATCTGACGTTAGGGCCAAATCCAGTTCCATACTTCATACAATGTTATCCTTCCTACAAGCAACGGGCGACACGTAGTTTCAGTTTTGAGACTCTTTTATCCTTAGTGTCTTTGAAGAAACAGATTTTGAAAAACTCCAAACGAATGTTGGATACCTAATTTTTCAAGATTTAGCTACCTTGGTTGGTGAATTACTACGTTTGAAACCTGATGGTATATACGAAATCCATAAACTTCAACTATTCTTTAGTTACTTCTCAACGTCTCAAGGCACTAAAAGTAGTCATTTCCAATGCTCGTCAGCTTCGTTGTACTGAAAGGAAATCCATAACCTCAAAATTGTGGGCCTATTTCCAGGAAATTTCCACTGAAAATGTTGATGTAAGCCTTTTTTTCTGCTGTCATTGGTCTAAGAGACCTGATTTATTTCCAGTATTTGACCTTCTTGCTGCTAGCCTTCAGTTTCGATGCCCTTCATTGTCTTCAGATTTGTCACCAGTCCGCAATTATGTACAGTCAGCGGTTGATTGTTTGCAAAGCTCAAGTACACTCGGTTTCTTCTAAATTCGGCATTCTAGCTATTCCCACTTTCACGGGCCATCTGCACTCGGTATTAAATTTCATCCTCGCTCTCTGCAAGCATCGTGTCAACACTTTCCGCTGGGTGAACATTCTACCTGATTTCAAGGCTTCTGAAGGCTTGGCTTTTCGAGTACTTCTCACGGTCGTTTCAATCGAGATCAAATTAAGAATTCCTGCCAATTTGGGAGCTTACAAGGGGGTTAGTTTTGCTTTTTGGGCCTGCCCAAACCTTAAATTTAGGTCAAAGAAGAAGATGAGGCTATGCTCGCAACGTGTTTAGAGTTACTGTCGCTGATTATCACAGAGATTACGACAACACCGGAAGGTGATGGGGAAGGCGAAGTAAGTTCTCTGTCGTTTTTTCATAATCTGTTCCCACCAAAAGTTGTCCATTTTTGTTAGTATACGATCTCTAGGAGGTTCTCAATCATCAACCTAAGTATTATTGCTTGCTCCTGTTTTAAATCCATTTTAGCTTTAAACTATTTGGGTGAAAAATTCCTGCATCACGACGTAGGACCATCTCAAAGAACACAGTAACTGGCATTGTAGTTACCTAGAGTAAGTTTTCACTAGGTTGACAGAGCAGTTATAGTACTTACTTTCTGTATTTGATTTTTGGGGAGTTTTGGTAGTTAGTCTGAAAGCTAGATTGGTACTGTTCTATTAGAAATTCATTTTGCCACTTACTCTGCATCTTCGCCGGGCCAGTCCATAGCACACTGCATAACGGATACAAACATGGGAAACATGTTCGGACAGTTGATTGACCTCAACGCGCTTCTCTCGACCTCCCTGAATCCTGAGGCTTGGGATCCCGAGCAGAAGGATGTGACCGCGGCTTCCTCCGTGGCTGTCGAACCTACAGTCCTTATGCTGCGTGTTCTCGCTGTGCATCTACAGTGGCTTCTCTGCTCCAGTCACAGCAAGCTCCTCTCCATTCCCCCTAGCGATGCCAATCAGGACTTCCTGTTGGCCTTTGACGCTGTTGCAGCATTCCAACCTCGACCTCCAGTGGAATGCGAGGAATATGCTAATCTGAAGGCCGAGTTCGAAAAGAAGAGCTGGCGTCCACTTTTGCCTCTATTGAAGGCTGTCGTGTGAGTTCCGCTAGCTTGTCTTCCAGTATCATTTGGTGAAGTCTTGGCGTTCTACTGCTCAAATAGTCTTGATTAGTTTTGATTTTAGTCGAAATACTCGTTCTAAACTACCGCCTTGGAAGCCATTTTTATTTTAAGAGCACATACGATTACATTCTTGTGTTGCAGAGCTTGTTCGAAGGTAACAGCATGGGTAATGTGGGAAGTTTATCAAAAGGCCATCAAAATCATTTAGAACCCCCTCATTCTATAAGAAACCGAGCTGATCGGTCGTTTTCCCTGGTGGGTTATCCTTACGTGTAACTACTGTGTTTGAGGATTGAATCTCTGGTTCATTGCATGCTGTTTTACATTCTCTTTAAGGGCGAGAATGTTCCGAGTGGTTAATGCAGACGACGACATGTCCTGCTGCATGGAGCTGTGTCGGAATCTGATCCTTCAACTGGCCAGATGCTTCCCTGCTGTCTTCGTGAGGTCCTTCCCGATGGATTACTTCGATTGCTTCAGCAACAGTGCCGGAAGGGACACACCGCCAGTCAATGTGAGTATTTTGTCACAAGCTTGTTAGTCTAGTGGTGGTATACATGATTAGAAGTTTGTAAACCCCACTGTTACTTAACGAAGCATGTTAAGGCCCACTGGAAAAATTTCAGTTAGCCAGTCTCTGTGTCACTACAGGAGTTTGCAGACAATGAAGTTTTCCTCCATCGGTATTTTAGTTAATCTACACACTTTTCACTGCAGATTACTAATGCATCACATTCTATTGTTCCTGAGTCCTCTTCTGAACCAGTAATATCTAGACGGCGATGGTAGCAAATGTGGAACTCACATGCATAGCCTCCCTTTTGGTCACGAACCATTCAAAATTCTTGCATTCAGCTTTTGGTAACTCATTTTTTGAAACTGCCTAATATGTCGAGGACTATATGGCACAGAGCATTCTCTCGTTACTTCACTGAATGAAATATCTCATTTACCATTTTAGTGCGGTTTTCAAATTTTGTATAGTAATCTTAATTAATTAAATAAGCTTGTCTGATCCCGCTTTCGAAATATCCGATTAGTTCTATTACTATCGAGTCGATAATGGTAGTGTGATAATCGTCAAATATCAGCTGTACAGTCTTGATTCTTAAAAGAGAAGAAAAAGGGTTTCTGTCAGCAATCTGAAGTCGAACATAAGCATTGATCATCCATAAGGATGCCTCACTAGAGGGTAAAACTTGAAATTGAATATCGCGTAAAAAGTCGCTCTTTAGTTCTTTCGAATAGACATTTAAGTGACTGCTCACACCCGGGTGGGAATGCAGAAGCTTCAACCATGGTAAACATCCCCATTTCCGGATCATTGGTTGAACCGAGATTGGTTATTTCAATCTGAGAGCCAGGTCCCAATTTAAAGGGTAGACACTTTCATGGCAAACTCTTCATAAAACTGCCGCTTTTCTAAATAGTCGTTATCTGAAATCCAAAATAAAGTAGATTTTTCCGCTAATAGGGGTGTTTCGTGTAAAGAAATCTATAGTGCGAAAAGGAGAAGTATCGGTTGGACTTTCCCTTGGTTCAAACGAAAGAAACAGTCAACTTCGAAAGCTTCTTGATAGCTTTAGCTGATCCATCTTGACTGTGATTCATTTTACTTTCCATGTCTGGTCGGCTTCGCTGACTTTCGGTAATTTCCTATTTTCGGAGCCCTTTGTACTTGTTTAAAAGCATCTGTTGGACATGAAATCGTTATTTGGTATGTCTAAGTTTTAAAAGGTGCCGTGGTGGCGGCATTGAGGACGTTATTTCATGTGTGGTCAGAAAAGCAGACGGTAGCTTTAGTTTCGATAACGAAGGTCTAATTCGGAGGAGAGCGTGCTGTTTGTCTTGGGTACTTCAAGTGGGTACTGCTGGATTCTCATTAAATCCATACAGAAGATTATTATCTGAAGCCTGAAATTGGAGTGCGTGAATACTTAGAGCATGTTGGGTGCATTTGAGAAGGATGATCTGGTTGAGTCCTAATACATATCAGCTACACATGTTAGTGGGCACAGCAGCTCTCGGTTAGTCGGTTCTCATAAAGTTGCACCGGTCGCAGTGTACTGATGATTCCCATCACAATTCCGTGTGTTTCCGTACCATTTTTGAAGATAATTGGGTAAAAGTGGATAGAGACATTGGAAAACAAAATCACGCCGTAAGGCTTCGAGATGACAGTATTTTAAGTTGATAACGGGCTATAAGCCAAACACGTTTCTGGTGCAGATTTCTATAACGTAATGCACGATGCAGGCTTACTCTATTGCTCAGGTCTAATGTGAACATTAAATGACTCTTTTTTTCAGAGTCTTGAAAGTGTTAGCTACTTCTGCGATCTCTCCACCTTCCTGAACATTCGTTTTGCTGTGGATGGCGACCCAGTGGGTTCCTGTGAGAGCTTCCTTCAATTTCTAATCGCCGCTGTGGTGAGGCTCTCGCCAGCCCTTCAGAAACCCTTCAAAATCCTCTCCGCCCGAAAAAGAAGGCGGATGTGTGACAACTGCAAGACCGCCGGAAACGCCAAGGTGACAGGTGCGTTCGCCAACACCCTGATTCTCCTGCGCAACCTCCTCATTGCCGCAAAAATGGAGGAAATTACCCGGGATTTCGGTGTCTGTGTGCTCCTTGCGGAACCTGGTGAGATGATGGAGCGTTGACTAGAGATGCGGGATATTTTTTTCTAACGATATTTATCTGTTTTGTTCTTTTTATTCAAGATCGCCGTCGAAAATCTTCAGCGTCAGCGAAATGGCCCTCATGGCTGGCCAAAACCACGGTGGACCTGGTGAGCCGGATGGAAAATGTGGAAGATGATAGTCTGTTGCATTGGAGCGAGTGGCTGTTGTGGAGTTGTCATCCTCCTCTTCGTGGTTTCTATGGCACATACACGGTGGCATCTCTGGTAGAAGCCGTGCATTCCTGTACGTGTCTTGGATTTCCGTGCTATTCTTGCAAATGCATCAATGTCATCTCAGTTTTTCGATATCAATGATTAGGTGCTGAACAAATCGAGGAAACTGAAGTTGGGCGACTTCTGCTAAAAGACACTCACTTCGTATCAGGCTGGGGAGAACGTGATGACCTAAATGATTAGGCTCTCTCGGCGTTTGTACATAAGTGTTTACATTTTTGAATTTATATTACGGCTCAATCCACACTGGGTTATCACATTAGCTGCGTGAGTCTCCTATCCCGAGCCCTTGAGTAAATCTATTTGTATGGCTCGAGGCTTTTGCTTATGAGGTTTGGCGTAGTTGTCGCAAAAATGGGAATACGTGCATGTGGCTCGTTCGTTCAGTTGACCGAATGCATAAAATGTGCTCTCTACCTCAAAACAATTAAATATTTTATCTTGAAACAGTTGTTGGGCGAAATCAATCGCAATTTTTGCGGGATTTTCAATGAAAGCAAGAAATGTGGATTCGTTTTGCTGGAAATTCATTTGTTTACCTTAACGGATCTTAAAAGCTTCGCAGTGTAAGACAAATAATTTTACTTTCTCCTAATAGAACAGCTTCTATGGTCCGGCAGCCATTCACTCCATGTGGCCAATTGTTTGTCTTGTAAGTCAACGGTGTTTACCTGATCTGTAGTAGCGGAGATCGCATAGTACCGGATGTCGAAGACCATCTTCATTAATGCAGTTGCTCAAATTATTGAACTCCTACCTCTCTACCCTTCTTCGTATGGGTTAAGAAGACACGTAGCGAGATAAATCAACCATTTACTACTTCAAAGACATCACAAAGATAATTTTTTAGTTGCACCCCATGGGAAAATGGGTAGATTCTAACAAATACAATGCTTCGCCAAGACTCACCAAAATAAAATTTCTAAAAAGCACTGCTTTTGAATGGCTATCGTCACTGTTACCTCCAAACAACCAATGATACTAGCAACCAGGAATATTTACATAGTAGTCGCCTGAACTCCGTGATTGACTGTTTACTAGCATATATATATATATACATATGTATATATATTTTCCACTAACAAGAATGATGTTGATGATACGAGGAAGCCATTTTTCAGTATGTACTCAATCACGACTGAACCACCTTTGTGGCCAGTCACTCATTTGCCTCCGCCTCATCCTCCAAGTCCTTCAAGCACAGACGGCCTACCAAAGGCACAAAATCATAAGTGCAAGGCGGAAGCGACTCAGTTTTTGGTTGATTGATGGAAGTTTCCTTCTCGGAAACGGGTCTGGTACCGTAAACGCCCAAACAGTGACTAGTGCCGAGGCTGCACACCTCCACATCCGAAGACGGGGTGACTTTGCCGATGAGAGGGGAGAGATTGGCGATTGCGCTTAACGTGTTGTCGTCGTTGGTGATATTTGAGTCACTACCGATGGAGACTTTGGTAGCCTTCTTCGTAACTGCGCCTTTGGATTCCAGGTTGATCGCCTTGCTGAATTATTTAAAAATAAAGGATGTTTAAGCAGGCGTTGGTGATGTCCAATGAAATCATGCATTATATGGTAAGCCTCCATCTGTGCAGCATTAAGACCATATTAGTTCTATACTTTTTAAATATTGGCATTCCTCATTGACTCAGAGCTCTTCTTAAAGTTTATAGGCTCTATTTAGAAGATTTAGTAAGTTATTCAGGGAGATGTCTTATGACGTCATGTTGATCCACAATCCCTCATCTTGCCTCTTGAATTCCTTACCTTCTATCCTCCATGTGCTGAATTAAGCGCTAAGTGGTACAAAGGCTCACATTTTTATTTCTACTATTCATTGTCAATAATTCCTTTAATAGTATTTTCGAAAGTGTAATAAAAGTCTATTCTGAATTCGTAACTCTTTTGAGTCTCTTCAATGGGCAAATTATTTTTGAAAACCAGTGACCTCGATCACTAGGATATAACGACACAAGAGAAGTTAATCTATAACTGCGTGATCATTAAGCCCGAACACGCCTTACAGTCCTACGCACAATCGTGCCTTTACCATTCTGTAGATACTTTGATATTACTAATTTACCCCTTCCTAGAGTTAGAATTGACGACGAAATGATAAGCCCGTGTGATTTATCCAGACTTTAATAGGATATCAGAGTATTTCCTCTACTTTTGCAGCAAAACAGGTAAATTTATAGCTGTTGTACTTTTCTGTTTCTCAGTCTGCCCCACATTGCCTTCCTTGATTCCAATGTCTGTCAAGCCTTACTCTGTCACTACAGAATGTCCGTTAGTTCTCCTTGACTCATAAAAGATGGGGATAGGACAAAGTAGCACGTACGCCTGTCTCAAATTACCAAGTGACAACTTATAACATCTACACACTAACCGTCGAATAATAACTTTGTAGCTGGGTAATTCTATCATTCTAGCACATATTCGAAGGTAAGAGCCAGTAAGATGTCAATGTTAAAAATAACATTGAGCAATTAGAGGCCCATCTTGATAGAGGTACAAGAGTAGCAAGTTTTAATGGCTCATAACTCCGGAAGTTTCCTTGCGTTGGAATTTTTCCCACTGCAATTAGTTTAGCCGTGTCTGAGGTGGCTAAGATAATACATTAAAGGTGGCAAAAAATTGCTTCCAAGTAGCGGCAGTTTCTCTAGCTCCATCACTTGAGAGATCGTTTTAAACTTTCCGAGCCATTAGTGAAGTGTGGGAAATTTTTCGTTATCAAGAGTTAAGATAAGCATTAGGGACACTCAAAAAAGCTAGTCGCATGTCTACAATCATATTAATGAGGGGGAAGAGCTTAAAACTGCTGCCGAGTCACACCAGTGCCCCTTGGGTAACCATGTAGGAAAAATCACAGGGAGGGCGAAGGGAGATCCAGCTGCGTTCCGTCATCAGTCCAAACGCATTTATGTACTTTGCCACCATGTGTCACTTACTGGTCATTTTTCCGCATTCCCGCTGTCAAAGTTAATCAAACAAGGCATACCAACTTTTTTGTACGTGGAGCACACAGGAGAAAAGATGATACCAAGAGGAACTAGCCTCACATTGCACCGTAGCTTAGAACAACCTACTCAATCTGCTACAAAGTTGCAGTCGACCAAAGGGAATAGAGGTAGTTCCGACTACCTGACCTTGAGATTTGAGCACAATTTTGAAGTGTCGAACAACTATGATCTCAGGATTGCAAAACAGACGTCAAATTACCGATATAACACTCTTAAAAGTGTCACGCAGTCATTACAAAGATGATGATATGATAATTACTTCATCTGCAAAAATAGGTGAAACTCGGTTTAGCATTCGGTAAAAGTACTAGATTTTGTACCATTATGAAAACTTTTGGTTTATTTCGATTTATTCGATGGATTCATTTCTATCCAAAGGTCTATTTCGGATATATTTTGCTCATTTTAATGACAAGACCTTGTGTACTATACTGCACATGGATGTCCACTAACTGATGACTCTTCACTTAGCAGTGTTCTATTAAGATCTTAAAACTGAATGGAACTGCTTATAATGGATGGGTTTGTGGTTGTTTGGAAATGGCCCTTCAGTCTAGGAAAAGTATTGACATTCCTTCAATACTAGCCCATACATGTATTGTGCATGAATTTACTACCAAACATCAACGGAATTCTTTTCCTCCAGGCAATTTTCAACCTTTTAACGACATTTAATGCAACCAGTACCATCTAGGAAGGACTGCTGGAGCCATCAACCAAGACGCCAATTTCGCATCTATCAGAATCGGACAAAAGGAGGAATTTCCGGGACTGATTACCTCCTCATTCGATGAGTTTCAAAACCTTACTCAAGTAAATTAAATTAACTTCACGGTTACACCTAATCCAGAAATCGGATGAGATAAACACATTAAGCTTACCATTAAACTTGCACCTTTAAGATTGGTACTGTGTAGACTGGAAAGCAACCAGGCGATTTCAATTAGCAAGATTTAAAACTACACTTTGATCAAGGAGATTTGTAAATATTTGGTCATCTCAAAAAATTTATCCAAATGAGGTCTTTGCAACAGCTGACACGACTAAAATAGGTCTCTCTTTACACCTTCCCACCATAAATTAATTTATGGTCATTACTATAACGGCGTTAGTTGGGTATTTCCTACTAGCTGACGTTTATTTGTGTCTATACTTTTATTTAGTTACAAATTCATAATTGCTAAGCTATGACGACTGAGAATTTTCTTGATAAATTCTTCTGGCTATAAAGTTTCAGTGTTGAAGCAAAGAAAAACCTTAGCGCACATCTTCCAAGAACGTTGCTACTATCATCTCCAAACTCACTTGACCTTGCCCTCTTCCTCTTTCTTTTCTCCATTTTCCATCAAAACCGAATTCGAGCTCCTCCGCACCGCCTCAGACATCACGCCGACTACAACGCCCTCTCTCGGTAGCTGTTGATGATGCTGTGAAATCAACAACTGGGGATCGACATTCGCCAGAGAGAAACTAGTGGACGAAGCACTCATCGTCGACCCTCCAGGGCCCACCGCAACCGTCTTGCCTTTCGACGAGGTGACGAAGACAAGAGACACTGAGGGAGTAGAAGACGAGGTATTCGATTTGGAGGAGACGGTGGGTGAGGACGAGGTGTCCCGGTCAGCCCTCTCTCTCCTCGAGGGGAAAGGGGTGTGGCCGAACGGCCGGATTCGGACGGAGGAGGGCTGGAGGGAGCACGGTCGACTAGACGCCAAGGGAGATGTGCAGGGTGTCTGGCGCCTTGGCTGACGACTGCGTTCACGGTAGGCGTGGTTATAATCCTCAGCAGGGTGGGTATGAACTCCGCTATCACTGTCAGATTTCGGGGTTAGTGTGGAGGGAATTGGGTGGGGAATGGACTTCTTGGGTGTTCCTTCTGATCGCCTAATGGCCCGTCGACCAGTTTTGGAGAAAAAGGGCGTGTTTTCTTGGGTCTCATTGACGTATTCGAGGGTTAGAGGTCGGTTGTTCTCCTTTCGCTAAACATGTAATAATAAGCTAACCGTTTGTATTGAGAACAGTTATTCTCTCGAATTTCGGATTTCAAGTACCTCATGGAGGGTGTCGGAGTGCTTCTTCAGCTTCGGTTTGGAGGTTGGGGAGTCTTTGACAGTGCTCGGTTTGGTTGAAACAACCCGATGTCGTGGTTTCGCTGACGATGCTCTACGCCGTGTCTCTTCTTCTACGTATGAAAAAAAAATCATATCACACATGACTAATCCCTCATTTTTTATTGAATCTTAAGATAGTGCTTAAAAATGAACAAAGAGGAATAGCCCAAAAGTCAAAACATATCGATTTTTGGAAGATTTTGCTAATAATCCCTTAATCAGGGTGGCCTGTTTCTTGGCATTACATGGGACCCCAGGTCTGGATGAAACACTTCATAAACGGTTTAGGAGCCTAAAATGGTGTGGATAATCCTGATATTCTAGTAAGTCAAGTAGTTAAACCATCGATCTACCACCATATCCTGGTAAGCTTGCATGCAGCCCTACATCCAAGTCCATTGAGTGAGACATCTACCAGATATAACAATATCCCGTGGTACGACCCACGAGAAATCAGTGAAAGCCTTGCTTCCAGGCTATTAAAGTCACTTCATTTGTTTGTCCACATGTCAAGTAGAACCATTAAAGCCACTCATGTACTGTAAGACCTTGCTTATTTGAAATTAAACAATAGCCCATTACTCTTATTAATCGGGATTCTGCTCGGTGGAAAATGAATTCCCCTTGGCAAAATTGGGGACTCGGAGCGTCTTAAGTAGCAAGTGCGTTTTTCATAGAACATTAAAACGAAGATTTGTTCAATATAGAATCATATCTTACAAGTTGTCAATCAAGTTTCATTAAAGTTACCAATGATAAATCTAACGTACTGGTCACTCTACTCCTTTCCAAGCTGCCTTTTCTCTTTTGCAGCGTCTTCTTCCTCTTAACACCTGCATTCCTTGACCTCGAGTGACTTTGGACAGCTCGTCTAGACGTCGTGTCTGCCTCGATCCTCCAATTCTCCTCCTCTTCCTCCTTCCCCTCCTCGTCTCGTACACCTACGTGCCCTCCCAGAACTATTGGCATCGGTGCAGAAATGGTCTTTTTGCGAGCCTCTAGTGCAGCGTCTTCAGGGCTAGGAACGACCTTATCGAAAGCAGACGTGGTCGCTTGTCGCTGGCTGCGAGAAGAGGAAGAGAATGTGAATCGCAGATGGCGGAACCGCCCCCAGAAACTGCGTCTTCGGGTAGCGTTAGGGGTGGTCGGTCCGGAGGCAGGAGCATCAGCAGTAGTAGGAGCGAAGGTGGTGGCATTGTTGGAAATGGTGGTTGGATTAGGAAGACCAGACTCACTGCCGATGAGGGTGTTGCCGTCGCAAGGAATTTTCTGTGAGTTTCTCCGGACCATATCCACGGCTGATTGTGTTCGACTTTTTAGAGAGGTTAAGTAAAAACACATGGATAGTTAATGGTGTTTTTATTTCTCTCGAGACTGGTGAGGATTATTTAATTAATTTCTTGGTCGTTCTCCGCACTGTTTTGGACTTTCTAACCAAAATCACAAGAGGGTCAATTCAACATGAGAAATAGAAAAGGGCTCTGGTTTGCTAGACAAGGCCCATTACAGGAATGGGTAGGAGTCTGTCGCAGCCTGTGCTTGCACACTTGACCCTACGGGTGTGCGTCAACCAGCGACGTATTAGCGTTTCGTAAAGCCCAATAAATTCTCGCTTTGATCTTCATTTGTAGGAATGTAAACACTCTTTATAAGCATTTGACCTTACTTTACGGTCTTTCTAAGCCACAAATAATGGATCGACTGGTTATCTGGATTTAATGCAGCCAGCAACATCATTTTCACCTTCGTAAGGCAGACCGTTTGATGAGCTGTGCCAAGTTAATGTAACAAAGCAGATAACTCATCGTTTCCGTCAATCAGTCAACAAGCAAATCGACCCTGATGCTCAAACATAAGCTAACGAACAAGTCGTTGTGATGTGTCCTCAGAATAAGCTCGATGACTAGAGGCGTATACCTACTTACTCCTACTCATGCTGTAACTGGGTTTGGTCAAATAAATCAGTGTTCCCCTCCATCTTTTTATTGTTTAGTTGGTCCTCTTGTGGTTTGGAGACGATTGTTAGATTGTGGGTGATCGATGACCAACCGATTATCAAACCCCACTACCCATGATACACTTCGTGCTAGGCTCCAGTATAAGGACCTCCCCTTCTACTTTTCTAGAAATCATTATGTGTACTAAATCTAATTTAAAAGCCAATATATGTATATCAAGAATCAGTCTCACCGATGCCTTCGTACATAATCTCCATCGCCTTTCGAAAGTACCTCTAGGGTATTGGACTCCACACTATCGGAGCAGTTGTTCGAGTACACTGAGCTCGAGTTGAGCCCACGTTTCTCCGGTACCGCATATTCCTGCTCCCCATCGCTGCTCAAGTTCTCCCTCGCCTCCGCCCTCAAGTCCACCGCCACCTCTCCGCCAATCATCTCGTCCAGTTCCATTAGAATATCATGCAGTGCCTCCTCAGCGCGTTTCAGTGTAACCAAGTCCGGTAGAGCACTGTAAGTGCCATTACCACAGGAATCAAACCGCCTCGGTTTCTTAGAAAAGCGATCAATCTTTAGCGTATACTGGATCATTTTTCGGACTAGAAGAAGGTACCTTGGCAGACGTTGAACTGGGGCCAACAGGTAGGTGGTGATGTCGTTGAATTCGCAAGCAGGATGGTTTTGGAGTTTTCGAAGGTGCTTGCGCAGGACTATGGGTCCAGAACGCATTTTACTGAGGGTTTCAATGGCACTGGAGTACTCGGATAGATAACGGGCGTAGAGCTTGAAGAAGGAGGATGTACTCCAGGGGGGAGAATTGGGATAGAGCACAGCGGAGTTGGGGGAAGTGGAACAGAACGGCGGCCGACGACCTTCAATCATCTCCAGGAGGACGGTGAAAGGGTTTGTGGCCTCTTTGAATACCCTGGTTCGAGTTCGATGGTGGAAAAGTGGGATGTGATGGTGATGGTTTTGGGCATTGGAACGGAGGGCTTGGTGGTGACCGTGGGATTCCTCTCTCCAATTAGCTTCTTCGCTGACTTTCAACTCTTCCGCCGTGCGTTCGTAAGCGCGTTTCATAGTCTCGTAGCAATCACGATGGAGGTTGTACAAATCATCCACGGCCGCAGGGAATAAGCGACTAAAGCGAAAAGAAATGCAGTGAGAATTCAAATTTAAGTCACTTAAATGGTTGAAATACCACGAATGCAAGCTCTGTTTTTCCTCTATTGGTTGGAACGCAATTGATTTCTTTTGTTAAAGAATCAGACCAGATTGTTAATTGGTACTTACTAAATGCGAAAATTGTGCCTGTGTGCAGCCAGAGCATTTACAGCACTGAGTTACTGCCAGTTATCCCCGTGCTGCGGTTACTTGGATAAGTGAATCGTTAATAAAGTGACGAATTTTCCCATCACGGGAGCACATAATTTGAGATTTGTATGAGAAAATTGCTCATCCACCACCCACTTCTCTTGCAATATACCATGCAACCCGTTCACTTTATTTTAGCTTTTCTTAGATGCTACGAGGCATATCTGCTAGCTCTTTGTGGCATAAAAGGGACAATATCTATTACAGAGGGAGACTGCCATTCCCGTTGAGCCCGAGCAGAAACGAGTCCGAACGTCTGATAAAAACCTAGTATTCAGTACTATTGGCCGTTTTATTCAATAAAAAGCGATAGTCAGAGGCACGACTTGAAAGGGGAGCCGAGCCCGAGAGTGAGAATGGACGATTATTTAGCAGTTCTGAGGCCAAACAACCAAAAATATATTCCTTAAGTTAGATGAGTTGGAAGTTCTGCTATTTATAGCTGCTACGAATTCAGAATTCAAGTCTACAATTTGAGACCATTTTCGATTTCTTCACTTTACTGGTTATCGTTCTAAGCATAGTTAAGCGATCAAATTTAGGATTTTCTTAAATTGCTCAAGAAGTACTCAATGGGCTTGCATTTTTTCCGAGCTGGATTCTGATAATCTTCAAAAAATTGTAAGGCTTACTAGTTCTGTCATTTCATCTGGGACTACAAAATAGTGAGTCATCTACCCAGTCTACTTGATTGGTTTCGGTCTCTTCACTTGGAACTAGAAAGTCTAATCGACAATCTACCCTGTAGAAAATTTTTGACCTATTCGTGGCAGTTGAAACCAACATTCTCATTAGAGGCATTTTTCATTCTCTACTGGAAGTCATAGACTCTAACCATTTTTTCTCTCAATAAGGGTACTTAAGTGTAGCACCGTAGCAAGGCGCATTGTAACCAAATTCATGTTTTCTCTCAATGCTCTCCTCCTGATACTAAGAGATTTTTTTACTGTAAGCAACTATGGTAGAACGTTTTGCAGACGATCTTGTTTATCTGTCCTTTATTACCGAATTTCAACTAAATGAACGGTTTGGAAAAGTTTCCACCGTATCAAAAAGTGGCTCAGACTCCTACAATTAAATGATATCAATTTTAAACCATTTAATTAAAGCCGTATCTCAATAAACGGAGAAGTCAATTCAGAATCAGTCTTGGAGCTATTTTATCCAAATTCACAACTTCATCCAATAACTTGGAAACGAGCATTTGCGCCTTCTGGAAATAATTTGTGCCAAGCAGGCCTGTTCGAACTCACATGAACTTCTGCCTATCGATGCGCCAGTTTGGCGAAAAGATCTCATCTCTAAGGACCAGGAACTGGGAGAGGATGTGCAGGTAAGACGCTTCAGTGTTCACGAGCTCCTCCAGGACCATTAGGAGCATAGCACGAGCCTGTGCCAATTCTGCCAGTGTCTTACTATCATTGGTGCTTATTCCACCGCTACTGGTGGATGACTTTGTGTACATCATGCCTCGTAGTGTGGGCCTTGTTTTAGTCAAATGCATCTTCCTCGCGGCAGCCTTGTAGGGAATGCAGGTGGCGGTGGGACTTCGGCTGCCATCTTCAGCACTGGTCCAATTGCTCAGGGTAGAATCGCAGCGGACTTTGGAGCGGGAGGAGGATGAGGTGGATGAGGTTGCGCTAGGGTTAATGGGACCCTCTGTGTCCATGACCCAGTGCTGCGGCTTCACGTATTTAGGTGGCAACCTTCCAGTAGCTTCTAGTTGGCAAATCAACAGGCATATTAGTTCATGGATGTTTTTTTCTGAAAAAACAGGTAGGAGTGTTAATGTTGAGAAGGAAAACTGATTATTAAAATCTAGAGACATTCCCCTCCACCATAAAGTTAAGCCACACTTAAAACAGAGTGAAGTGGGTAACATCTGTTTAGTTCGATTCAAAGTCTCTCAATTTACAACAACGTACGCATATTCTAAAAAGTGCCTGCAAAAGAAGGTCTCAGTTCGTACTCCTTCCAAAACGTGCCTTTCATAGGTCGTAAGGTGAGGGAGCAATGGGAGATGGGTTCATGTGTTTGTAACGAGGACAATTCAGCACCACCTTTTGTTTAACTTATAAGTAGTGGCTTTCTAAATGGCTTCAACGTCGGAATCGCATCCAGACTCGAAATCCATTCATAGATTTGCAGGACAATCGAATAGACTTGTAAATTCTACTGTGGTAGAAACGAGATTCGCCTAATCGAACCCTAGTAAAATTCTGGGATTATACTGTCTCAAACCACAGGAGCAATTACCGGTAAAACGGATTTAAACACCCCTTATTTTGTAGAGAAAATTTTATTTTAACCAATTTTACTTGTTTTTACTGTAGGTGAATATGTTGATTTAGTACATGTCCTCTTAAATTGGTGTACTGTTCTTAGATATCTGAGTTTTGAACCACAGTTCTGAAGAACTTCTCACGTTGAGTAGCAAATATTTGCCCAACAAAATTTGCACTTTTCTGGATTTCAAGACTTTCTCCAATTTTCAGATTGCATTAATAGATCAAATATGAATGAATTGGTGCAATTACATTTATCATTTGTGCAGAATATGCAAGCATGACATGGGATATTTCTCAATAAATTTTGGTTATTTCAAAAGAAGTCAATTAAATTTATTCTCCAAGTCAATTGTTTAAACAAGGGTGGGTATGCATTTTAATAATCTCAAACTATTTTCGTGTACAAGCGCATTTAAGACAAATACAGAAATCTATAATATCCCTTGAGGTGCCAAAAAATAATGCTCTAAGTATTATCGACCTTTAAACTAACCCGGTGCATAGTAGCACCTAAAAACGTCTTCGTTGCTTAAATAGACATCTGTCTTCTTAACTAATTAACATTCTCCAACTTCTTGAAGCTCAAGAAAATCGCCAGGTTGGCCTCAGATTGATAAAGGACCAGCAACTGTTTGTGGTTCTCGGTGTTCCGATATGAGGCCTTGTGTCGACTACATAGTGTTTCTGTTCATTATAAGGTAAAGAAGGAACCTCAAAATTATTCACCGTGCTTCACAGAAGACGCATGTATGAAAACAATCGGAGGTTTTATCGAGAAATGAAAACAAAACTACATTATGTCATGTTCCGAAGCTTGAATTCAACTTTTCAGTGCCAATGATAGGTGCAGCTCTCTGAGATTTTGTTCCTGTTGCAGGTGCAGAATAGATTTTGACAACTTGGATAGTTTAAAGTAAGGCTTTTCGCTATTGTAAATAAAAAATTGAAAGGTAGATGAATACTGCATGACAGACTGCATAGATTTCCGATTTTCATTATTCTCAAACTGGAATTTTCCAGTTCTTCTTTGAAATAGTAGTAATTTAATGAGCAGTCACAAAATATAATTGCAACTTAAACCAAGAAATAGATTCCGAAATATCCAAGACAAACAATTTAGATGTTTTTGACCGCTCTATTCAGTAAGTTTCAACAATTGTACTGATGATTTAAACATTCAATCTCTATTTGAATCAAAAGAGCTGATAACCTGCGAGTATTGTCTCTCGATTGCAAAATTAGTTCATGAATGTCTCAAGATGAGATGTTACGTTAATGAAATCCATCTCACTTCCATAATCGATCACTGATAATTCTCAGCTCATGTTATGTGCAACTCATCTGAATTACGATCACAAATAGTACGTGCGTTGCTGCTGATTTTAATAAATCTTACTTTATTGAAATTTAACAGGAATTAGAATACCTAATTTCTCGCAAATCTGAAAACTATTCAAATGCAAATCCACTTGAGAACAGGGAATTTCCAATAATTTAAGGTAACCACACTGTAGGATAATGAAATTCACACAAAACATTTCCTCTCTTTCAAAATCGCTTATGACATCTTAATGCCGTGTATTGTTAACCTATGATAAATACATGCCGATGGATAATAATATTGCTTGTAATAAAAAGTCTACCGTCAATAACGGGACATTTTCGTAAAGGATTGAATTAAAATCTCGTGATCACACCATAATAAGGGCAATAACATGTCAAAAAATGGATTATTTGTCCCCAATGAAGATTCAGAGCTCCCGTTGCCTAAACAGTTAATTCAGCAAATGGCAAGATTAAACTAGCAGTTTTTTCCTAACCTGGAGATGTACTTAGTTTTGTGCTTCAAAGGAGTGGCCAACCCTCACTTGCTCATAGATAGAATTCTCTCCATCGAAATCGATGGATAAGACCTATTTAGCTACCTTTTTTTCCAGATGGGAGGTGCTTTTAGGGTTATGCCATGTGCTATATTATCAGCTCCGCTCCCTTTCTCTGTTGTCCCTAACATGCCCTGAATGTAGCTGAAATTATATGTCGATGGATGCGGTACAGTAAATATCGTGAACGAAATTACTACCAAAAAGTGAAACACGATGAAGAATAGAAAGTAACCCGTAAATACTTCTTTGCATCACTCCAACGCCTTAACCGAATTACACGAATTTTTATGCATTAATAATATACTCCACCTTGTGACCTAAGTTTTAATGGATGGAGGCTGTGCACCTCGTCATGTGGAGCACAATCGAACTATACGTCAAGAGCGAATCAGCAAAATACATACTGGGTCTCATCTCAAACGTACCATACAATACTGCCAAGCCATCTATAAAAATGGAAAAAGGGTTATAAAAAATGACAAAACTGCAACGAAGTTATAAGATTTTTAGATCAAATAGAAAAATGGAAGAAGAGATAGTACGGTGGATAAAAATTTGTCAACTGAAAGTCTCAATTAGCCTCATTATCGAACCCATATACACTTAATTACATTTGATAGCAAATCACGTACTTGAAATTTTTCTAATAAGACTGAAGGCGACATCTTTTTCCATAACTAAAACACCACAAACTATTCCGATTTCCAGAATAGTTAGCGAGGCGACCAATGGAAGCATCGTGCTTAGGTTCAACTTCTCATCCTCATTACAGGTAATACGGAACTGTTGTAAATGAGGGCAACTGAGTTTGTTTTCGTAGTTTCTGACATGTGATCGTCATCCGGATTAACAAGAAGTTAGAGACCAAGCCTTCCTTAATATCGGTAGACTTAGATGTAGGAGCAAAGAGGACTTTAATTAGTTACGTGAAATCGGCGTCAAAAACATACTGTTGCTTGAAGTTGAGCCTTGAATAAATTTACATTTTCAAATGCGTTATTTACATTAGACGAAGCTAGGCCATTTTCTCCAGATATGTACTTAGAGAGCACATGAATTTATATTTTTGAGAACAGAGCAGACATGAAGAATTGTGGCCTATGCGAATGACATTGTGGAAAGTAGATTGGATGTGTGTATGTCAGCATCATCATTGTAATTCAGCTTCTCCAACTGAATGCAATAAAAGCTAGATTATACCCTCGAATGTGGTTAGCAACAGGCTATCGAATAATGGTCATATTTCTTTGACCTTCCTATTTAAATTACGCTTCTAATCGAAAAATCGGCGACTAATTTAGTCAACGAAAGATTTGACGGTGCTTTCACGAAGAAATTAGACAGAATGGTCAAGCAATTGAGGAGTTACTTGTTTGGAAATAATGTAGCCCGATTCTGTACTCATCATGTGTACCATCACTGCTTGGCTAGACTACTACCTCAGACTTTTGCTGATAAAGTTGCCTTATTGAATTCCTGAGCAATCTCAAATTTTGACTACAATGTTTTGTATTGATTTCTGGGTTGTTTAATTGCAGGAACGGTAAACCTTCATCTAATACTGAAAGTCAGTTTTCTGAATTTTTTGCTTCAGCGTCGTGGATGTTCTCCATTGCCTAGTTTGGATATACCACACCAGCATTAATGTCATCTTGTCAACCTTTTGACCATTAAATTAGCATATTGGGGAAGTGGCTGTTTTAATTAGACAAGATTAGTTTCTGAGCTAGTAAAAGATTTGAATGATTCCCTTAAATGTAAGAGTACAACATTCAAAACTATTCTGAGGCCGCTTCATGAAATAGTTTTTCTAAACTCAATACAATCTAACATTATTTCTTCCCAACTTTCCGTTCTCAAGCTAATCATAAGTAAAAAAGCTCACCAGTTAAATTAACAGATTTTTCATTGTCAGACTGCATTCCACCAGAGGTGGAGATGCCCAGCTGATTTTGTCGGAGGTTTCGGTAGGTCAGGGAAAGTGGTTGGTAGCTAACATTCCCCACTTCTCCGTACTCAGTACCCGAGGGATCCACGTGGTCGAGGGCTTGTCGTTTTGACTTCATGCGTGGCTTGGGCACTACGTAGGGTGCTGCTCTAGGAGTCTGAAATATGGTAACTGAGTGTGTGAATATGAACCGAACATATTTCCGTTGAAGCTTAAATGCAAGTTCGAATTAAGAATGGACTCCTGAATCAGAGAATATGAGATCAAGCGACTGAACAGTAATGCGTGCAAGGATGATTCCAAACGACTTTATGAGAATTGATCAATCTCATGCAGAAAATACGTTTATGCAAAGACTAGTCTTTTATTAAGATATTCAAGGGAGCATATAAGGTTACCAAAACGAACCTTGGATAGATCACATTTGCTGTCATTTTGAATGTAGATAGCTTGCGGAGACACCATGCCAGTTGTCGCTCCAATCGAAAATGCCGATGGGCCAGGAGTGCCTTTGGCAGAGGCGCTGATATTTCCTACAATCGATTCAGTTGATTTAGCTTTTTTTTCACAATAAAGCCTTGCGTAAAGGCAAGATAAAGTTAGTAGTTCACTATTACCGCTTTTTCGACAATAAGTTATGAGCCAGCTTTTGAATGAAATGTTGTACTTCATTTATCTTTATTCACAAAATTATATCTTCACAAGGAGTGGAACCGATTGTTCAAGCTGCTAATGTTAAATTATCCTGAAAGTTCAGCTAAACATTTCAGGATAATTGATAGATAATTTTACATTTTATGCTACCTCACAGTTACTTGCAAAATTAAAAGTAAGGGCTTTCGTGTTCGTTTACCAGCTTTGGAAGCGTAACTCAATAAGGCCAAAAATGGCAACCATACTGCTATAGCCGTTAAATTCGTTGAAAATGCACCGGTTTTCAGATCTTCGAAACTCCTTTGCAATATTGGAAAAAGAAATTAACTCTATAATTCATCAGTGAGGGAAATGAATCAAATTAATGCTCTTATAAGTATGACCGCCACACTAGAAATATCTTGAGCTTTATGCATTGAACGCTTATCACAAGTATGGCTAGGGAAAAAATTCAGGAATTGTTAAAAGCGCAAGATGTTTTTGGCATAACGCCTCAGTTAGTGATTTATGATGCTTTCTACTTAACACTAGCATAGGAGTTAGTATTCCGTACTTCTAGAAACGGCACCTATGGGACCAATATTTGTATGTCGAATACGAAATAAAACAGCAAGGGGAATCTTACCTCTGGAGAGGAAACTTCGACCATCGACGTTTGGTACCGGAATTTCTATATTTTTCGCATCCTCTTTATTCAAGGAGGTGGAATTGGCAAAAGATGGACTGACTCCAGAATCACCCACATCCCTTTGAGGATACTTTGTCATGCTTTCTCTAGTTGGTGGAGGAGCCTCTTCAGTATCATTTGACTCCACAGGTCTAGTAATCAATCCAAAAGAGGGTATAATCAAATATATTTAATTTTATAAGGAGAGCAAGAGGCCGTGGAGTGAGCAGTTTCCTTATGCATAACTATTCTCCCACGCTGTCGATATATAAAGCCGAAAGCTCCTCACGCAATTGAAAAGGGCAGTTTTGCCCTCTTACACGAGTCTTTCTAAAGAAGACTACATTAGATTCACATTAAATGATAAAGCTGATAATTATCTTGATGGCTGTTAGAAACATAAAGTGAGAAAAATGACGAAAAATAGGAAAATCAGAGATTTTCTGCAGTGCCTTCTCTAGTAATATTGGGTATTTCTGAAAGCTATTTTGTCCCCAGGCTCTAACTGGTGTATATTCTAAGTAATTTTTAAATCAATACAACCAGAACTAATCGTTTTATTAATTAGAAAAAAATTGAGTTCAAAGGTAAACTGCCTACCTAATTCTTTTAATTTGGAGGCTAGAAGTTGTTATACTTTACTAGAATGTGTGAAACAAATCTGGGTTCCTATCAACGAACATTTAAGAAAGGAAAACACAGATTAAACAGACGTAATAGTACATTTTGAGTCTTACTTAGTGGGCTCCATGAAGCCTGGGGAGAATTGGAAGGTGGTTGGATAAGTGCGCTCGAATTTTGAGACCTCCATTTTGAAATTGTCGAGAAATAATTCGTTGGAGAGAGTTGTTTGAGCATGTGGAGTACCATTTACTCCCTTATCAGTAACATAAGACTGAAAATAGTGCATATTATTAGCCTTGGACTGTCGAGACTCGATCACACAGTCGGAGTATGATTCGTTATCCTCTGTAACCGAGTTGCAAATGAAGCCGCCAAATTTCTGCCACAACTTGTGGTTTGACTCCTCCAAACGTCGCACGGACTCATACAGTGCGTCAATTTTGCACTAAAATCCGCAATAAATTAATGAATAGCATTGGGTAACTTCAACTGGTTACTGGAAATTCCAATTAGTTGACACAGGCGATTGAGGGCAAGCCAGAAAACCATTTGAAATACCAGTAAGACGATCTGTTCTTTAACGTACATTAATAGAGTCAAGACCAGTTCGAAAGTAGAGTGTGTTATTTGGCTGGTTTGATGAATCACGAATGGGCTGCTTCTTAAGAATTTCACGAGGATTTGTCGGAGGCCCTAACCGATCGAAATCGGCTTCAGCACACGCCTTATGCACACTGTTGCTTATTTGACCAATATTTAATTTCCATTTATGAGGAGCAACCGTTTTATTTCGAGGCGCATCATATGGAACAAAATAGGTCCTTAATTAGAAAGATGAAAGAAACAATATGATCAACATAAGTTGAGGAAGGCAAGCAAGCAGAAAAGATCCTAAGAAGAAATAGGCCACAAATTGATTAATAGATGTTTATCTAGGAGAATCGACACTTACATTGAGTTTAAATTAACACATTAAATCATATACATGACAAAAGATCACGAGAACACAAATAAGATTTAAATGTACGCCTTTGTGCATCATCATCATTAAATAGTGTTTAAATGGTGAATGCAAATTATTTGGCTGTTCATAATAAAAACTCTATTTATTTGAAGAGTGAATGAGTCTGGCGTTATGCAGTACAATTTAAAGCTGTAAGAGCACTATATCCAGGTCTGGATAAGTTCCAATCGATTCTTCAATTTGTGTCCTGATACTTCTTCTAAAATGATTCTTTATCATATGTGATTCATCATTAAATCCACTGATTTCAGCACAATCAATTTCTTAATGCTGTAAATTTGGTTTAT
Source organism: Anomotaenia brevis (assembly GCA_030710315.1). NCBI lineage: Eukaryota > Metazoa > Platyhelminthes > Cestoda > Cyclophyllidea > Dilepididae > Anomotaenia > Anomotaenia brevis. The sequence continues at coordinate 155,963 of JAUOZQ010000104.1, forward strand.
CTGACGTAATTTAGTATGTGTGGCTTAAATGAACCAAGTTTTGGGAAAGTACAATTTCAGCGGATGATTAAAGCATAAATTTTAAAAAAGGTACGTTAAAATTTTGAGTACTTAATTAATTTTGACACCCAGTACAATGAAGTTGTGCTGCGTGGTCGGGGCTGCCACCGCTTTTAATTTTCCTCCTGCGTAATGTCAAAAATATAATAACAGGAATCACTGAAAAGTAGATACCCGAAAAAGTTTATGTCACTTTGAACCCAGGTGTCATTACTTGTCATTACTTGTTTTCTGTTCAGATGCACACAGGATTTTCTCAGGAAATCCACGAATGCATCAAAGTTTACACTCCTTACCTTGTATGGAATACAAGATTAATAACGATGTAGAGTAATCAACTCCTAGCCATTCATTTCATAAGGATTAAAAAGTTTACATGATACATTTTTTAATTCACCTCAAATCTTTTAGTTTGCTATTTTATCTTATTTTGTTATCTCAAACGTTGTGAAATAAGCAATAGCGAGATTATTTTCAATGTCCTTGTATTTCCTTAATCTGATTGGTTGGAGTGACCCGTGTCCTAGAAGCTAAACAATCTTGTGAATCGTCTTGTTATTGGTTATTTGGGCTTTCCATAAATTTTTAGATTGTATTTTCTTCATGTTAAACATATTCGGTAGGTTTTTTTCAATCGAATTTTATCCAAAGCTTGAAAATTACATCGTTTTGTGCGGTAGTTTCGTCACACCTATATTTCTGCAAAATCTTTTGTTTTTGTTCCCTCTATTTTCATCTTTCTGGTTGTATTCTCCGGTTTTTTAAATGATTTAGTTTTTGAGGGGTTTTACTCTATTCCCTGTCACATTTTTATTTTAGAAAATGTCCCGCTTGAGTACCTATTTTACCAATATGGTGAAGACAGCTTTCTACACTATCCAACCAAACAGGGTGGAAGAATATCCCTACGAGCAATATGCTTCAGAATATGACCTGTAATTCTGAGTTTTCCCATGTTATTTGTCTACTCCCATTTAGGTTTGAACGTGTTCAAGAGATATATGAAACTTTCATATTCTACAAAATCGCAAACTACTATGATATGGTTTACATTCCACCAGCCACTTCCCTCGAAACACCCCCAAAGGAGCGTCGTGTTTTCAGCCTCTTTCGTTTCCAAGGTGACATCAACGATGGCCTCGTCACATTCCGGTACTTCGCAGACGTCGTTCAACAAATGTCCCAAATTTGTGCCAACCATGATGTCAAAATTGACAAACTGTGGCTTGAAAAAGTCACCTCCTTATGTCGAACCCATCCTAAATGGACTTTAGCTCACCTCGCTGCCGCAATCAACTTTCCTAAAGCATTTACTCACGAGAATGTTTCCGAGTAAGTTCCTATAACTTGTATCTTGGCTTACAGGGCCATTTTCCCGCATGATGTTTTTTTATGTATCCTCACCTCATTCCATTTCTTACTAGAATATTAACAAGCTTAATTTTTCTTTCATGGCTCAGTGCGGGCAATGTTCTTCAATCTGGTATTTCATCACTTTTAGGGGGTTGTTGTGAACTTAAGCAGGTTCAGTTCGAGGGCAACTGTGTTTCAAGCTTTTGATGATGTCATTCAGGTGTGGGAAAAGAGGGGTAAGGCAATTTAAGGTGAGTAGGTACCATAGCCATTCTTTTTTGTACAATCTAACATTGCACTGTCCCTCAGGAGAGGTGAGAGAGAGTTGCAGACTTTAAACTAGTATTCTGATTTTTTTTCTATAGCCATCGTGAGTTCATCACATGTACCTGTGAATTAAGTCTCCTTTTGCACAGAAATTGCACTCCTACCACCTTGTTCGCATCAATCGAGCCTAAGTGAGACTCACTGGAGAATGGGCTGATGGGTTTATACGAATTTCCCCTACACTTCATTTTAGCCTACCGCGCTTAGCCCTCCTCTGAGCGTGAGAACACTTTCTCTTCATGGGAAAATGTAAATGCGATTAGTAAGTGGCTGTATGCGACTGCAGAGCTGGGAAGAATTAGGGAGAATAGATGCTGTCAGTTAGATGTCTGCCTTGTGTTATGGGTCGACTGTTCTTTGCTTAAGTCGATTTCAGGCTCTTGTCTGATCCTCGTGACGGTCAAACTAAGAAAGGGGGCGTTTTAGTCCGTTTGATGAATCCCGTAGTTGCATTCCCTGGTTTAGTCAGGTTGAAATAGCAATGAGGTTGCCAAGCGCGTAACATTGCTATCAAATAGGATGGTCAGGTGTTATTTTAGGTTACATGGTAACCAACGCTAGATACAGTAAGTCAACGAAACCTTGTCTTGCAGTGTACTAAAATCGATGTGTTAAACAATTACTAGGTGGAGGTTTTGATTTTACTGGCTGAATTATCGGGGTTCCATTGAAATTGTTAAGGCTTGCTTGAAGTTACCGCAAGCCTCCCCTGATTTATTCTCGAAATACGCAGTTGCATGCTTCTTCTTTGAACTTGTACGATGTTAGGTATGGAATGTGGAGCCCCGAGACTAGCTTTTAAGGTAACCCTACTTGTCACTTGTGTGACTAAACAGGCGTGGCAGCTGTCAAAATCACATGTCAGGAGATTTTGTTGCTGGAGGCAACTTTTTGCATTTAAATGTCCAGAAGAAAATTCATCTTTATAATCCAGTACCGAACTTAGTCACCAGTCATTGAAACGACACAACGCTCCAGGAGTTCAGGAAGGCATTCTGCAGCGTAGTAACTACGACATATCTGTCACTGTGTGGAAGATGAAATCGAAATCCAAGAATTCTTTGGCTCTCATGTGGGAATAATCTCTCCATTCCAATTATTTTTTGCTAGAATTAGACGCTAGTGTACAGGGTGTTTGGAGGAAATTTGACAGCGTAATCAGGTAATAGAAAAGTGGTTGGAAAAGCGCTATTAAGTAGATTCGAAGGACATTCGATAGACGGCCAAATTACACCATTGTGAAAGACATAAAATCAAAATAATCCCCGCTATCCATTAGCGTCAATTGTAGCCTCAATCTGGCGCAACCTGGAGCATGCTGATTTTGCACTTTCCAAAGTATTTGGGTCCCCTCCTGTTAATTGATTGGACTTCTCTAATACTGGCAGCACGATGGACAATGCATAGGAGTTCATTGTTGAGTTAGGATCTGGAGAGCTTCACAGACGTCAAACATTGTGAGAACTGGTGTAGTTGTCGCGAAAATTGGCTGACAATATGTTTTCCCCTTTCATGGTGTGTTGTAGGAGGGCAAATGCTCCTGTATATTACTCGCTTCTTTTGTTATCGAGTGGTCGTCAACAGTTCCACGTAGATATCTGAACTCTACTTGATTCCCTCCAACGCTTTTTTGCAGATTATCTTTTGTGGTTATGTAGCCTTCTTACTCTAGCTACAGCCTCGTGATCTTCAATTCATGCCACCGGACTGTTTTCATAGTGGCTTCCCTCATTGAGCAGTGTTGATTGGTTCGAATCATCAGGTACAAGTCATTCTCTTTGTCCATAAACAAGGTAGGTTCCAGTCTTCGCGCTGCTATCGCCTAGATGAATGACGGAGTAAAAAACAACCAAGTAGTATCAAATACACTTTTTCAAGCAATCTTCGTGTAGGATAAAACCTAAATTTATTCATTGCAATTTATCGAAGAAATCTTCGGCTCTCGTATTTTCGGGAAGCACATCCTTTCCTATGAGACTTAAATCAGACTAGAAAGGCGTTAGTGCAGATGGCATTTATTTCGACCTCTTCCAGGTTCCTGAACGACCAAGATCCCGAGACTGGCGAGACACCGCTGCACGTGGCAATCAAGGCGCTCAGTGAGGAGACTGTTCGAGCCCTTCTGGACTTGTCGGCGACGAGGCTGGACGTCTGCGATGCCAGCGGCAACACCGTCCTCCACGCCGCAGTGCAGGCGAACGTTCCAAAGTTACTCGAGGTGAGTACGTAAAAGGAAACACTATGCTCTCTGGGGGTTAGAGGTTGGAGTGTCTTGTAGCGAAAAAGGGTATGTTGCTCATTACTAATATAATGACCGATACTTCTAAAGCAGCTCGGTTATAGTGTTACGGTGTCTCCACCAACAAAACGTGAGCGGGGGCAAAGTCTGATGAGGTGAAAGACGGCCAAACCCTTAGAAACCCGGTAGAGACGTAGTCAGACAATGAGTAGCAATTTAGAAGTGTGTCTTGCCGTAGGAAAGTTCAGTTGGTTAAGATGAACACTTTTGACAATGCCTCAGGATTGGCCTTCCTAATTATTTAACTACGCTGCTTCCTTGCTGAATAAACAAGCGATTTCCTTTTCCAGAATGCCCATGAAAAAAACTGCTAAATATTATCAAGAATCAATCGCCCTCTAATTGTATGACTTACTACTATTGACGATATCTCTGTGCATTGTTCACTGATTATTTGATGGTCGTGTCTCCTTGTCACCCTATCCACCCGCAGTTGCTAACTCACAACATACCATTCAATATTGTTTCCATGGCCTAGTAAAGGCCTCAAATGTTCCCATTTGTATTATAGCACTTAAGGCATTCACTTGTATGTGCTTACGATACATAGTGGTCACCATATTTTTCTCCCATTTTAGGCTTTATATTAAGTTTGCAAGTGTCGGTTTTTGGTTTAGTTTTCTTGATTAGTATCTTCTGAGCTTTTCTATCCCGTATTAGTGTCGGTATGAGAATGTTCCCATTTGTTAAATAGTCCATACAGTCTTCCACCGATATGGTAGAAGCTAACCAACCCTTGATCTCAGATATAAAAAAAAACAGCTGGAGAGATACTAGAGTCGGTTCCTTTTTATGATGACAAATTATGGGCCTTTAAAAAGCTAATTGTATGAGTTTAAGGCCATTGCTAATCGGAAAACAAAAGCGGAAGCACGTTGGTAGTGCCGATTAGGAAATTTAACAATTGTCGTGCGTGGCCTGAATATGGAATGTGTTTTTACTTAGTAACCACTACTGCGTCGAGCGTGAACTGGAAATACTACTACGAACAAGCCGTGTAGTAAAGTTCACTTCTACCGTCTTCGAAACATTTTGTCCGTTCCTTCCTGGCTAATTTGTGTTCGATTCTGTGCCTTGATGACACTTGAGGCATGGCACCACAAGCGCAATAAGTAGCGCCTAAAAGTTATTATAATTACATAATGACACTCCCAAATAATAAACCCTTTTTATGGCTGAACGAGTCAGAATCGGTCCCCGTCCAATTGCTTTCACCCATGTTGTACTATTGTTACCATTTAAAAGGCACATATTGTCTTATCCACCTAACTTCCGGTCAGCCCTAGAGATACCTTTTTTATTTTTTTAAGAAATGGTGAGATTGCTTGCCAAAGCAGGTAATAATTTTGTACTGAAGTTATGCTGAGAATTCTTCAAGTTTTACAAATTGTTAACTGTTTTCTATGTTAAATAGGGTAATAGTGTCTTTCAGCTTCAGCCATAATTGTGATACGCCTAGAATCGGTATAGTTTATAATGATGTCTTCAGCACTTGTTAAAGTCTCAAAAAGATGGGAACATGGCCGGAAAATTACCAAGAGTAACTTCGTTGTATCCACGGCGCATTTATAGTAACTGTTTCCTTTCGCAGCTTGGGACCAAGAAAAGTAACAACTATTTTATACACAGCAACGAAAAGCTAGAAACTGAGTCTAGGAGCTCGATGTTTTGTCTATTTTTAATTAATAAGTAGTCGGTAGAATGCTATAAAGGTCTTAAAACTGCTTCGTAGCTTATAACGCCGCCATCAAAAAAGTTTGACACCCTAGTCAATCGGTAAGATCCGGTTGACCAAGTGGCTGCGTAGTAAACTTCACAAATTGATCACTTCGAAGGGAGAAGGGTTATCTAGAAAGCTCATCTCCCTTCTCAATAGCAAAAGATTGTCACAATTTCCTCTGGCAGTCTTTGGTAATTGCGACGGAACAGCAAACTTCTGCTTTCGATTAATTGGTTTATTTTCAAAACGCTTACTGTTTTTATAGAGGAACTGTCACGCCACCGCTTGTGACATCCAAACTTATGGATTTTAAGGGAAACCGTGGAGTCACGTAACTAAAGTCGGTTGGTGAATATCAAATATGAAACCTCCTGCTTTACGAGTGTAGTGACATTTTCGAGGAATTTTTTGGGAAAATGGTTTATTTTACTAACCGCCGTATGTATGAGCTTATTTCTCAGTGTAGTTGCCATTCAGGTCAATGAACTTCTAAAGTCGACTCAGAGTAGACCGTCTTTGAAGAACTCTGGAGAAAGCTATTGGTACCAAGTTGTAACAGTGTTGTTTCCTCTTCTGTCACTAAAAATGGTTTCTTTGATATTTTATTTGAGTTTTTGAAAAAAAAATAGATGAAGTTTGGTGGAGCTAAATAGTCTGTACTTGTACGGTGGGTAAGGAACCACTTCTCAGCTTCGAATTTAACGAAGAACATCTTGTGCGACCCTCCTGGAATAATGAGCTGGTACAGGACCCCACTATGAAGCTCCTTTCTTCGTAATCAAAGCACCCTTTACCTTCATTAAAACCTCAAAAAGGCAAACTCCTATTGTTTTTATATATTTATAATGTAACCTATCAGTCTGACATTCAGAACCCCATTACTTTTCGATGGGTCCTAAAGATCCACTTGGGTGGGGCTGTCTTGGACATCGTGAGGATGTAATTATAGCGGCTTTGTAGACGATTCGTCTTTAGTTCGTTTAGTTATACATACTATTGCTGAAGACGTTTTTTAACGAGTTTCCAAGCATTGTTTTCAACAAATAAGTTTTAGTTGTAGCGCTTCAATAAGACCCTGCTGGGAGAAAAAGGGTAAAGGAAAAATCACTTCGAGGAATTTGTTGGTAAGGCCGCAAAGCTGCTTTTTAGGCCCATCATGCTGAAAGCTTCCTCTTTCTCCATTTATCGGGAGGAATTGAATTGCCCCCAATATAAAATGCTATCTCAGAGTTATTTGCCAATATTTATCGGTTACTTTTTTGACAGCCTCGATGTTTTCATTAGTTTATAAACTAGAGACTTTTCGAAACATGAGTTTGAAAGACCTTTTTCCAAAGTCTCAGCAATTAGTGGTTCCTTCCATTCGAGTTTTTCCAAAGAATTTGATTGCATTCAACCTCGTCTCAAAATGTCTTTTTTTCTTGGTCTAAGTGTTCCGGTATGTTTCAACCCGTTCACATCTGATAATTTTAATCCCTTTAAAATTCTGTGCAATTTGATCCACCCTCGTGTTTACAACCTTATTTAGTTGAAAGTTTTCTTTGTTAGAATCTGAAAATTTCTCCCAGATTCACTGAAGGAATACCTAGTCCTTCCACTTTTAACCATAGAACTTGTTCGAATTCCCGGAAATCACTTCCTATACTTGATTTTTGAGAATGAGTTGTAGGGTGTCAAATCGAGTCACCTGCCATGCGTGGGTCCAGTCCCAAGGTTCAAGGGGCAAAATTCCTCTCAAGCATAAGACTCATTTCACTGAACCTCAGTTATCGATGAATACTCATTCTATGTGTGTTCCAGTTTTAAGAACACAGTTTCTGTGCATATTTCAACTCACCCGTACGAAGATAGGGGTTTTAGTGTTGGAAAATATGTAGCACACTATCAGATGATGGTCGTTTGACAGATAGCTACTCTTAGATTCTTTTCATAGATGAATCAATTACCCAAGATTATATGAAGAGTCCCAAAACCACAGAGAAGCGAGGACGTCCGTCCCAGCGTGTGTATTAAAAAAGATTGTGAATGTGTGTATAGGTGTTAAGATTTAATTGGAAACTTAAATTATGGTCAAATAATCACTCATAGGGCTAATGAGGGTTTTCCTGTCGAAATAAACTCGTGATTGCGCAATTAGGAGGCCCGTATTAGTTAGTCAGAGCAGGAGACGAAAGCTGATAAGCAAAGCACCACTTCCAAGAGCTAAAGCAGATGGATTTGTCCCTTAGCAGTCGGATAGCGAAAAGTTGCTTAAAAGATGGGTCGTGTGGGGAAATACGATAAACCCAGGTCTCAAAAGGGCCATGTTCGATTTTTGTAAACACGAGTAAGCAGTAGAGTGCTTTGAGTCTTTAAGTTTAGGCTTACACTTCTCATCCACAGCATTTCATAATGAAAAATTGCTGCCTTGTCAGCTGTACTTACTCGGTCTATTTCACCAGAATGCCAATTGAGAGGTTTTGTAGGGGAATCTCCACCGATCTTACAGAAAAAGGAAGGAGGTAATATTCTATTGAGGTAGACAACCACTCGCTAGAAACCCGATTGAACCTTAGATGTTTTGTTTTTGAAATGCTAATTTTAAGGCGTCATAGGGGAATTGAGGTGGGTTGGCCAAACACGCCGCGTATGTGACTCATTTAATGTGGTTTAACAAGTGCTGTTAGGCATTTGGATGGACATCTTACGTAGTGCTGCTTCCACTCGTCTGTCCCAACATTTTTTTTTCACATCACTTTGTCAAAACATTAAGTTATAACTGCGGTATTATCTTGATCGCTTTCACTCCCTGTGATTGTTCATATTGATGATCGTGGTGTGAACAGCGCCAGGTCTGTGGTTCATTATCTATTCTGGAAAGAGAGGTTGCGAAATAAAGGCTAATTGCAAAATGCTCTTATGTAGCAACTATTGTTGCTGTAACTCTTGGACTGTTTTTCTTTTTCGAAATTTAAGCGCTAGATTAGTCGCTTTTTGATAACTAGCATGTTTAGTTGCTTATATCTCCGTTCATGTTTCCCCGCATAGCGTAAAGTGTAAAAGATTTTGGGGGTTGCCTTGTTTATGTAGAAGCTAGTTATCAACAAATTTTGCCCCTTTGCAAGGCGAAGTAACGAGGGATCGAAAGTGAGAGAAGCGATCGAGATCTACGGAAGGGTTCTTACATCAGCAGGGCAAAACTGTTCCTCCCCCAGGCACTCACTCCGTTTTCGTCGTATGTCATTAGTATAGGAAAGATGAATCCATTTGCCACGGAGTACTCATGCTAAACGCAGCAATGGTCCACGATTCCTTCCGAATAAGCGATTTCTTAGGGCAAACAGCACCTGCTATCTGCCCTTACATTACTAACCTCTCTATCGACCGCAGGCGATTCAAATGTCTCGAACTAAGCTTTTACCATTCCGGAAGTTTCGTGATATTCCTCTATATGCCGAGCCAGGAATCCTTTGCCTCCAGGGGAAATTTTCGTTTAGTAGGGGATCGTGGAATTGCGATGCGTTCCTCGGTCTTCGATCAACGACAAGGGAAGGTGATAAGCATGCTTTATTTGGGAAAATTAATCATACAAAGGGAAATTTAGCAGTTTCTGGTCACTTGTCTACTGGGCACTGAGGGCAGCTTTGACATGTGAAGATTTCTAGAGCGCAAAACACTGTATTATTTGAAAGTTCGGTTGGCTTGGTTTGTCTATTTTACTTGGAGGCTGTTAGTCCTTCAACTCTCAGGCAGGCAGAATAATTGGTTTGGTGCAAGCACTTAAAAAAGTGATCAAATGTTACAGATTCAATCATCAGTGTGCTTTCTCTGATTGTCTCTGACTTCCTTCCACCTCTTAACAGGCTTATTGATACCTTATTTATTGTAAAGTTCTTTTGGTTTTGATTCGAAGAGCCCACACATGCCGTCACTTTCAATCTCTTCCTGCGTCGTTGCAAAAGCTATTTCTTCCAAATGACTTTGTAAGCTATGAAGCAACTGGTAGTCCGTGGAATGAGCGAAATCGGTAGAATGTGGTGGATGAGGAGTATTCTCGCAACCAAGTCCCTCTTCGATCTTTTGTGACTTGAATTTCGCTGTGTGAGGTCGCACTGTACTTTCCTGGGGAAACATCACCCCTTTTCCATTCACTAGAACAGGTCTTTTTCCTCCTCAAAGCTTGGTTCAAACGCCACCATAATTGCCGACAGTAGATTTGGGCATTAAGTGTTGCAGCACTAGGTGGAGGTAATCATTCAAAGTGGAATACTCCTTGGCGAGCCCACCAGATTGAACCAGAAGGACCATTTTCCCGTGAAGTTCCCTTCTCGGCGGCTGTGGCTGTAGTCTTTGCCCCTCCTACGAAATCACTTAACACTTCGATAAAATACCTCAACTTGATCGGCTGGCGACTACTATTCATGCGAAACTCAAACACACCGTTACTGAATTAGAGGTACACCGTTTTGATCACGGCATTATCTACATTACTTCCACTAGCTCATACAAAAAATGCCGACCCCAGCCCGGCTTTCTTGAGCGTCAGATGTATATGTTCAAGATCTTACATCCAATTCTAGTTTGCATGCACATAACGCAAAGGTGGGGGATGTTAATCTCTGGCCGGTTAGTTTCTCCTGAATCAACAGGGCCAGGTGCATTTGCGAGCCTCGGCGCCAAAGCGTCTGTGGTAGTAGCAACAGCCGCTCCTGGAGTTGGGTCTAGCCTGTCTGTGGGAGGATTTAGACCTGGTTTCTAGACTTGTCAGACGGTTTAGCTGTTCTTCTAATTTCCTTAAACGGGCGTCGATAGAGGGCACTGCTGATGCAATAGATACTCGATCCACCTGAGAATCAAGGTCCGATGGGCCCCGTATTTCCATGAATCGATCGTTCAAGGATGGCCTGGACGTCGAGCGGCAGTTTCTCGAAGAAGACCTGTCGTATAAAGCTGGAGGAAGTGTCAGTCTCGCCGAACAAGTACTGCAATCTGCGCAAGAGCTGCGATGGTTTGCGGTCATCAATGGCCTCTTGCCGTATACGTTGGAATCATTGCCTGGGTGATAAACCGACAAATTCGCCGTCTCTTTGGACACTGTGGGAAGAGATTGCGTTTTCTCTCCCAACGGAAGTCTCTATCATGAGGCAGAAAAGTTTGCGTCGGGATCAGCAATCTAGGGGATTGCTGTATTACTGTCGATTTGTCGCAGTGTGTGTACGGCGTGCTGTGTAAGAGTCACTGCATAAATACGTGGTAGGAATTGGTTCCACCGGATTCATTGGTCGATCGCTGGGCCAATAATAAGGCGGGTTGATGAACGCGGAATTGCTGATTCAGGGAGAGGCATGCACATGGTTAAGTGCGATGGGGGTATTGAGCCCTAGTCAGGCGACTACAGGCGTGGTGGTGGCTAGCTCCATTAAGATTTTTCTCCTAGACCGATCAGTCACCCAAGACAATCAGTTATAGGGGCGTTTAGTGGCGGCTGTAAAACGCTGGAAGCCCGGGTGGTGTCTGCGGTTGCAGATGTGGATAGACCTGATTCAGCATGGCAAACCAATAGACATTGACTTGATGTCTCCTTTTAAGGTGGTCAGATGTGGTGCAGGAGGCTGTGGGTCTGAAAAACGGTAAGGCCACTTGGCAATAAGGGAGCCTACTTGATTGTAGGTATACTGCTTTCGGAGGCTTAGTAGGAATTTAGAACTTTCTGAAAACCGGTAGATTGCGCATCGTGGATCGGCTCATGAGCTGGTTGGAGCCTAGTGGTCGTCGATCCGGCTGAGATGCTGTTGGGCGTTACATTTGGCTGTTAGAAGACAGTCTAAGTGGGTTATGCCCGTATCTTAACCTTGAGCCAGTTAGGAATCAATGAGGTTGAGGAAGTAGCAGCGACCAGTGGCACTACAGCATGGCCATTTTGGAGTGCATGCAGCTGTGTAGTAATTGTAGTCGGCGAAAGAAAAAAATCAGTTGATTGGGACAGTGGCGTGTTCAAAACTCGAGGTATAGGGTCGCACACTGGTTTGACGGGATATTAGGAACGCCTTTTAACACAGCACGGAATGCTAAGAATAGCCATTGGGTTGAAGGATAAAGCAGTGGCTTGTGTCGATTATGCAATCTAGCTGGGACTCGTGGTGTCCCTTATCTAAGCCGTACGAGGACAAAGGACTCCACTCAGTAAGCTGACTCGGAGTTGAGTCACTTGGTTTCTCGAGGCCCCGTTGCAGCGTGCACTGCTTGTTCAAGGCTTTGTTTACTTTGTCGCTTGCAGATGGATCGCGCGAAGCTGAGTATACACCGCCAGTGATGAGGATATGGTTCCTATAATCGGTCTGATTGCTCATTGGGCGACTGTGAGTGGGTATCACCGGGTGTAGACGCTTGGGCTTTTCCTAAGACTCCCAAAAGGTCTGTGCTTTGTGGCTGAATCACATCAAGCCGATATCGGTGCCTGTTAGGACTGAATGAGATTGTGTAAACGCGATCCATAAAGGCGGCATGAACGTTGAAGGAAAAGTATCTCCACCTTTTTTTCCAGATCCTTCTCGATTTCGACACCGAGGAGACCAAGCCAACTGAGGCAACCAATAGCGCGCCGTCGCCGCCTCGGATGTGCAAGCCGACGGGTTTCCGCAACTCCACACGGGTGAACATCGACCAGCTGAACGCGATCGGCGAGAGCTGCCTCCTGCTGGCTGTGCGCGGTGCTTCCGATGCTCTGGTGGGGATGCTGCTTCGCGCTGGTGCCAGCCCCTTTGTCGGATCCACCGACCTCTTCCCTATCCACCTTGCTGTGGAGAAAGAACACTTCTGGTGAGTGGGAGGGGAGGTTAAATGCAGGTATTCAGAGACAGGAATGTTTGAATTGGACACTTTAAAATTACTACCTACCTTTTGTCTCTTAGCGCTTGACTGGAGCTGCTAATGCACGTCTAAGTAGATTTCCCAGGTATAGATGGATTGGTTAGGGGAGAAATCTTCTACTTTATGCTCTTCTAATCAGTGGAATCAAAGTGATATGACTGGGGCAACTAGAGTGGATAGTTAAACTGTAGAACTTTCGATTACACAGAATGCACTTAGTAGGCTTGTCCCTCACCAAGTAGTTTCTGTCTCGTACGTACATTTAAAAGGATTTTTGCAAGTTAAAAATACCAGGACATTAGCCGTTTCAATACTACATTTTTTCTATAAGCAACACGAAATGGATAAGACGACTCTGAAAGGACGGTATGACAAACTGATCTTTGTTATCAAAACTGGAATAGCGGGTTATTTATAACCTATTAACATTTTGAGAGTTCAGTGTTGATTTGGAAATTCTTGTGATTAATTAATTCCTTTGGTACTGAAACGGTTAACTGCAAGTCTTTGCAAATCAACGCCTATTTTCAGCCTTCAGTGTGCCGGCACTCCAAGGATTTATGGTGAGGATTTTGTTCTAACCAGACAGATTTCAGTGTTTATACGAGCCGGTGTCTGTTAAAATTCATGGGAGAAGGGCCGGATTGGGATGTCAATATGGTTGTAACTCACTTATGAAGATGGTTTGATATGATCCATGTTCCACAGGCTGGCTAAAACAGTCAAGCACCTTAATGCAAGTCCACTTAAGGAACGCGCCTTTTAATCATTGATCCCGAGAGATTTTGTTTGGCAGAAGTGCTCTTTTAATTTTTCCCCCTTTTTGTTATTTCCCAAACTTTTTTCAAGCCCTTAACTCTGTTTGATGTGACAGCTATGCTTATAGGGTTTTTTCCAAGACAAATCAGCTATCCTAGAGGGTATTAGGATTCCTCTTCTTGAATCGGGAACAGGTACAATGTGGGTACCAGATCGTTCGTTAGGGATGTGGTTGAAAGCGCGTCAAAGTTGGGTTGACCGGATTTATTGATCAGCACCTGGGCCTTTAAGGTTTAGGATCAATGCATGCAATCCGTTTAAAGGGCTTGATTCGGGGGGGGGGGGAGGTGGGGAGTGCACGCTTCCAATTTGGTGCGGAGGATCGGCCTACTAGACGGTGTGACCAGGCTCTCAGTTCACCACAATAATGCTGTCACGTCACAGTGACTCCCTATTTTAATCGAAATACAGTTTTCAAAAATGGGCTGGAACCGAGGTTATGAATTTAACTGCAGAGGGGGTTTTGACTGGGTATTTGTTATTAAGATCCTCCAAAACCCTTTTGTCAAGGGATTAGCAATGAAAATGTACTTTGCCATAGCGCGCTTAGCAGGTGAAGATGTTCACTGTTGGCTGTTGTCGCTGTCAGTCATTTGAGATGCCAAAGTTGGAAACCTTGGTACGTGTAGGTGTTAAAAAGTTCCACTTTAAACAACGCATTGCATATAAACAGATTTCCACTAGGGCTCTTCTGTCCACCGGTTTCTCAGTGTACTCCGAGAAACGATTTTCCAAGCCCTTGTCAGAGACAGTTTACTTCAATGGTTTTTGTGCTTTTTCGGGTGGCCTACTCCCTCTTGCCAATTACCTGGCCGGAATGGGTTCTTGTGATTCCGGCCTTATACCAACATGAATATCCCCCCTCCACTACGGCCATCAATGTAGGGCATTAACTTCATGCCTTTGCATACCAAGCTCTAGTTTGGAGTCTTAAATAGGTCTTCATCACTCGATTTATGGGGATTGGCATGAACTATCTGTATTTTCAGCGTGTGCCTATTAATCGATTGTGGTGTTTATGCTAGGCCGTGTCTGTTAATGTTCGAAGGGAAATGACCTGGTTGGAATGCAGTAAGAGAAGTATAATTGGGGATTTGTGGATTGCTCGAATTCTGACACCACCCAATCTATTGGTACGGTAAGACAGAAGCAATAAAAAACGGATCTTGTCTTGAAGCTAAAAACCTCGTTTAAAAAGGTGTCTTTCAGTTTGTAGCGATTGCTAGTTATTATTTCTAACCGTGTGAATGAGCACAGAAGAAAGATTTTTATTTTTATTGTCACCAAACGCTATGCACAACACGATGTTTTCGTCCTTGTTAATGAAAAAACAAACGTGAGAAATGCATGCCTTATTGGGGCGTTTGTGTGACCAGTCCGTGAGATGGTTGGCCTTGAAGGCATGGTTTTTATCCTTTTTTTCATTGTGATTCAAGTGCATTTTGGGCGTTTTCGTAAATAACAAAGAAGTCAGCCACAACCTGGACTTTGACCAATGCAAATTAGACCAGGTCACGTGTTTTCGCCTTAAAATGGGTAATTAAGTTTTACTATAATAGAACTTACTAGGGTTAAAACATAAAATTAGGAGACTGGTTACTCGTTGATTGATTTTTTGTTTCAAAGTTTGCCTCTAAGCCTTTCTCGATTGTAAGAAGCGTCAGCGCTATTGACGATTGGATACAACGTCCAGGGACAGACTTCAATAAATCGATAGCTAAGCTCATTCACAAATGCAAAGCGGTAAAAATCTCTAGGATTCCCTCAGCAAAACCGGGTGCAAGCTCCATGGGAGATATTTATGTGGGGTGGTCGATCAATGGAAATCGAAACGTACCACCGAGACTGAGAACTATCATTTCAGTATCTCTATTGCGAGTAAAGGCAAGACTAGGGAGGATAAAGATTATTAATTTGAATAGAAAGACGATCACTCCCTTGGATGTGATTAAACGACCGCTGGCTACACGCGTCCCTTGAGACGCATTCGATAGTCGTCGCCCAAAGGCGCCATGGAGTGGAAATGGACCAAAGTTTCCTGTGCGCATTTATTACCGATTGGTAGTTGCAGTTTGGAACTGAAAGAGTGTCCAGCTGTGCTTTTGCGCTTAGTAATCGAAATCTAGACACCCTGGGTCATTGGGCTGGCCGTCCTGCTAAAATTCCCATTCTGTCAGTTGGAAGCTCTTAGTTAATAGTCATGATTGACTAAAGGGCCTTTTAATAAACACTGTGCAGACAGAAGCACCTAAATTCATTTCACCCGTGTTATCCAGTGTTTTGTCTTGCTGTGTTTAGTTGCGTCGACACACTGTGCTCCTACTACCCAGCTGTGGTGAACATGCAAACACGCGAGAAGAAGCTCTCCGTCCTGCATATGGCCAAGACGAAACAGGTTTGCTGCTTCTTTCTGTTTACTTTGACTTCCTCTAACTAATTCCTAAAGTGCCAATGTTTTGTGATGTCCTCTCAATACCAGTTTTCCTGTTTAGTCTGCTATGGAGGTTTGACCGTGTTCATAGTACATCCCTAGTCGATCGATAAGGCGAGACGTTAAAGGAACAGTGGCGAGGAGGTTTTAAAATCACCTTAATGAGTGCGTTTGGAGACGCAGAACCCTGTATTTTATTCAAAGTTAGGACTGAAGATTGTTCCATTGTCTAGTCTATAAAAAGTTTTAGCCAATAGAGAAGTGTGACACAAAGGTAGACCAAAGGCACTCTATCGGGCTGCGCTTTTATAATATTTTGGATCATCGATTATGTATTTCGAAACAAAATTCTGGGGGCCTCTGTTGGCAGTTTCCGTTGGTCTTTGGATTAATAAAATATCTAGCATTTCGGTAGCCCAAAATAAAATCTTATAGATGAGTTTGTCGCTCGATGCTCAACTGTAGCAATGTAAGATACCTCAGTTGGGCCTCAGTTGGATGCACGCCGTCGAACAAAAAGAATGGTACTTCTAAGGAAGCGAAATGTGTCATTGATCGTTTCTTGGTTAATTTGAGGTATTTTCCAGACATAGGGGACTTGTCAAGTCATCTTTGCTAGGAGGTAGATGAAACACTTCAGGGGAGACAGACTGTAGCGGCCTGACTCCAGCTAAGCCGTCTAGACATCAGTCAATATCATGCCGTGCCCTAGCTACCGGACACCCCGTAGCCAATCGATTTGTGCATAAAGTCACAAGTGCACGGCTCAAGGAAACACAGGTTTCCAATACTACATGTTCTGGTGTGCACGCCTTTTTTCCTCTTCCTCTAAGAGTGGGATCGTCTTAACGGGGTAGTAAGTCAATTTTGTGGAGCACTTAAGTGTAGCCTATCCGCTACACGACTTCGATTTGCTACTTTTGCGAGTCAGACCTATTTACTTGAATAATCAGTTTCTATCCACTGTCTTCTATTGCGGCTAGGATATTTTGAGTATTTGAGCATTTAAGTGTATTTGAGTGTTTGAATACAAGAGTAGTTGTGGTTGTCTTTGGTAAGTCGGATCGGTACATGAACAATTTAGACCAGACCAAAGATATCAGTAGAGAGTTTTAAAGCATGTCGAAATTATGTAGCTGAATTGTCCCTTTCGAGAGTTCAAACTAGCAACTCTACGCTAGGCGTGTCGCAGTATTTACTACAGGCGTAGGTAGTGAAAGGGGTGGCGGACAATGTGTCCCAAACGGCAAAACTGTGGTGGCACCCTCAATCAAGAATAGAAGACTGGGAAGTGTCAACATGGGTGGCCAAAGATGGTAACTCCGTAAGAGGACTGATGGGTCGTGATCGGACAGTCAGTGGCAGTAGAATCTTGTTTATGAGCTTTAGATGGTCCAATTTATCAATAAGTGCAATCAAAGGATGAGCAGAGAATAAACACGCGGTATTGCTGACACCTAATAACGTTTGGGAGGTCTTGTCAGCCAATCAGATGGAAGTATTTATTGTGTGCTTACAATAATTTAATGTTACATGACAATTTCTGAGTAATTACCATATTGGGGTAGGTAGTATTGGCATGTGTTTCCTCTTCTGTTCTGGAGGTCTGAAAAAAATGTTGGCACTGTGCAATTCTCTTGTGAATAATAGACCCTGTTCATACACAACGGGAGACTGATTTAACTGCCCTGTTCCATCTAGTACCTAGAGTTTGTGTCCACTGTCTATACGTTATGTCATCATTGAACTCTAATGAGCATACTGGTTTGATGGGAACATTCTGGAAACTGGCGATTTAAAGTGGTGTAAAGCCAGCATGTTCGATCTGCTTGCTGGTTTGGTGACTGGGTATCAATCATTGGGTGTTGGCGCTTGGTCCTTTCTTAAGGATCCCAACATGTTTAAGCACTTCTAGTTCATATAAATAGGGCATTGTGCTTTTCCTAATGATTTATGAGCACAGTCTGGGAATATACTCAGCATCTAACTGTGAGGCAGTGCGATTTAAAGGAGTGTTACCGAGCATTTATCTCCCGTCGCCTTGCAGATGTTCGACCACCTGCTGGAGTTGGGCGTGGACCCGAACCTGCGCAACAGCGAGGGCCGCACGGTGCTCCACGAGGCAGTGGACGCGGGGAAACTGGACACGGTCGTCCAGCTGCTCATCAACGCCGCCGACACTAACCTGCCCGACAATCGCGGCGTCTTTCCTCTCCATTTGGCCGTCGCCGTGAGTTGGCCCTCTCCCTTTTAGTCTCCCTTCCTGGTCGATGAAGCCTCATCGTTTCCAGTCTCCGTAGCTTTTGAATCAACAAGCATTCGTGGGCTGTAGCATAGTATTGGTGTCTTTTTCCTAATGGATGCAATAGATACGTCCGCTTCGACGGGGAAGATCAACTGGAATTGCCTCGAAAGTCCAAAATGGATTGTGAGGAGTAGGATGATATGATGTTGGCGTTGACAAGATAACTGCATCTGAGGTGGTGTAGGTGCGGCAACGTGTTCTTCGGTAGGGTTTGACCTACTTATGAGTCCTGTTATCAAAACGTCCGTGGCAGTAGCACCAACCATTCCTGGACTTTGTTCTGGGTCTAGATCAGCCAGGATGACGTGTTGGACGGTCTAATTTATCCTCGAATTTTGCGTTAACTCGAGTCACCAGAGATGCAAGTGTTGATAGGACCACTTTTGCATGGTTATATAGACCGAAACTGTCAAAACGGAGATAGCTTAAACGGAGGAGGGAAGCTTCTCGAAGTATGCTAGATTCGACGTTGCGGTCGTTGGAAAATTTGCTGCCAGAAAAATCATTTAAACGACTGCCTCTGGCCGTCCTGTTTTTCGGAGGGTCTCATTTCAAGGTCTTGATTTAGCTTAATAATGTTGGTGTAGGTTAGACAAAGTTGATATTTGTGAAATATTTCTGGCGGTGACACAGTGGAAACGATGAGAGTCCATTGTTTCTGACCATTGTTAACTATGTGTCAACATTCTCATCCAGTAAGTAGTCGGGAGAAATAATATGATGTACTTGTTGCAGGCTTTTGTCTATTAGCCAACACTAGAAGCGTTGAGGCAATGGTAAAAATAAGTAAGGATTGGTACTCTCTCATCGCACGCACGCACGCCGGTGAGTGTAGGAAATACTAGCTTGAATCGGGTCTCCTTAGATGATATCCCCTGCTTCTGGCCACAAGTCATACTCAAGCGAATTTGTATTGGGTTTGTAGCGATGTCAGGACGTGCACATAGTCTACGCCCTGATAGTCTTCGAGGCGGATCCCAATGCCATGGATGTCGAAGGTCTTTCCCCGCGACATTGGCTCTGCCAACACGAGAGCAACGTGTAAGTTCATCCAACTTGTGTCCAGAATCCGATGTGTGTATGCGATTGAAACGGTATGTTTAACCTATCGTCGTTGATCAGTGTTTGGGAAGACTGCATCGGGCTTGGAATGATATTATGAGACATTTAACTTGTCTAAATCAAACAAAGTATAGGTTTAGTTATGTCGAGGTATGCATCTATTGTTGGATTGAAAGCGATCCTCTTAGTGTCCTCCCAAAAATGTATCCGTCTATTTCACTCATAAATGGTGACACTAATGTAGCATAGTTGGAACTCTGAATTTCGTCATGCAGTCCAAACTAGCTAGAAGGTTTTAAATGTCTATATTTAATTACTCAACGAATACTAGAGTTAAAAGGTGAGGATTTTACCCTTTCGAAAGCTCTGCCTTGCTGTTTCCCTGAAGCCCATAGCTAGTTTTTCTTAAAGCGATACCGAGGAAAGTCTTGGTGATCGACTCCCTGTAATTTGGAGCGATTTATTCTAGCTGCCTACTCTGACGCCGGTAATTCATCGCTATTTAGTCCCAAGTGGTTGTGCAAAATACGCTTTTTACGCTTAGCCTTGGCGAAGGATTGTCGCGTGCCATAGCTCAATGCCAGGGCTGTCTCTTTTTATGTCGGAAACGAGGCCAGCACCCCTCATTCCTCCCCTCGTAATTGGTCAAGCAAATACGTCCCCACTCTTACTCCTAGGACACTTAAATGTATATCTCAAGTGTACTATAAGCTATTGAACAATGGCTTTTTCCTCTTTTAGATATCAACGAAACCAAGTTAGGTAAGTTCAAATGACTGGTTGGATAGCATCTCGCATGCAAGCTTTTCGTATATACTCTCAAGCCCAGGACGGGAATGTTGTTTTGAATATCCATAAAGTACACAGGTTTCACTGATGGAGAGACGTCACCGGTAGGTTTTTGAGGCACAAATCGCGAACGGGGTACTAGTTGATTAGTTTGTATTGAGTGACTTAATTGAGCAACGTGATTTGGACGGCCTGTTACTGCACTTTTTAAACTCACTATCGTGATGGAAATATTACTGGGTTTTGGTCTTATTGCTCGAGCTTCGTGCGTTTTTCCGCGGCCTTGCTAGTGTCACAAGGTGTTTGGAGATAATTCACTGTAGCTGCCATTCGTAGTTATATCGAACTCTTCCACTCAGGCTCTAGGCAAAGAGGTAGTCAATTAATTATTATTAGAGTTTATCTCTGTCTCTGTGATCATATATGTTATGAATTCATTTATTGATTAATTATGCTGATTTCCTTCAATTCAAGGCGGATACTATCCAGGATCCCGGACAGGGTTTTAGGATCTTTCGGTCAAAGGCGCGACAGGTGGAAGGATTAAAAGGGGAGCCGCGGTCGTAGTAACCCCGACGTTTATTGTAATAATAGGTATCGTCTGGTAACAAAGTGGGCATCTGAGAGTCGCTGCACATAGTCTCATCATGAAAGCGAAAAAGTGGTTCGTATCTACATAAAGTATGACTTGAAAGAAATTCAATTGACAAATAATTTACAGTCCTATAAAAGGATTTTTGCTTAAAGCAACCACGGCCATTAACGTTTATTGTAGTCTCAAACCGTCATGCAACCCCGAAACCCGTGTCAAAGAGTGCTTTAAATCTGCCTTCAATTGAATGAAGGGCTTTTGTTGCATGATGATCATTGTTATAATGGTCCCTCGGAGGGCTAAGGTGACCCGTGAAGTTCGGGAGATGCTGGTTTAGTCGTGCTAAAATGAGCAAATGGCCATTTTGAGGTGTAGCCGAGGGGTAGCGGTCGAATTCTGCTGCCAAACATCTGGTCTTTTATTGGCTATCCTCGCTGTACAAGGCGTAACTACAGTGGACGTCAGGAATTTCACGCAGGTATCCACATTCTACCTAAGTTCCCCTTCCAACATCTATCTGCGGATTTCCCTGAGGGCAATTTGCTGAGAGCGTAGTTAGCGGATCGTCTGATTACGATGCAAACTTTTGCCACAACCGCCTCGTAGTCTCCATTGCACTTCTCCAGTTCATGCCGCCAAATTGTTTGGGCAGTGTTCAGTGTGGCTGTTCACCGTCATGATACAATTTATTCTCATTTTTCGTAAAGAATCATATGGACTCCGGTCTTAATTAAAGCTCCTGGTTGTCACCACTGATAAGACTGGCTAAGAAGGGTGTTAAAGGAAGCGTAACGTGCTTGAATATCGTATAAACATCCGTTAATAGCAGTCATATTATTCTGCTCTGAAATTCGTTTTTTTCCACCAACAACTCTTCTTCATTTACATCTGCGATTCGAATTTCTGTGGGAATTGTTCTCACATTTTCGTGGCAATCACTTTCCGATTTACACGACACGTTATCTACATGCTATCCACTCAAACATGACTTGAAGATGCATTTTGCTGTTTAGGTATTTTCCATACTGTGGTAGCTCTGGGTGGCATTTTCGAGTGTTTTCTGTGCGTCAATGACGCCTATTCTGTTACTTGAAGCATGCCTGGATTCGTCTTTTTCAGAGCACGATAGATTGTTTGCACTAACTTTGAAAGAGTGGTAAAAAAGTACTCGGAAATGCAACATTACTTGGAGCTAAACGGTCGATTTCGAGAATTCCCTTAAAGAGTTGGTAGTTGGGGTATTTATCGGTTAAGGGTATTGCATGTCTCCACTAATTGCGATGTTGGTAAAGACTAGACCATACTTTTCATACGTGGATATTTTAAAGAGCCCTTTCATTGACCCTCGCGTTTGCGAAAATCTTTGTGCTTCGACATCTTTTGCAAATAAACAAAGGCGCTATCCCATTTTGCAACCACAGCAGGGTATCATGTAGTGTAATTTATGTCAAAAATTGTTCCAGTGACGTTCATACGGTGAGAAACCCTGTGAAGGTTTGGATCAATTTGTTACGCGATTGAGTGTTTTACGGTTCTGAAACCTCATTTAGCCTCTAAAATCTTCCGTTTTGCAGCAATTTCAATTTATTGGTGGCGCTCTTGACGTGGGAAAGCTGTATTGATTCTGGGAAGGAACATTAACGAAGTCCTGAGCTGGGGAAGAATTTGTATAAAAATATCGGTAACTACGACAGCTTGTTGGTTGAATCTTCCGCCTATTCGCCTAGTGTCCTTCTGCGATTGTTCCTCTGAGCTATGCGAGTAAAGGAGAACGCGCCTTTCTACTTAATTGGTTAATCGTCTCTATTAGTTTTTGCCAATTTTACTTTGTGCGATGATTCTAAGGTTGCTGAGGTATCAATGATCATGTCTTGGTAATGTTATCTTCATTTGCGAACATAGTATCGCGCACCTTCAAACTCCTGGAAAATTTATCTATTAAAAAATCGTTTAATACTGTTTAAAAGTCTTAACAGATCACTATTATTAAAAATAAGTGCAATTTTTAATTACACTTGCTGTTCACATACTAATCGTGAGTTTGAAATGAGAGCAAAGGCCCTTTTCAAAGGCTTTTTTTGCTACTGGATTTTACGACTTCGACCTGAAGAGCGTCTCGTCTTGTGCATTGTCAATGGCACTTGTCGTGCCACTACACTACAAATATCGCGTGATAGTTTAGTTGATTTCATGGTCAAACCAGAAAAAGGCACGAGTATGAGTTGAAATCGCTATATTTTTTTCAATTTTATACAACGTCAGGGAGATTTGGCTTAGGTTTATTTGATATCTCAAGCAATGTTGGCTTATTCCGTTTGAGTCAGGTGTAAAGGCCCAGCGAAAATTTCAGTCTACGAATGTTTGATTTTGATTGTGAGAAAGGAATTAAAAAAGTAGATTTATTTAAGTTCAAAAGGCAGAGCTCTTCTATCACTTCGATACGAATGGTCAGTAAATTCATGTTGAATTCGGTAAATTGCTAGCGTTCTCATCGCATAGTCAACAAAATGTCGGTTGTTTTAACAATGTCGTGAGCATTCCACTTTGATGATCACTTGAGCGTTGCAGTCAACCTCAAATTTGCGGAGTCACTTTTACTGAGGTGGGGTGCAGCATCTAACTTTTTGTTTGCTTTTGTGGAATTTTAGACTGCATTTTTGCCGAAACTGGCAAATTTTTATCTGAAATCTTTATCTGGAAGTCAGTTAAATCTTCCGAGAAATGTCGTTTTGCGTGAAAATTTAGAAACCGGTCTAAGTTCGTGTTTTTAAATTTGTGACTTAGTTAACAAAGTGTGTGCTATCAGCCTGCCCATTTTTTGAGAGTTTCTCGTTAAGGAAAGTTAATTCTGTAAGTAAGAGTAAGGGGTTTTAAGCAGTGTTCAATAGTCAGCTACTGATTAGCTATTGTAATTTTTTTGGAAATTATGATCCGAATAGCCAGGCAACTATTCCATCTAAATGAATTTTAAATTTTCAATGAATGAATTTTCACGGTTTTTTAGTTGTTGTATTGTAATGCTGTACATCTAAGCCTTATTGATGGACTAATTGCAAACATATCTAACCTTTTCGTGTTAAAAATGGAAATTAGAGTAGAAGAACTCCATAGCTTATTGCGGAAGTGAATTTTGATTATTTTTTTTAGAGTGGAGAAGGAAACTCTCCAAACGAACCTAGCATTTGTCATAAAAGGGTTTTTGTGAGGTTCTAACAGTACAGCAAGCTCGAGTTTGATTGATGATCTAAGAAGGGTATATGTCAACCTTTCTTGTAAGATTTCTTATCTAATACCGCATTTTTCCTTCATCGATTTTCGGAATGGCGGAAATTTAAACCCAAATAAAGGCGTAGAATCCCATAGCTTATTGTGGAAGTAGGTTTCTGAATTTCATGAGAAGGAAGTCGGGAGTAGTAATAGGCCCGTCGCAATGAGACCATTTTCGCTATCATGAAATATTATCACTCAAGTCACCAATAGCTTTGATCGTACTAGGAATATGAGCAAATTTGTATTTCGATAGTAAGAAAAGTCATTCTACCAGCCAGCCACCTCATTGTAACATTAGCAAAAGATCCCATTGGGCCATTTAATTATTTAATTAATTAGAGACATCTTTAGCCGCGTGGGAATTTCATTTTTTCTGGGACATACGCGTTCCGTAACTTGGACGATAAGATTTGGTTGGTTTTCTTTTTATTGAAGAGGCTTATGTGAATTTTAAGGAATAGAGCTGGAGAAAGGAGTTGTTAATGAGTTGGAAATCCAGCCAATTCAGAAAGAACAATGGTTGGTCATTAGATGGTCTAGCCTAGGGCACTGTTCTTTAGACGTTGACCGGATAATCAATACATGTTAAGATAGGGACTTAGTGAAATACTCAAACCTGTATTTCCTTGCCCTTCGATACCTCGCAAATAGAGTTGATAAAACTTTGTGTCGATGCCTCATCACATGGTGATTTACACATAGCAACCAAACCTGGTGAATTTCCTTTATGTTCCTACTGATCGGCTGATACGCACACTTACTGGTAACTGGGTTTGGCCGAGTAAGTCTGTGGTCTCGTCTGTCCCTCAGTTGTCCAAAGTGATTAAGAGGTGGATTAGATGGTATTTATTTGGTCCTAGATCCGCTCACCTCTCCCC
This sequence comes from Anomotaenia brevis, assembly GCA_030710315.1. Classification (NCBI taxonomy): domain Eukaryota; kingdom Metazoa; phylum Platyhelminthes; class Cestoda; order Cyclophyllidea; family Dilepididae; genus Anomotaenia; species Anomotaenia brevis. Next base: position 180,717 of record JAUOZQ010000104.1, read on the forward strand.
TTTACCACGAGAGAATAAATAAGGCAACAGAGAGGCAGGAGCGAGGATATATTTATTTGAGAAAACTCAGTTTTAATGTCTATCTCAGGCGTGTTTTGTCGTGTACACCGTGTCCATCCACCACTTTCACGTCATGATAGTTATATGGGGGTGAAAAGTAAAAGGCGTTGGCAACAAGATAACCTAAAAGGTTCAGTTGTTTTCCTTGCCTCCGCCTTGCAGAGACACGATGCTGTACGCGCTGGACGTCGTCCAGGCCCAGCGGTGTCCGCCCGGTCGGGCAAACTGCACCGCCGGCTGCAAGGCGCCCCCCAGCGGCGGTGGTGCGGACGGCGCCGCCTCCCCCCGCGACCTCCGACGCTCTGCGCGTCCCGCCGATGCGGCGACACAGGAGCCGATCTCCGCCTCGCAGTCGCCCTCCCCGCCCCCCGCCGCCGCCGCCTCACGCGGTTCGCTCAGCTTCAACTACCTCTCACAACTGCTCCAGGACATGCCCTTTGCCTCTAATCGCGATTCTGCCGACGACATTGGGGAGCTCTTCAACGGCATACCTCCCGACCCCGTGCTCACCAACACTAATCTCACTCAGGACTGTGAGTCTCACCCACCTTCGGGGACTAATGTCGAAATGTAGGATGAAGTTCGTTGAGATACCCACTTCCTTGAACGCAGTTAACCTCCAAGCAGTGTTTTTATTTAAAAGAATTTTAAATAGCCACCTATATCCTCCTTTTGGTATCAGTCTGTACCGCAAGATTACCCATTAAACGCAAAAGTTTAATTGAGCTTGAGCGCAAATCACCGTGTATATGATTGGGTTGTCTTCCGCCTCGAGTCCGAGCCGTCTGTTTCCTTGAAGTCTGCCTCTGAAGTCCACGTCGAATGTCTCACCAGAATCTAGTTTGTTTGCACCTTCTGGTAGAGATAAATTCAGGGCACTGATTGGCTATGCCAGTAGGGTTGTGTTGAGCCAGCTTGAGCAACCTGCTTACTGGTTGGCAAACGGTGAGTGGGAATCGCCTGATAATAGTGCACTTTATGAAGAAAGATCCCCACTGCCCTTCCTAATGGGCAATTTGATGGGAGTACAATGGACAACCATAGCAATTGGTAATATCATTTAGCGAACAGACCTCATTAATGACCTCTCTTCATACGTCGCCGTCTCAGATGTTACTAACTCGCAAGTTTTACGACATTGATAGCCATCCCTCAGCAATGGAGCACATGACATGACTTCGCGGGCAACTTAAGACTTAATGCTGTCTAATTCGCAAGACCCCTTGTCGGCAATCCTCGGATGTACATTCATTTCCTTTATCTTGGCAAACTTACTGGTAAAGAACTTATTTTGCTTCAGCATGTGTCCAAGATCTGGGTTATAGCCCCAGATGTCAAGGTAATTTAGAATGAATCCGTACGGACAGAAGAATCACGCGTTAGTGAGGCAAATGTTCCCTACATTTGCATTAAGGATAATTTAAAAATGAAGTTTGCAACGAAAAAAGCAATTGCTCCTCTTACGAAAAACGGTGACTTTAAATTTTACAGAATTGTTTTAATTAGTAGGTGGTACTATATGAAGAAATGGAAAAATTGATGGATGTACTAATAGTAAACTGTAAAAAATGGGAAAAATCTTTTTCTTTAACTGAACCACATGCTGCATTTACATCGCAGATAAATAATTTAATATTTTTTCTGTTTTCCAAATTTCAGCTGTCATCTAAACAAATCTTTGTTTGAAAAAAAAGCAATTAGGTCACTTTTTCCCTTCCGTCTCATCCAAACAATACCTTAAGGTTCGTGTTAGTGACTGAAAGGTTCTATTAACGTAACAAGCCCGATTTCCGGTGTCAGGGTCATCCTGAAACAGTCTTCCGAGGAGGAAATCTGTTGTTCGATCGTCTGTTGTTGCAGTACTTGCAGTTCCCATAGTTATGCTTCAGTTTATGCCGCCGGATTTTTGTACTAACAGTGTTGAGTCGCTCTTTATTTACCAGTGACCGCAGTCGCCTCCAGGTAATCAATACCAGTGTGATTCGTCATCATTGTACGAATAGAGCTCTTCTACAATGAATCGATTGTAATGCAGTCATCATCTAAACGAGTGACAAAGGTTTTACACTTTCAGAGATCCGTGTGCGTGAACACTTTGAACACGTTAGGAGAAATAATTCCATGTTGTTCTCTAAATTTTCTTCCAAGCACCCTGCTTATTTGTACAACACACCGACACCCCTTTTTTAGTTGGCTACTAGATATATTTCATAATACGTTTGCCAGCGCTCATGGGTAGAAAACAAGTAGACGTGTTCACACAAGTTGAAATCTACCGTAATCCTCCGTTTTTTCTCCAATTGGCAGTGGACAACGACCTCTTCCACTTCCTGGCTGGCGCACAGGCCCCCTCGCCATCTGCGACGTCGGCGTCGGCCTCTCGCTGCTCCTCGCCCCTGCGACGCCGATCCTTCAACAGGCCCGCCTCGCCCGACCTCGGCGGGCGTACGCTGCGCGGCAGCTTCTACTCCTCGCCTGCCATGACTACTGTGGTGGAGGAGGAGGCGGCGGCGCTCTGCCGGCCCTGCGACACCAACTCCTCCGCCAACGAGGCCCCCGAACCACCACCACCCGTCGCCGCCACCACCGCCTCCTCGACCTCGGACCCGCCCTCGGAGGCCGCCCAGAGCACCTACTCGTGGTTCCGACGCACCATCGTGTCCAGACTCCTGTCTGTCGCCTTGCCGGGCTTGGAGAGCCTTCTCTCGGACGAGGGCTCGGCTCCGGCACCAGTGGTAAAGGCGGAGGAGCACGAGGAAACGCCGCCGCGCTCTGAGAAGGCAGAGGCGATGGAGGGGGAGCGGGAGAATATTCTGAAGGACGGGAGCGCCACAGTAGTCGAGGTAAGCTCCTTTTAGGGGAATAATGAGCTTCTCTAAATCCGCATAAAGGTTAATTGAACGCAAGGCCAATTGATACTGTTAGCTACAGCAAACCACGAAGAGAGTTAAGTTGGGCTAGTATGTGCTCATCTCAGTTTACCCTCACAGACGTTGCTCAGTGTCTAGACTGTGTCCCAGATTCATTCGGTATGAAGGCAAAGGCATCTAGTAAGAAGGCTGATTGGAAAACGGAGAAGATTAGTGACATCGATTAGCAAGGCTCGGCTGCAGCATGCGTGGCTCTGTATGAATAGTAACTGAATTGTCGATTCTGCATTGCTCACGTGACGCTGAGTATTCGCCATCCAGTGATTGGGATTGTGCTTTAGTCGGACCTCGTGGCAGGTGTCTAGGGTCATTCCGAAACACTGTAGCAGTTGGATGAAAGATTGCGTAGTGAATCTCATCATTTGTTATCACCTCCGTCACGTCACCAACAAGAGGGATCGCGAAAAGTAGTCGGTAAGGCTCACACACATACTCCAAAGGAGTGTTCTGTATATTGTAGGGAATTCCCTGTGATCATAACTAAGGGAGTTTAAACAGGAACATTCGTGAAAGTTTAGCGTGGTAAACGATATGCTGGGATGTTCGGTGTTCTACGCGTTGATTGGGAGGGTGAGAGGATGAGTAAAATAACCTAGCGTGTGAGTTTGTCAGAAATGAGGTTTGAGCCCATCGTCGGGTCCCCGAAATGCTGTCGCTTCGTAATAGAAGAAAAGGAATTTCGTTGAGCTGTGTTTATTCGGATAAAAAGGGACACTCGGCGTTTTTGCATTGTTGAGACAAAATTGCTTCCATAAAGTGCTCATGAAAAACTTGAGAGGGAATAGTGGAGTAGGATTTGTCTAGACTCCAGTGAATCGAGAACACGATCAACTAAGAGATGTAGAAATCGGCAATTTTATGAGACGAAGTTACCTTTACTAGGTTTACAGCTTCTTATAAGTAGACAAGTGTAGGTTCTTCAGCGTCAAATGCTTTAAAAAAGAGCATCGGATTTGATAGTTAGACAAGCGATGCTTATTGAAGGAATCACTTGGAAGCATGATTTCGCTTCTATGTTTCGCTTCAGCACAATTTTGGTACAAGGTAAACAATCTAAGCCCCAAAGTTTCGTTGACATTGTTACCATTCAAGTCAAGTTTGATTTGAGTACCAAGGCAACACAGTCGTCATTCTTCCTTTATCCCTTTGTAATGAAAAGGCCGTTTTTTATAATCCATTTTTTCTATGAAAAGCCAGGAAAGGCTTATGGGTTTTATATAAAAGTTTAATAAACTCTCTCTTATTCGCGAGGCAATCTGTAAAGGATGGTCAGTTTGTAATCTGTTCCGTGTAACTATTAATTTAACGGGAATGCGTGGCAGTTTTAGCTAACTGCAACTATTGTTTACATTTTGCATCCTGTAAAAATGTACTACTAATTAGTTGTCACAAGATGCTTGTGTGAAGCATTAGCCACGAATCAGACCTATTATTTCCCCTAGATGATCTTAGTTTAGCGAAAAACCTTTTGGTTGTTAGCCAGGCTTGAAGAGTGCACATTAAAAGAATTTGGTCCAAGACAAAGTACACGACAATGCTCAGGCACGTGGCATCCTCAATACAATTAATGGTATTTTTTGTTATGGGCCGAGTACGCATCAACGTTTTGCTTCGTTTGGTTTATGATGCCGTTTGCAATTTCCTCTTAATCTAATTCAGCGCAGATGAATAGGTTATGAAAGAACCTGCAAGCGATACCCACTGTATATGTCACTTTGAAGCACGATTTCGCTTCTATTGTTCACTTCAACATAAGTTCAGGCAATCTAAACCCCCAAGTTTCGTTGATATTTTTACCATTTTAGTCAAGTGTGAATTTGCTTGGGGCGTACTTACCCCCTTGTTCATTGCCAAGAGAACGCAATCGACGTTAACTTTTTATCTATTTAGAAGCCATAAACCATGCCGTTTAAGGCCAAAAAAGCTTATCCCATTTGCACTTCTTGAAACCTCTCTTGAAGTCTCTCCTTTTAGTGAGGTAATCTATGAGGAATAGTGAATTTGTGACATGACTTAACAGAACAAGAAGAGAAGTAGGTTCATCTAACCATTCTTGGTGTTTTCCTTAGAAATGCACGATGGTGTATTCAAGTCCTCCTTGTGATTGTAAATTAGGACTGAAGATCATGTTATTGTCTGGTTTAGGTGGATGATAAACACGCGATTGGTGACCCTAGCAAATAGGATGGTTTTCTATATGATAATCAATGCTGTTTGCCTCGATTTCAGCCTCGGGCACCCTGTTCGGCCACCATTGCTCGACCCCCATCGATCAATACCGCCGTCTCGAGGCCTCTGGACTTCCACTACTACTCGGATGTCACGGGCGCGACAAGGGATGACCTCCGGCCCTGCAAACTGCGTCTCGATGACAAGGCGTCGCCAAGTCAGCCGTCGCCGCACCATCGTCACCTCTGCAGTCGCCGCTCCATCGAGGGCTGCTCTGGTCTCCCCGGCGTGCCCTGCTGCATGGATCGCGAGGCCAAGTGTCTCCTACACGGCGAGAAAGGGGGTGAGCTATCCCTTACCGAATGGAGTCAAACGGGGATTTAGTTTACGAACGCCCCGAAGGCTAACCTTGACGTCGATTTGGAGAGGATGGAGTATCTCCTTCTTTTAAATGTCCTTTTTTCAGTCGTAAGAGGATCAGTTGAACACGAAGCCGATGGGTTAGTACAAGGTTTGCTTGGGCAGAACCTCTTGACATCGTAGGCAGCATTAGGAAGTTATCAATAGGTCTATCGATTTGTAGGGGGGACTCCAGCCTGAGTCCTTCTACCATGCTGGAAATGGTCGAAATGGAGTGCTGGGAATGGGGCAGTCTGCAGTTGCACTATCTAACTACTCTTTTCTAGTGCTGAAACATTTTGGGCTACTCGAAATCCTGTTGGGGGGAATTGATCAGCCTCCTCCATTTTTAACCCCCTTCTCTCAATTATACAAGGATTGATTGAACAAAGGATCAATAGAAAAGTTCACATGCTTACTTAGACAGGATTAGGCGTGAGTGCGTCATAGTTTTCCTCGGCTAATGTTCCCGTGAGTATCTGCCTCTGTGTTCAGTATTCAAAGGAATCGAATAATAAAGCCCAAAGACAATGGTCACCTGGTTCAGCACGCTTGCTTACTATTCTTATTATTATTTGTGGGCACGGGAAGGTATCCTGTACCTAGTTAGGCGAGTCTGCTTAGCGCACATGATGCTGAGTGTGCGTCGTCAACCGGCGGTGGGTACTGGGATTTCTCATCCGCAGGCTAACTCGCTATTTGATGCAACAAGAAATGAACAGGCATATGCTCCGGGTAGCTCATTCGGAGCAGACCAGATCAGGTAATAATGAGGTAGAGCCAGAAGTCTTTGTTCACTCTGTTACTGATGGAGAAGTTTGCTCGCCCGACATTTTGGACCCTGCCACAAGGCGATGTTTAAAACGCCTCTGGAATAGTGAGGTCATTATCGAAGGCGCTCTGTTTGTTTTGGGATTATTGAGGTGCGTAATTGCTACGGCTTTCTCTTAGGGTCTAGGAAATTATCATCCTGAGAACCACTGCAAAAATTATTCTGGAAGCTACGAAGGATTGTCATATGCCTACCATTCAAAATGAAGTGTTGTGGTCTGGAATTCCTTACAGATAAGGTAATTTTGTTATTTGAAATGAAGATTGTAAGATTCCGGGAAAAGTCATCAATCGAATGTGACAGTATCAGTATGGGTCACTGGTTGTCAAGTTGTGAAAATATTGGTTTCTTAAAGCCAAGTCCTTTAGGTCGCCTAAAATTGCTCCTCTCCAACCGTCTCCATTTTAAGCAGCTTTAGACTATTGAAAGAGTTTTCACGAAGCCAACTAGACCATTTTCCTTTCGTTCTCCCCTTCCAGTTGCTCTAGATGCCAGTCTGCCTTGCAATGCACTCACGACGCTCTGCGATGTGTCGCCGACCTCACCGAAGCAGGGTGAAGAAGAAAACGGTGGCGATGATGAGGATGGGGTCCAGCGGGACTCGGAGGGCTTCCGGGCGACGCGGCGAGGCTACCGGGTCCTCTGCCTCGACGGCGGCGGCATCAGGGGCCTGGTGCTCTGCCAGGTCCTCCGCGCCATCGAACGCACCGCCGGTCGACCCATTCGCGAGCTTTACGACTGGATCATCGGTGAGCAAGTTGTCACACCCTACTCGGAGCGTTTGAGACTAATTTGACGCGCATTGGAATAAAGGAAAAAGAGGTTGGCAACTAAAAGATAGAATTGGGAGTAGATTTGAGTATTTGCTGTTGCTTCATTATGTGGTAACAATTCTCTGAGAAATATTGCTTGGCGCACCCACCAGATTGAACAAGAAGGACCATTTTCCCGTGAAATACCCTTCTCGGCGGCTGTGGCTGTCTGGAGTCTTTTCCCCTCGAGACCCTGCCTCTGTCTACGACGCTTATCAACATTACGACGAAAGAAATCCATTTTTCGTCGCCAGTCACAAACTGCCTATCCACCAAAAAGGGTGAACCACATTTGGCGAGAATGGGGAGAAGAGAAAATGTCGTCAACTCGAGATTTGAGGTGGTTTTCAGGCACCCATTCATGAGGCACACGTGTCCCAAGCTTAGTAACTTTTTGCAGTTTTTGAAGATGACGATGAATGGTTGCTTGGTTGTGAACTAAGCCTACTTGTCCATTTCCTAACTGGTGAATCAGAATGAGCTTCTTGAAGGGCTGCTGCTCCAAGAAACAGCTGTTCATCAAACTCAACTGGACGTCGCCTAGTTCGGTCTTCATTTTCGCGAAAGATAGAATCTCCACTTCTGAATTCCACTAATCGTCTTCTGCTGCAAGTTTTCACAAGTTCCCACAGTCCCCTCCTCACACTAAGTGAATGTTTCTAACCGCTTTGTCGGCTGCTGAGTTTTCTTTAGTTAACCCACAAAACATTATGTCCCTCAAATTATTCTTGAGTACTTCCACATTCCTAGGGGTTTAATCAAGTATATTTTAATTTATTATTCTAAAAATAAAATTGATAATTTTGAACTTATCTGAACGTAAGAACAGTGCTCAGCGCCATTAAAACATAGAATACTCTCTCAATTTGTAATTAAACATTGGACAGAACTTATGGGACGACCTATCAGTACAGGCTCAATCTGGCACTTTTCGAATTCCAAGGAGGCCGATTGTGCACTTTCCCTTAGAAAATACTTCGGTGCTGCCATCGAATCTTGCTGCTTTACATTGACTTATTTTTCCTACAGTGGCGAAAATCAGATTTCTTCAACCCACGCTCCTCTCACAACCCTGCTGTCTGACCCGTAATCAAGTGGTCTGGTGTGTCGCTAACTTCTTCCGGCCACAACGTCCCCATGATCTCCATGCTATTCCTTATTTAATGCCTTCAAATTGTTTTTATCGTGTTCATTGTGGTTATTCACTGAACAACGACCGTAATCTCCGCCTTGTTCGGTTAATGGCCGGCGCAAATCAGCCCATTCAAATTGTTCTCATCCATTATTCATCATTTGTGGGGGATGAGTTCCAGTCATTCATTCTCCTATCAGAATGACCAAGAAGGGTTTAAAATATTGAAGGAGGCGTTGTGGGCATTGACACATTTAACAGGAGTAATTTCTGAAAAGTATATCCTAATACTCGGTGAGTTTCAGACGTACGTACAATTTGTAGAACACTTTTTGAGGTTGTAATGAAAAGCGCAGAAAGTTGGCATTAGAAAATATTTGGGCATTTCAGGAGCATATGTCAGCTACAGAGACATCTCAAATGATAATTTACTGTTGGCTATGCCCTTTTTGGTATTCGCAGGCACCTCGACGGGGGCGATGCTGGCGCTGAACCTGGTGCAGGGAAAGTGCGTGCGCTACAATCGGTGCCTCTACTTCCGGCTGAAGGAGAAGATCTTCGTGGGCAACCGGCCCTACCCCACCGAGGGCCTCGAGAGCCTCCTCCGGGAGGAGTTCGGCGAGACCTCCGTCATGTCCGACATCAGGGACATCAGGTAACCCTGCTTTTTTTCCGGGACGTTTTACAGGTCCTCATACCCCAGGCTTTCTCCTTTATATCAGGATTTTGAATAAATAAACCAAGTGGCCATATGTTACATTTCATTCCAAATTCAAATGACCTCCTTGAATTTATTAAACAGCTTGCTAATGCCGTCCTTATTGCAACGAGCTCACAAGTATCACTTTCAGCCTCTTCATGCGGCTTTCCAATACCTCTTTCTTCCAAAGCCGTGGATGAGGAGGAATCTTCTCCCAACCAAGTTCTTCTTCCACCTTTTGCGACCTCATCCTTGCTGTGTGTGGGGTCGTGCTCCGTTGTCGTTATGAGACACTGCCCAGAGCAGGTATTTTATCCTCACCACCTAATTGTTGGTGCACTAGGTGGTAGTAATCATTCAAATTGGAATATTTATTGGCGATTCCATCGGAATGACAGAAGAACCTCTCCCCCATGAAGTTCCCTTCTTGGCTGTGGTTGTGGCTGGGGTCTCCCTGGCTTACGAAGCCGTCAATGTTCACGACGCTTAATATTTCGATAAAAAATCCATTTTTCGTCAGTCGTCAGTCACGAGTCCACTCGCCAAAAATGCGGAACAAGTTGTCGAGAATGGAAAGAGCAGATGCCAACTTGAGATGTGAGATTGTTTTCGCACAATTCATGAGGAGGCACTCATTTTTCAAGTTTTCTAAAAGACTTTTCAAACTTTTGAAGAAGACCACGAACAGTTGTACGGTTTGAACAAAGCTTAATTGCTTTCGATTCCTTAACTGAAGGGTGAAATCTCTACTTCTGAATTTCGCAAGCCGTCTGTTGCTCACGTATTCCTCTCCACTAACTGAGCGAATGTTTCTAGCCGCTTCGTTGGCCGATGAGTTTTATTCCTTGATTTTTGGAAGCTTGATGATATCAATGAAGCCCTTTACTACTACTCACACAAACTTCTCAGAGGTCAGCTTCGTTGCCTAACCGAAGGAAAATTAAACATTGTGGTCAGCCACTTTCTTTACTGCACTATCCCCCTGTGTCAGGCTCCGTCGAACTTCCCTGACGATGAATTTACGTGTGACAGAGAAAGGAAGCCCAATCGACGAATTGAGGCAGTTTCTGGGGAAACTCTTCCCAATCAAAGGGAACATGACTGAGGCCGTAATGGTCACAGTTTTTTTGCATAAAACCCTTTATTGACAATAGTGTAGTGTTCCTGTCTTCCTATTTCCATTGAGTTCATTAAGTTGCGTAGTTACTACCCACCTTACAATTACAATCACCCTGCATGTTGCAGAGTATCAGTGACTGCCCTTCGAGGCGACCACTTCCCACCACGCCTGCACATGTTCCGCAACTACCTCGCGCCGTTCGAGCGGATGGAACGCCTCGTCTCTGAGCTCATCCAGGCCCGCACTCCCGAAGGCGACCCCGCAGCCAGCGAACCCGGTACCCCCACCACTGTCAACCAGGCCGAACCCTCCGCAAACAACTCGGACACCGCCGCCACCTCTGCCACCTCCGCTACCGCCTCCACGAACAATGTGGACCGGTTCGAGTACACGGGGGTGCCGTACGCGGTGAACACGGGCGTCCCCAACTCTCCACCGTCAAACACCAACACGGTGGCCACCACCGAAGTGCCCTACAAGCGCCTCCTCACGACCTTCCTCCGCGACCTCTTCGGTGAGACTCTGAGTGAGGTCGGGCGCGGCATGGACGACGAGTCGGACCTCGAGGAGTCCATTGTCTCCCTGCTCACCTCCTTCTCGCGACGCTACATGTACGGCTCCAAGGGCATGGAACAGCCCGTGCCCATCAGTGAGCAGGTGGGTTAACTGGTTCGAGAGATGTCTTAGCCGGACTAGGCGAATTTTTTTATCGTTGGTGTTGGCTCTGCTTTCAGCCGATTTGGAGGGCGGCCAGGGCGTCGGGTGCAGCTCCAAGCTACTTCCGGGCCTGCGGACCTTATCTGGATGGCGGGCTGATTGCGAACAACCCGACCATGGATCTCCTAACCGAGGTGCAGGAACTGAACATCGTCCGCCGTCTGCGGGTAAGACACTGGCCCAATTATCGCCTCTTCTTGATTATTTGCGAGAAAATCCATTTGTAGAGGATAGCCACATTAAAATTCTCTCTTCGACGTATCAGCTATTCCTGGTATCATAAGAAGTCCTGTTTAAAGAGTGACGTCCGTTCAAGAGTGTTTGTTGGGAACGTGTATGCAGGAGAAACGCAAGCTCTTGGTTAAGTGCGCTGTGGGGACAAAGGACTTTACCCAGACTTCGGTTGCCGACGTGGCAACTGAATCAATTGATTTCGCGAGGCTATGTGAATGCGTAAACCAGTCTAGTCACTAGTCTGTTGCGACTGCACAGCTCACGTGACGCTGAGCATGCCTCAACCGGTGATTGGAATATATTAGTTGAGCCAGATCCAGCTGCTACGGTGTGAGTAGTTTTGGTCTCACCGTGTGTATAGTATTTATACGTTATGGGGTAAGTCACTCTATACAGAACGCCGTTCTGATAGGAAGTCTATGGACTAGTAAATTTGCCTGTGTTCGACCAGCATGTTCGATGATCTGAGTGCGGGTTGAGCGACGGAAACGATGTCACCTGGTTTGGAACCTTAGACCTTTCGTAATATCCCAACAGTCAAAAGCCTTGAGCGTTATTATAACACATCTGCAGGGGTAAGTGGTCACTGTTTTAGTTTGGACATTTTGAAAAAACTTGTGCAAAGCACCGATTGTTTAAACGTTTTGGAGGATTGAAGCGTTGCATGATAGGGTGAAGAATAAATGACTGTTAAAAACAAACTAAGCTGTATTAAAAATGTTGAATTCAGCCGATGAAACCAGTATCTTTGCTGTCTTCAACCATTAAGTCATTTGTGAAGTTGAATACAATTCATCCGTCTCCTAAACATTAAGTCTTATCTGCACATCTTTAACCAATGCAAGGAAAACTAATTAGTTGCACTGGCTACTATATTACTCAAAGTACCTTATAAAACACCATTTTTGAATTTGCAAAGTGAAGTTGTATTTCACAACACTCGAATACAGGTGAAAGAGGGTTAATTAATTAGCAGACAGTATGCTTGCAAGGGGCAAATTAAATTTGGAAGATTCGAAAAAAATTCACTTTTGAAATACGAATAGAGTAGTGTGTAGCCAGAGTAGTGGCCGTGCGTAGCGCTCAGAAAATAACGAGGCAGCAATGGGCCAGTTTAAGACCGAAGACTAACACTTAGTACCTATGTGCATACGTTTTCTTCCATCATCTGCTCAACCAAACAGCTCTGCAATTTCCAGCTATGCCTAGTAAGTGCAACAACTCAGGCTGAGACTTTGATTTAACGTTTAATAGCGCGAGCCGACAGTGGGGATCGCAAGTGTGACTTCACTGGGAACAGGCAGAGTACCACTGCGCGAGGTGCAGCAACTCGACTTTTTCCGGCCCCAAAACATGTCCGAGGCCTATCGCGTCGCTCTGGGAGTCACCGAACTCACACGCATGCTAGTCGAGATGGCCACCATGTCTGAAGGTGTGTCCAGCCATCGATTTCTGTCCCTGAGTAGTGACACTAGAGCCATCAAGTAATGCTTGTCCCTTCTCAATATCCAGGTCGCATAGTGGAGCGTTCCCGTGCGTGGTGCAGCTCCTTGGGCGTGCCGTTCTTCCGCTTCAGTCCGCTCCTCTCCGAATACGTGGCGCTGGACACGAAGGACACACGAGCCATCCTACAGATGCTCTGGGAGACGGAGGCCTACCTTTGCAACTGCCAGGAGCGAATTCGGCGTCTTGTCGACTCCCTGCTGGCGCCCGGAGGCGACGAGGACGTGGAGGCGATGATTCCAGAGCAGATCAACAACTCAGCTCCCGCGCAACAACCACAAACACCCTAGATGTGTCTGACGCAGCCTGACGCTGTTGTTTCCATTTCTTCTTTCTCCCCGTTAACCCTCTCTTAATACATGAGAGTCAGTACACTCTTAGTCCCCCGATACCCACCAAAAAGTTGGTATTTATTTGTGCTGCTGCGTCTTTTTTACGAAATATAGAACTCCGAGAGAAGTAGAGCCTTGTAATGACGTCTTTGGGGGCAGGAATAGCCCCGTTACTAGTTGTCAAATCAGCGATGAGAAAACTACTTAGCTAGTTAATCAAACGAAAGGTCACTAGATCTGCCCAGTAAGTTACTAGCTTCCCACAGATTGCGGTCAGCCCATCCAGTCACATTTCAGGAGTTGTGAATGATCTACCAATCCAAATGGGACTTAGGTGTCTTGCTTCTTCTCTTGAAAATTAGCAACAGAAAACAATGCGAATTCACTAAAATGCGTGCAATTAAATTTAGGGATAGGAGTACTTGGGATAATTTACGAGGTCCAGTAGTTCGTGAAGACTCCATGTTTCCTGCCCTTTTGTCCCCATGACAATAATGAGGGAACCAAGGTAGTCCTGGTGATTGGCCATTGAGGGATGATTCATAAGGTGCTCAATCAGTTCTTCCGACTCCACGCGGCTTCTAAAGTGGGAAATTTCCTGGTATGCCCTCCGCAGGTTTCTACAGAACTCTCGTCGTTTTCCTGTTTTTTGCCTAAAATACCAAAGGGAATGTTAAATCTCCTTAAAACAAATACCAACCTTTCTCGGAGCTCTTTATCATGTGGGAATGGTGGAGCCTCATCCTGAGGAACGTCACCTGATCCACTTGGAGCGTCTGACATGCTTTTGTAACTAGAAAATGATGCTTGTGATTATATTGTAACTCGTGACATTAAATCACATTTAAACTTTACTCACTGACAAAATTAACGGCCTAGATATCCGAATTCAAATGAGCACTACTTTAGAAACAGACGACTGATATAGTCCATTGAAAAGATATGCATTCAACATACACATCACTTTGTAAGCTATTTGTGAATTAGACCAAGTGCCTGTAAACGCAATATATATCAGGTCAGCCCTCCAGTTCTATCCTAATTTTACCTCTTCTACAATGGAAGACATTTAAAAGGAATCCTTTAATTTTTTAGTGAGCTGAACATCACTTTTATGTTAAGATGCATTAAAGCGGATTGAATTTTGTTTTGCAGAACTGTAAAATAAAAAATGTTTGAATAAAACCCTGTCAACATGGAAGTATCCAATAGTCATTTGAGGCACATAATGTTTTATGATTTCAAGAAAGGAGTCACAGCAGCCGACGAAACGGGTAGAAACTTCCTCTCAGTTTGTGGAGAGGGATGTATGGTGGAAGAGGATGAGTGTAAAGGGGATCCTTTGCAAAATTCGGTTGAAGTGGCAATTTCACCCTCACGAAGATGAAGGTCGAACCGTACTCTGTCCATTTGGGCTCGATGATAAGCAGCCTCTTGAGGCATCAGCTCTGTAGGGAGTTGGTAATTGAGCTTGTTTAAATCAAACACCTGTTCATCGTTGATATCTTCAGCAATTTGGCCAAAATTTAAACTAGGCTTGACTCCACAAAGACAAAGACTCCAAACGAAACAGTCGAGCAAGGAACTTCATGGGAAAAAAGGTTCTTTTCGTCCAATCTGTTGGGACCGCCAAGGGGTAATTCACTTTAAAATGTTGTCATCTAATTAGTGCTTTAATCTACTGCCAGTATTCAGGGTGGCTTTTAAACAATGCTAGTTTTGAGGGAATAAAAAGACCTGTTCTAGTGAATCAAAAATGGGTGGTGTTACATCGGGACAGTGCACCACCCCACGCAACAAAAATCAAGTCTCAAAAGATAGTCGAAGAACTCGGTTGGACGAGCATTCCTCACCCACCTTATTCTTCCGACCTCACAGCTTCCGCGATGTATCGGAAAGCGGTAGAAACTGCCATTCTCGGTGCGTTCTTCGAATCAAAACCAAGAGACTTATATAGTACAGAAGGTTTTAATAGGCTTGTTAATAGATGGGAGTCAGTCATAAATAATGAGAGAAAATAAATCTGGTCAACTATTTTATATTAACTTAAAATATAGATAAAATTTATGGAATGACCTGGTAGTGACCAATCATTTGGAGACTATCAAATATACTTCGAAGCCCTGTAAGTCATGTGGTCAAAAAGGCACCAAAAAGCGAGTCTAAAACAGCAGTGGACCAATTTTATTCACTTTTGATGTTCAATTCACACAAATTCCATGAGCTCCTCCAAGCCCCACAAGACATCTTGATAAGTGAAGAGAAATTCGATCAGCTCCTTTTTGAACTCATGGAATTCTGCCAGGGAGTCGCTCTCACTGATGGCTTTGAGGAGTTCGGAACCGAGAACCTTGTTCGTTCTCCCGGAGTCAAGCCACCAGTAGATTGCCTTGACTTTTTCTCGAAAGCTCCACTTCAAGGAACTTGGGGGACTTAACGTTAAAAGAGGCATAAAGTAGTAAATACGATGAATGCAGACTCACATAGGCTGTGGATCACTAAACCACTTAGCCATCTCTAGTGCAGCTGAACAAAGTTGAGAGGGTGATATTTAATGAATACTCATCAAATCGAAACTTACTGATTTGTGCTAAAAATTACGTAGCATGAAGGTGCTTTTCATTGGCCAACTGTGCTTGACAATCTTATCGTAATAAAGGTAAAGATGGGCAGTATTTACAAAATTTACCACATTTAAAAGAAACTTAATACCCACCCCGATTACACTAATGTCCAAAAGTTATACCCGCAACATCTGCCAACTTATGCGACTAGAATAGGCTAGATCATAATCTAGCTGAAACAGAAGGTATTCGCCTCTTCTATGATTAATGGTTCAAGTCATCTATGCTAATTGGTTTATCACCCATATGAATAAAGAAGTACTCAAACTTTTAAAGCAAGCGTAGTGTGCGAGAGCCTGTTTAAAACAACTGGCCAAACAATCAACTGATATTCTGTAAAGGTTATCCCAAAAGTCTTCTGTGCCGACTGTTCCTTTCAATGCTTAATCGAACCACCCTAGACAAATTCGTTGATTTTTCCAGTAGTGATAACTATAGTCTGTTTTAAAAGGATAAAAACAATGAAAATGAGTAAAACACCTTGTTAGCTAAGGTGGAATTATGGGGCACCATAAGGGAGAAAGTAAGAGTATGCTAGGCTTTTTTGGCTTCCCATTATAAATAAGTAGCTTACGTTCCAGAAAGGGAGAATTTTATCGATTGGCCAATGGACTGATTGGGAACCGCTGGCGAAATCGCAAGAAAGACCGTACCTGAGCCAAAAGCATTCCCACCTGGGTGATCAATCGATAGTTCACCGATAGGTGAAATAAGTTGTCGAGAATGGAGGGAAGAGCAGATGGAAACTCGAGATTTTGTTGTTTTTTCAGGAAATTAATGAGGTGCCTATTCTTTAAATAAAGAAACTTTTCCATGTTTTTAAAGTTTACAACTATGCAAAGCTCAATAGTTTGAACTAGGACTTTTTGCCGAATTCCAACTCAACTTAAAAAGCAGGATTAGCTTTTCAAGGCCAGTCTCAAGAAGCTTATCATGAAACTGAACTCTACGTTGTCCTGTTCGACTTTCCTCCTCGTGAGGGAGAAATCTCCTTACAGAGAATGAATGTTTCTAGCCATTTCGTTGGCTACTGAGTTTTCTTTCTTGAACCTGTACAATATTGTGCCCAAAATTATTCTTGCGTGCTTCCATGTTAGTAAGATTTTTATCAAGCAAAAATGAATTTTATTGTGATGCACAATAAAATTAGGCCGTATTAAATCATCTCTACACAAACATTTGTAAAATACTCTTTAAATTTATTTTAATTTAGAAACAAAGTTAAGCGAAGTCAAAGAGGGTCATTGGCGAACATCATTACTTCCAGGTACCAGCTAAACCTCCAACTGTTTTAATGATTTTACTATCTTTAGAAAATAGTGCAGTGCACTTAATGGTCAAACATACATACAGAACTGCAAAAATGAATCCCTTAAATTCATCGACTTATAAAAATCGATGTACCTTTTATAATAAACCATCACCCTAAAATAGAAAGTCCAGTCAAAGTCATCACGAAAGGTACTGGACAAGTCAACCCCGCAGGTTCCAATTCAACACATTCTTAACTTCAGACGATTGTTTAAGTCTCAGCTCAAAAACTAATCAGAGAACTGAAGTGGTTGTTGAGCTACAACAACAGCACCTTTGAGCACAATTTGGTAACTGGCATTAATTTAATTTGACAATACTATAAATTGGGGCATTTGACTTCTTAAACAATTATTACGCTACTAAACTTGTTTTAGTAGAAAGTCCAAGATCGCAAAGTTTCCATGCACAACCACCGTCGGTAAGTCTACAGCGCACAAAACCTCCTGATTTGAATAGGTATTTGTTTATCAATACAGTTAATAGCATTCACCCGTTTAATGCGCCCTAATCTCACTGTTCTCATTTTTCGCACATCTTTTTTGTAATGGGTTCAGTTGGCTAGTTTTCTCAGCCTTAACAAAGGCTATCATCTCTTTAGACTTTGGTCAATTTTAAGGGGAGGATTTTTTCAAGCACTCAGACAGCTGAATGGATGCTCAACTGCTTTGTCTGCGCTGGAGTTGCGTTCATTCGTGTCCTTGAAGCCTAAATGACCACTCATACCCCCCGTCGACATAACCTTTGTACCGAGTACCAGGTTAATTTGCCTGTCAACACAATTAATGGCTGCGCATTAAAGTAATAAATGAATGCGTTACAATTGAATGGTTTGACTGACTATACATCCCTATTTTTCCATGATCGGGACAGATAAATTACATTTTTAAGTAGGTTTTTTAGGTATTTCCACCGATGTTTGCTCACAGGAAACTATTGTTCGTTGACCAGTGGCCACAATCTCCTAATTTCGATTAACATCACTAATCAGATGGGATTTCCAGCCATCCATTCTCTTTGTTGTCATCACTTACAAGAATGACGAAAAAGAGCTTTATTGTTCGCTAAAATGGCTCGAACAGTTTCGTATGATGTTCATGTGATTCTTGGCTGTGTTTCGATAGCGCTATAACAATTATATTTCCCTTGACGGTTTGTGTTATCAACTTCATCCCTTGTTACTATATCAAGCATTCGCTCCTTTGATCTCAATCAAGAACTAATTAAAGTGCTGCGACTCCTGCTTAATTAAGTAAAGTTTAGTCTCGTACGGGAAATGAGTCATCGGCGATGACTAGAAGCATAATTTATGGCTTCTTCACAAGTGCACTTCAAATTCTGGCACTCTGTTTAGTCACCCCCTTCTCTGTTTATACAAGAAAATTTAGGCCAGCATTTGGGCGAGTTTTTAATCAGCCGGTCGTTGAACGCTCCTATTTAAACGGGTCTTTCCTAAAACACAAGATAACCCAATAAACATTAGAAATATGATGTGGCACATGATTGATAATTGCGCTTTTTGTACGAAAAGAGCCTAATCGTTTACATGATAAAAAGCACATCCATTAGCTTACAGAGAGATAGGGGGCAACTAAGTACGTGGCATTTACCAGCAATTGAACAATGTCTAGCTTCTTCAGCCCGAGAATTATTTCGTTATATTCAGCAGACACAAAGCTGAAAAATGGAACAAACGACACCAAGGTCTGGTTTCAAAGCACGTGCTCAATCGCACAACCATTTTGCTGAAGTATAAATTGTCGATGCCATGATGAATTGACAGGAGAAGCTTTACAATGTCTTGGGCAATGTACCAAAGATTAAATGATGGGTGTAGTCGGAGCAGCATATTCTGTCTTTTTTGATATTTGGAAACGTGACTCAACCTAGGTGTGAGTCACGAAACGACTGCAAAGATGAAAAAAACATTCACTCCCCAGGTTTGTCTTTTAAATGGTTCAGTCCAACGAGCCTAAGGGAGAGTACAAAAAGATCACATCAATCAATGGAAACGGGACGAGTATTTGGCTGTCGTTATGCCCTGGCAGCAGAAAGCGGAATCCCGTGACTTGATTATTTGCGCTTCACACTGCGCATTAGCACCAAAGAACTTTCTCTGATTTAATACAGAATTCAGAAATTCTTCTAGTTTATCAAGGAGAAAAACCTTTTCTACTGGTGAATCCTAAAAAAGTGTTAATTAATTGTCTATTGAGAGCTGAGACGTTCTTTGCTTCCTGCTTATTGCCATCCGTCTTAATGGGAAACGACGTACTTCTCAAACCTACTTGAAGAAAGACAGTCAACCTCACGGAACAGGAAATTAGTCATCCAGTGGCTAATATGCCCTTGACGTCAAATTTCACAGGGGAAAGGAATTCGTCTTCTGACCTAGAAAACGGACAGGTGGTGGCATTCGCCTCAGAGTCAGAAATGGGCACAACTGCGTGACTTCGTCAACGCACCATGTGACTGGGCTGATTAAGTCAAGCACGCACCCAGTGAAACAGTCTTGTGTCTTAGTGCGCGCATGCGCTACATGGCTTGTTTGACTTCGCCTTAGAGCACAGGTGACTTCTTAAGGGTAGATTTTATGCGTGGATTCCGTGGTGCACAGAAACCCTATATAGTTTGCACATTGGCTTAAAGGCCGGAACGGTACAAGGAAAGCTAAGTCATACCGCTTAAACTGGTCTAATAGCTGCGTTTCCCAGTTGAGCCACAAAAAACAGAACGTAAATACCAGAGGAAAGGTTGCTCTTAGAAAAAGTTGTGCGATCTCGTGAATGTGGTGATGACGATGATGATGAATGTGATAATGCATCTAAAATCGGTTGTTAGGCCCGAAAAAAGCCCTTTCCTTATCATTGTCAATCCATAATTTGTTGATACGCATTAGATACTAAAATTTATTTGCCCTGTGGAAAAAAAATAAAAATTTCCACTCATCGAAGCTAAGGTTTGGTTACTAATTTATATCTCGCATTCTCTTTTCATTTTCTTTTAATTTCTACCGGAACGTAAATTCGATCAGGCAATCCCACATTTTAACCGAACGTTACCTTTTTAACTGAATGAAAGATAAAGAGGAGACTGTGATGTTTCATGGGCTGAATGATAGTTTATGTTTAGATGCATTCAAACTGACCGAATGCTGTTTTAGAGAATTATAAAAGTAAAATTGCCTTGATTAAAACCTTGAAGGAGAAAGGCACCAGTCACAGGCACAACCAAGAAGAGGGGTTGTCCTTTCAGTCTGATGGTATAGCTAAGGAATCATCATCCACTTTGAATGATTACTACCACCTAGTTTAGCAACCATTAATGCTCAAATCTGCTCTCGGCAGCCATTGGAGCGACGTTAAATATTAAGCTTCAAGGAGGGCAAATTATCCGCTCTGGAGAATCGAAAAAGTTTGGTTTTTCATTTGGACATTGCACGACCTCCCCCCCCCCACACACACAGCAAGAATCACCTCGCAAAAAATTGAAAAAGCACTTGGTTTAGAGAAATTCCCTCATCATCCACCTTATTCGCCTGACCTTTCACCTCAGACTAATATTTATTTCGTTGCTTGCTAAATCATTTGAAAGGAAAAGCTTTTGAAAAGCCACCCTACAAGGTTGAGATTGTCATTCGTGAGTTCTTCTTAGTACAAACCAAACAGAATTTTACAATGATAAGAGTGTTACTAGTCTTGTTAAGAGGTTGAAATCACAGGTACTGAGGGAAAGTGCCTGCATGATTGGATCTTTGATTAAATATAACATCTGATCACTTGTTTAATTCAACTGAAATTGGGACAAAACATAGGGGATGACCTGATATATGAGCAATGCAAACTACTACTGATACAAGTCTGTAGCTCGATTCGCATTTGAAATAAAGGCCATTATGGACGTGAGTTGGTTGTGAAAAGGACACCAGTTTTGCGAAGCGCAATTTCCCATATCTAGATAAGATTTCAAAGGGGCAAAGTACATGGTGTTTGGAGCATATTTTTTGTTACAATATCTCGTTTTCAAATATGCCTCCCACTTTAAAAGATTAAACTTCCTTTCTTCAACAAATAGACGATGACAACGAGGAAAATGGGTGACCAGAACCTCCAGCAGATTCCCTATGGAAGAAGAAACTGGTTTATATAATTAGGATTCGCTGCTCTGGTCATCAGAATGCGGAGGAGGAAGTTATGGCCGCCGCTGTGAAAGCAAACCGGTGACATGAAGTGCGCGGCACGAGGGCGACTGGGGCCAAAATGAATTAGCAACTTGCCAGCAGGTGATACAACAAAGATTTTCTACTCTTAAAAAATGGAATAAGGCGCTACGACTTTATAAAACCCTACACTACAACTATGTTGACCACTAGAGTGATTATTAACCCTGCCACACAGTTAGGTAAGGTAGGAATAGCTCCTTTTCCCTTCTGAATGAGAAATCCCACTGCAAGTGAGTTTATCACATTGGAAAAGACATGTGATGTCAATTCTTAATTAAAGCTTGATTTTGGCTACAGGCAAGAATTATACACTAATTCCACAGCTCCTCCTCTTTAAATAGAAGAAAATGAATCCCCCTAATCCTTATTGCTATGCAAAGATGCAGGCCTCTGAAGGACAGTATATCTGCATCTGTGTATCAATGCATATCGGGTGTGAAATCGGTTACTTGAACTTGTTTCTTCAGTTTGCGTTGGTAAAACTCTTCTTGCAAAAATGACTGGAATTAGGACTTTGTCATTCGGCAATCGGATGATTCAACCTGCACTCATGAAAGATCGAAGTTACTGCTCCTACCAACTTCACAGAAGTCATCTACTCATAAAATAGTCTGACAAAGGCGAAGGAGCATCTTGGTGAATTGAAACAGCCAGTAATAATATTTTTTCGATGAGAAACCCGTTTTCAAGATTAATAGCCCGAAACCAAGAGTAGCAGTTGCCAAGCACACGAGGTATAGTCTAAATTATCCTAAGGCATTCGGATGTACTTATGTCCTGAGGTGGTGATACGAGGCCTCTGCTACCACCACTTTTATGACTACTACGTATCAGATCACCCCATAAAGTTCTGTTCGCATTTTCTCATTTTTAAATTGAACGAAATTTAAAGAGTATTTAACAATGCCTAAAGGGCGGGAACTTCTTGAGAGCAGGATTCCTTTTCTTCAATTTGGTGGGGTCACTAAGGACTAATCCATTTTGACTTGTAACCCTTTTTATGCAAAAAATGAATGTTCAGATCTATTGTCAGCAATAAAGGGGACGTTTGAGTCAAACTTTCAGGAGGGAATAAAATGACCAGCTCTACTAAATCGAAGAGGAGTGACGTTTCTTCAGGACAATGCACCATCCCACACAACAGGAAAAGACTGAATTAGAACTTAACTGGGAGAAAGTCCCTCATCCACACCTTATCATCCCGACCATTTGTTTCGTAGTAGCTTAGGAAATGACTCGGAAGTAGAAACGGCTTTTGCAAGGCCGCAGGAAGAGGCTGAAAGTGACTGCATTTGTGTGTTCTTCAAAACCAAGACATAATCATTTTCCGGTGATGGTATTACTAAGCTCGTTAATAGATGGAAGACAGTCAAAGATAACCAGGAGAGTACACTGATGATTTCTTCCGCAAATAAATGCAATTTTTGATAGAAAAATCCGATAGATCATTTGGAGCTTCTAGTCCTTTTTCTGCTGGTATTGAAATGGGTATTTCATATCGACTTTGCCTATAAATGACGCACCCAGTAACCCAGTGTGATTACCATATACTTGTTAGGTGCCTCTATGCATATCAGCAGAAGTGTTGAGCGCAAATCAGGCAACCATGGTCATAGGAGCACCTCAATACCGACATTGCCAGTCACGTGACTTGGAGAGAGAACAGCACGCTATCCCCACGCTGTGCCTCTCTCGATTCGTGGTTGGCGCCCTTACGCACCCATGAATCGAGTTGAGAACTTTGGACCCGGCACAATGAAAAATCGCACACCGCCTTTGCTCTATTCTGGCTTCAAAAAATAGGAAAAAATACATTGTTACAGTGGATACAGGCTTCTTACTAAAAAATTGGACATCGATTTTAGCAAAAAGCAGCAAGAATATAATTATTTTACTAGCTTTGCTTTCAGAGTAAAGTGGGATCTTGCTTTTCCCACAAGGAAGCGTTTTTTCCATCGTAAAATTATTTGAAGCATTTAGACCCACGTCAGTACTTTTAATGTTAAATCGTAATTCAAATTCCTGATTGTTAACATTGTTTTTTTTCTTCAAAGAATGGAGATGAAGCTGGAGTGGCTCTCTGTCACTAAAGTACTCACTGAAACGTAGTTCCAAGTAGAGTTCGCAATGGGAACAGAGCATCACTTCTTCATGCCTCATTAACTTCAATTTTAACTTTTAACAAAGCTTCAACTTAATGGTGCATTACAAACCAGCATTCTAAAAACACAATTCAACTACTTTTATGTGCACAAAATGAGCTTCGGAATCTAGAAGTTTATTAGGTAACTTTGGGTGTCCATTGCGCCTTTAGAAATCGCCAACTGAGAAGGGCAAAGTGGGCCATTGCTACGTGGAACCGCAGTGCAGTCTGATAAAGGGAAGGCGTGCATCGAGGGCCCCGGCACTGAGTCTCAGCAAAGTGCCTCGACTGGTACAGTTTCTTCAAGCCGCGTTTATGCATTTGTCCTTAATCGGCCTCAACCTTCGGAAGGGTCCCACTAGCTGGCCAAATTCTATGCCAATTTTTTCTGCAAACTAGCAAGAATATTTCTGAGATAGGCAGAATAATTTTTGCTGGAGAAATTACCTAAACCTATTTTGAACTTCCTTCTGCAGTAGAAGTTAATCGATGCAATTCAGCAATTCTGAACAACTATTTCTACTCACTTATTCCATTCTTGGCAAGGATTGGGGCTCAAAGGGAAGGAGTCGGAGTGATCTAAATGTACCGTATTATAATAAATTGCGCAGATATGCATTGGTGCAGACCACGAGGCAGGTGACGATTCCCATGCCAAATCTTTGGCACACCAGTAGATCCCAGCAAAGTTGTGCAAAATTTCTAAAACTCCCTTTCATCTGCATTTGCCAGCAAATAATGCGATTTTGGTTTTGACCAAGTGTGTTTGGGCACACTTTTAAGGGAGAAAAACACACCTTGTGCCAAAAATGGGGAATAAACAGATGTGCTTTAAATGACACATCAAATTCACGCTTGGATGGTTATAAACACTACCCTGGATTCCATCACATCAATAGGGAGTCTTGAGCGCGCTTCATCTGGCCAATGGGAAATGAGAAAATATGATTTTAGGTTTGCTAATAGGAATTTCTCCTTTTAATGATCTTTAATTGAACTTAAAGAGTAAGTGAATGGTGACTGTATTCACCCCAAGCTTAATAAGCTGGAGAACGTAACCAGTTTTGCTAAAAAAGCTAAAGTTGGATCCTGTGGCTGGTTTCCAAAACTAGTAGACTATTGGGCTGTTTTCCAGCTATTGAATTCCTAAAGATATACTGATGAGCCGAGATAGTCGGCCGTCACCTAAATTAGGCATTACGAGTTGTACTATAAAATTCTAAAAATTGCCAATGGCATTTTAATAATTTGTAGTGGCTTCTAGCGGAACCGAATGAATGGAATCCTGCTTTTTAGGAATGCTAAATTGTTCAATAAAATTCACTGAATATTTACTACAGTATTACATTCTCAAAACATGAGAGGATGAGAGGCGGGACTCAGGAAACTAGTTTTTGAAGATACAAAAAGCCACTCCCTGGGATTCTGCGCAGTGAAAAAGCGATCCTCTTCAAGGAAAGTTAGGTTTTCGACAAAAGACTTATGAAAAATAGGAGAAGATACAATAGAGTTCTAATGAATGAAGAAGATTTCAACTCCAATATGCGCTTATCCGGTCGATTGAGGGTGCATAGGATTTTTAGAGCCCTAAGATCGATATCGTGAAGATTATCGATTTAATTCAATGCTCTTTCTACAAATCTGGTTATTTCCTTTTCTTCTCTTTTATTACACTATAACTGCAAGCTATATAAATGGCCTTTTCTCCTAAATGCTCGCTTTCTGATTAAATCTGTCAAGCTTTAGTCACAGAACAGGGTTCACTACAACGATTATGATTAATTAGCATCTAACGACCTTTAAAACCACTTGATTCCTAATCGTTTTAATGTAGCTGCTCTACTACTTCAAGCGCACTTAGGAATAGCGTAAATGATGTCTGTTTAAGGGCTGAAAAAGGCATCCATCTCATTTAAAGGACATTGTTTCACTAGATTGGCAAAATCCAAAGCCTGCAAAAACAATGCTACCTCTTTGGGCCCAAGGTGTTTACGCTTGGATGAAAAAATGGGTTCTGAAGAGGCGCATATTTTGAGATGATTGAAAGAAAATGGCACACGGGAATGCTAAAAACATTACTTTCTAGAAAAATAGGTCTTAAATCAAGTTCTACTAAATCAGAGAGGTATTTAAAGTAGTGAACACAGATCATCGGTTAACACTTCAGAAATTTCTTGCAAATTTGAATTTTCCCGTAAGAGTTTAAGAATCTAGTGGTTTGACATTAATTATAGTTTGAATAGCTGCTGTTTAAATTTGATAATTTTGTTGTCAAAATATCCACATTTGTGTGTTTCAATATTTATTGAAAAGTCGTTCCGAGGATAGAGAAGAAGGTACTTCTAAAGCAACTTAGGAAATCCCATTTCAGCGTTGCGCTATTTAATTAAATCCACTAAGTCGGGTAATTGTCACTGTCAAAGAAGTTACTGCATCAATGAATATGCTTTCAAATGACAGCAATTATGATAATGAGCTCTGATCCAGTTCCCACCTACCCATGTGTAAAACAAGACTGGTAAAAAGCAAAAGTTGAAGAGGGAAAAAACAATCAGGGGAAGTGACTGGATAACTGCTGGGTGCATTCGGCACTTTGATAGCAGTGCAGAGTTGTATATGGGTGTATTGAAGGGATCACTCAAAGACACTTATGGGGGATGAAACTGGATGACCTTCAGGAAATCACTGTACCTAACCAGCAAAGCTTGCTACTATGGGAAGATGAGCTGGACTGGAATGTAGACACTAACCTCCATAAGAGGGAGGCGACTCTGGATCAATCCTATGCCTATAGAGCTTTTCTGAATAATAATTAATTTGTTATTAATATTCAATCAATTATTATGGCTTTGGTCTAACTCAATGTACCTCGAGATAAAAAAAATAAATGAGGCAGTTCTCTACTTTCCTAGACTTTTAAATTCTCGGGAAAATGTTTGATACTTTTACAACTAAAAATTATTTTTTCATAAATGGCGCTCATTTAAGAGCTTCGAAGGGTGTATATTTAAAGAACTAGCACAATGAAAAAACCCATTTTCATTCAAAAATATTTTCAACAACAAACTTTTCCCGAAACTCTTAACTAGCTACGATGCTATTTTGTCGGCTAAATACGGATTTTGGAAAACGCATTGTGCTTAGGGAAAACAGGTAGTTATATTTTTTCTAAAGTAATAGCGAATGATCACCGATGGGCTGGCTAATGTTTGTTGGTTGCATAGGGTAATGGGTAGGTCACTGAGTGGATAGTTAGGTTGCCGGAGTCTCCCCTCTACTGAAGAAAGCGAGGACCTCGTCCAGACTCAGCTCTCCGTCCTTGTTGGTGTCCAACTTCTCGAGAAACTCCTTCACCTCCTTCTCCTCCACCTTCATCCCGCAGTTGGTCTCCACAGCCGCCTTGAGCTCCGCCGCGCTGACCTTCCCGGACTTGTCCTTGTCCAGATCGGCGAACAAATGCTGAACGTCTTCCTTGAGACTAGAAGGCGGTTGCACGAGTTAAGACAAAAGGTGTCACCTACCCCATGGCAGAGAAACGATGAGACCCGAAACGTATGTCCTAGTGTGTGTGTGTGTGTGGATGGTGAGTGCCACGGACTATATGATTTCGATCTCCTCGTCCCGATTGGTCCAAATTACGGTTGTTTGTTCTAAAATGCTCCTTCCTGAGAGGATGAGGTAAAGGACATGCTCCATTGCCAACGAGATTAGAACCTCCAATTAGTGCGTTTTTGGAACAGGCAAACAAAGTTTCTTGTGATATTCTCCTTGATCACCTTTAGTGTAATTCATTTATCCACAAATACAAATACAGTAAATTCTATCCACACCGTCTTTGTTGCTTCAACGAAATATTTCAAGAAATACACTAAATATAAATTAAACATTTTCTTGCATTTATTTCGCTCGAAAATTGGTAGCGCAATTTTCAAGTTCCCTACTACATATAACCACTAAGACTACCGAGCCCTAAAAATCGTTAAAAATATGCTACAATTTCTAAAAATGCTAAATCTAGTATTGATGCCCTTTTCGACCAATAAGACGGAAACCTTGAATCAAAGCCAACTTTCTTATCATAAGGCGAGTGACAGCTTTGATTGGTAGGGGGACTTAACCAATCAGAATATGGTAGGAAAAAGGTACATAATCACACAATGACAGAGAAGTGACCAGTTTCGAGTCGCGTTTTCTGCTCTTCTCTGTTCTTTTGCCATGGCTTCTAAGTGAGTTGGGAATCAGCACATGAAGGCATTTTTTGTTTTTTCGTTTGTCTTTATTTTTCTAAATTCCCCTGTATTTGATTTGGAAGTCTGAGGTCCACCGTTGAAAAGCTGTTCCAGGAATTGGACAAGGATGGCTCCGGCAAGATCAGCTGTGCTGAGCTGAAGACCGCCCTCCAGTCCTGCTCTAAGGAGGCTTTGAACGACGAGCACTTCAAGGCGTTCTTCGAGAAGATCGACGGTAACAAGGACGGCGAAATCAGCCTCGATGAACTGATGGCCCTCTTTTAAATTCGCCTTTGCCTTTCTGTTCTTTCTTCGTTAATGGGAAAAGTAAATGTCTGTAATGTGATTTGCTGTATTCTGTTTCGCTGTCTTTTGGGACGAAAGAGAGGAACTGTGAGCTTGTTTATAATCGCGCCGCAGTTAATCGGTGGTCGGCAATTAAGGGACTGTTTTCTGTTTCTGGCAAATTATTTCCTGCAAGGCCTGTTCCGCCCTTTCTCCGAACCTGAGAGGTTCGTGGGCAGTTGCTTCCCATATATGGTGAGTGAATACAAGTCTGGGCTAGCTTGTTGCTCTTTAGTCACTGATTTAAGAAATGTGAAATACAACTTTCTACAACATCAACCATTGTTTCAAGTTCAAACAAGGGCTTTGACAATGGATTCAGTTTGGCCCAAAACTTCCTCGAATAAACCAAGTACGGCAAGTTAACTACTAGTCGTGTTTACCACTTTTAAGACAACGAACTTTCAATGAAAACTTTCACAAGTTGAGAGCTACTATTTCGCGAATAGTGGGGAGTGTAGCAATTCAGCAAAGAGAACCGACAAGCAGCTAACACACTGTCTCGAAAGACTCATTTTTACAGTACTCTATAGACAAAGCCTACTTGAAATAGACATGAAGAGAAAACAAAATGTAACATTAGAGATTCCGTCATTTTATTTTAAAGACATGCAGGTGCTTCTTTGTTAATCGGAATTTCTTTCCATTTCAGTCACTACAAATTTAGCTGAATTTTGAGGTTTTATCAATTAAAAATTCCCGTATTCTGTAACGCCACAGTTTCCAATGCTTTAGATTCACAACATGCATTCTGTTTGTCCAGGCAAATGCCTCATACCTCTAGTCGCAACATACACAAAATAGGCACGTATGTGACAGCGAAACGTGACAAATACGCTGCTTTCGAAATAAATTATAGGAATTTTATACTATATAATATATATTATATATTTTGCATGTTGTAACATCCTACACCTTCTCTAAAGGTTTGCACCTTTAGTTCATTTACTTAATGCGAAAGCGTAAAAGTGTAGAATGGATGGTGACTGGAGCCCACCTGGTTAGGTATGGAAAAGAATGTCTTTTATCACGAAGGCTATCAACGCTCCCTTCCTGACAGTTGCGAAAATCTAGAGCATTGCAATCATGAAAACGAGTTGGATATCACATGAAGAATTTATCCAAATAATTGCATTTTATCTGGTTGCGTTCGTTCAGTAGATATACTCCTCTACATGTGTTGGAGGTCCATGACATTTGAATTCGAGCTATTATGCGTGGATTGAATGCTTCAGCCTTCTCTCATACAAGTGTAGGCCTCCTGCTGTACCTCAGGGAAAAGCTAATAGTGACTGTCAGCCAAATTTTACGACAAAAGAGTCAAAATGTCTATCCTGCCCCGAACTTCCAGGAGCTTAATGCCTGTTTGGGCTGTCCTCTGGGATACACTAATCACCGTGCTGTCTATGCTTCAGAAGCTCACTTAGTCAATACAATTGAGCCAGCTTTTGAGGAGACCCGTTCCGCAGATAAGGATGCTTCCGAGAGACCGGTTTGAGGCTTTGAAAGTCCGTCTCGACGATATTTTAGGCAAAACTTTTTGACAACACTTTAATCCTGGTAGTGGATTACAATTCTCCAACTCTATTAGGATTCGCTGTTTCCATCATCATTTCCCTTTTGCTTTTTCTTTTACATCTCATTGCGAAATCCACATAGTTATAATAGGTGAAACAGTTTTCCAGCGTAACTGATAAAAATGAAACCTTTAGGACTAAAGTTGGTTAAGAAAAATAAGAATTTTGATAACTGTTTGCTTGATTTGTTCATGTAAAGAGAAAAAATCAAACAAAGTAGATTAAAGTATCACATTCACGGAAATATTGGAAGGAAATATTTTGTATGAGATTATTAGCTGGTTTTACAAATAAAAGCCGTTATTAGATATTTTCAACAAGGAATTCTGCAATGGTGGTCAGTTGAAGACACTCTTATCTAACATAATCACTTTGTGCACTGCTACCATGCCAACCAGGACTATTTGTGCTTTAGAAAAAACATGCAAACAAGGTTACCACGTGTTTGAAGGTCAGCAGGGTAGCTCATAAACTCCTTGCATTTAGAATCTACGCAAAATCCACTTGATTAGGTATTAATAGATTAGGCAATGCTGTTATAAGGTTTTATTGTTATTCTTACCAGAATTGGTCGATATTTTAGTTCCACCAGAACCTAAATCAACAGGAATAATGCGAGGCTATTAATATGAATTTTTCCAATGAATAAGTTATAAACCATCAGAGAGTTGCACTGCTATATGATGACTGCGTAATAAACAGGAAAGTTTCGGGAATATGCAAAAGTTCCATGTCGTGTAAAAGGTCAGTTCAGGCACTTATTAATAACGTGTTAAAAAATTTCCATTTTCGCAGTGGTAAATTTAGCTGATAATGCTTCCACTAAAAAGGGTTTAAAGGCCTTTTAAAAAAAGTTTCTTTCAATGCCTAACTGCCTATTTTCTAACCCGAGATACGAGAAAATCTAGAACGATACTTTGGAACAAAAAAGTACCTAATCAAATGCAAACCGGTGGAAATAAAATTTTGTGGACAGATAAGAGCAAGAAACCAATCCGGGTGTTGCCAGACCTGACAACTACTATCGATCTTTCCCCTCTCACCCCTCTTCCCCACTGGAATGCATGCTCTTTGTCCGCCAAGGTCACGGCCTGATTTGCTCCACTTGGCTCCCCATATACACAGCGCCTGACATGAATGTCCCCAGAAAAACAATCTAGACTGCTCTCTCTCCTCTCCAGAAGTACTGCAGATGGGATTTCATGCATGAAATCACATTTGTCTGACATGAAAAGGACTGCATTGTCAGTATGCCGTGAAGCGGATAAGCTGTAGCGTGTCTGGTTCGTTTCATTTGTCCCTTTATAGTCACTTCTTTGGGTTGGTGGCAGAATTAGATTGAATAATGGCATGATTGAGGATAAATTAAAAACTCCTCTAATTAAGAACTGATGTACTAAAAAGACTAGAAATATGTTGAGTTATGGGAAATTTCTAAAGGAAACATACCAACATCGCTGGAGTGCTCGCTCTGGATATCGATTTTCAGAATAACTGTATTTTCCGTTTTTTTTCGCATTTTATTACTCCATATTTTCATGTTTCTAATCTAAAATATATGACGTTTGTATCAAAGGACTAAAATTGATTAAATGGAAAAAATCTTTAAGTTTATTCCGATGCTTTTATCTAGACTTCAAATAAATATAAATGTCCTTCAATCAATCGATATTTTCTTTAAAAAACCTTTAGAAGTTGCATTGCAACAACGAGATTCGTTCATGGGTTCGTTCTACCATGAACCTTTCTCAATCGCAGAAAAAAACAACAACGCATTTTTCACAGCTTTCAACAAAAGCTCCATAAAATCCTGGCACCATTTATTTAAGTTTCATCCTATGATAGGTATAGTAAACGTCCGTCATGGCGAGCTTAGCGTACGTGCTACTTTTCTGTGGATAAACATGGCTTTTATCAATTACTTCAGGCTCCTACAGTTACGATGTGTTGCAGGCGGTAGAATGATTATTGATGGCATAAACGGAGCGTTTTAATGGGACTATATCACTTCTGTCGCGGTACACAGTACAAAGCGGCAGAACCTACGTTTGTGGTCGATAAAAATCGATAAATCCTAAGCAGCAATCATAAAAAGTAAGCATGAAATCGATAAGAAAACTGCTCTCGGCTGACCACCGAAAGCGATACGTCTCCAACAAGGGGCCTTTTATTGCTTATAAATAAATAATAAATAAATAAATAAATAATGTTAATAAGTCAAATAAAAAGAACATTGGAAACACATGGGAATTTCCTACTGAAATCGAAATAATCCATGGAAAATTCATTCAAATCATCCCAGTCATGTGCTAATATAAACAATGTACTTATTTTTCAATGTAACTATAAAGTTTCATCAATGAAAATAATAGCTTAAATAATATTTAATTGGGGAGTAGTGCTGTTTGATTTGCTCACAAAAACGGAATTTTGATTTATGAAAGTAATTAATTGTAAATTTTGATGAATGAAAATATTCCAAAGAAATCATACATGCGAAGAGTTCAGATTTGATAATGATTTTACTTCCGCAGTTGTTGATTTCACCGGCAGTTGTCAGGAAAATGTCAATCAGTAAATCAGTCATCTTTGATCGCAAACATTGAATGTCTCGTAGATAAGTTGAAAGCCTAAATTTTTTTGGTGCATTTGAACCATTTACAAAGGACATTTTTTCATCTATCCTCTTTGGAAAACCAGTGTCTACAAGATGTTTGCTACCACGATTAACCACCGGGCACGCAGTCAAATGTGTGAGTGGTACATCCGACTTTTCCGTAAATAAGCCATTATCTCTTTGATCAGAGGGAGTCACAATCTACGGAAGTCGATAAAAAGTTGCAAATGTTTTTAATTTTTCCTTTTGCACAGTTTCTGAATGAATATGCGGGTAATTTGACACTAGTAGTGTTGGCATCATAGGCTTATTGAAACCAAGAAACAATCATACAATATCGCCATTACGTTATTTGAGGAACGAACAATAAAAAAGTGCTTAAAATCACGTATCTTTCGATCGGCATTGATACTTAAACACCGGAATAAGTTCTGCATAAATGGCCGATCGATTAACATCGGCGTTTCGGTCCATCTTGTTCAAGGCAACTTTTCACCCACTGCAATTGATTTTTTAAGCCAACAGGGGCAGGTGAGGACTAATTACCTGCACCATCCTCCAGGCACGCGAAGCATTCATCTGTTCGAAATCAGGAAGCCTCGAGCTCCGCACAGTCCTTTAAACTCTCTCAATGGGGCTGACTGAAAAATGTCATGCCTTACCTTCAGAAGACTGGCGTTATTAGTCTTGAGCATAATTTTAAACATGGGGAACTTGAATTCACCACGAAATAGCTGAATTCAAGCGATCCCTTCCATGAAGTGTCAGTCCACCACTGATGGAACACTATCGTACTCCGACCTGTAATCTGAATTGCGGTGTCTTCACACTTCGTCAAAATCCACCTGGACGCAATATCACTGGTGTTATTTAATGTTTAATCCTATTATGCCATTCTGTAATTCTCCCTAATTTTTATTTATTTATTTAGTAAAAATCAAATAGGAAACCGCAATTCAAATATACCTGGGATTTGAAACTTGAAGGATCATACCGGCGAAAAATCTGTTGGAATTCGGTTCTGCTGGAGTGATCTCAACCATGAAAGGACAAGGCTTGTTGGGACCTGACCTAAAGCCTAGACTTCAGCGATGGCAGGGTCGACTTTGTTGAGAAGATGAAGACAACTAGGTAACTCATCACCCTAGGATATATGCTGGACAGTTATCGTGTTACAACCTATACAACCTTCAACTTAGATTGTCCAATAAGTTTGCGCTCTCTCCTGTTTGTTTATTGTGTTAAACTAGCCATCTTGTGGTTTAGCGATGTGTGAGAAACACCAGTTTATTGTTACCTTTCGACGGGTTCATCATGAGATGAAAAACCAGGGTGCACTACCTCGGAGAAATTGGCGATTGTTTCTTTTGCCACAGTAATCATCTAGAGCAGAGCGTAAACTATTCATGTTGCTAGTCGCTAAAAAACTCTGCCTCACACGATGGCATGACAAATGACAGTGCTGTGGTTTACATTTGGGCCTACTAAGGAGGGGTATGGGAGGATTGGACCCAAGAAGGTTGAAACTAAACACTGGCAACCCAAGGAGACCGCTCTGTTGCTTACCCCGGATTGTTTAAAGGTGTCCACGCACACTTCACCACCGTTAAACGCTTGAAACCCTCTTATTTACCTAACAAGGAGAATGAATGATGCTGGAACCACCTTGTGTAATGAAGAGTATTCTCGCCGACTATATGAACTGTGGTATTGCGATGGAGCTACTGAGAATGCTGAGACTAGAACTTAGAGATACGTTAATTCATAATATTATTCTTAGATTTGCAGAAAAAGTCCTGGAGAGGATAGATTGAAGTCATAATCGTTGACCACAGCATTTAGGCCTTGGTTAACGAGGGAAGCCGCCTACAGTAGATCACATGAATTCTCCCAACTCCTTCTCGACCAAACCTCAGGTAAAATTAAGAATGCTTGTCTGTCAATTTGTAAAATAACTACAGCGGTCCCACTGTCTGACCTCACCAGATCCTAGTCCGATGTGGTGTAATTGTGTAGATGAGTGTCAAGAAAGCCAACAATCACCACGCTACCAGCCGCAGTTTTTGAGAAGACCTTTCCCAGGAAAGTGAGAAATCAGCGTGTTTAGGTTGCGGAGGCCAGATGAAGGCCCCTATGCGCATCTCATGGTCAGTGCGATACTGGACAGCTTCCACCCACGCAGCCCGGTCTACCAAGTCAACCATCTCCCCGTCGGCAATCTGGGTCTGGGTCATCCCTCCATGTTCCCGCAGCGCACACAACAACTTGAGTGCGTTCCTCACAAAATCACGTTCTGGTAAGCACGCTTCTAATCAATACTCTTATCAGGTTGTCTTACGCCAGGGACGGTTAATCTTATCCTAGTGGCGATGGTCGAGGCATCTTAGAGAGAATCTTAGCGTTGTTGATCCCTCTAGCAAGGGAAAAAGTGCAGCCTTTCCGCTACAGGTTCCCTGGTGCCGGATTGAGGCTGTAGTGCTCTCATATGGCAGCGATTATTTCGAGTAAAATTTGGACAATTGTGTTCTTCCCTGTGAGATAGCATTTCCTATGAATTTATTAAATGCTAGAGTAACTAACCGCGTTTTATTTTCCCTGCTGGGAGGAATTGTGAAATTTCTCCCAAATTGTCTGCTTGATTAAACTAGAAGCAGAAGTAGAACTAATTGTCCAAGCAAATATGGTGGCGTTAAAACAATCAATTGGCTGTGTTAGTTGGGAGCAAAATAGCACTGAAATGCCCATTCCAAATGGCAAAAGTTAAAAAGCTAACTGGAAAACAAAGTGGTGTACATAAACTGTGGGCTCAAAAGTGGGCGTAGGATTCATTTTTTATGCACCAAAGAAGTGAAGCATAAACAAGTTAATGTCAGGAAATCCTTTGATGTAATTAAAGGAATAATTGATCTCTACGAGCCGCAAATCACGTATTTGGACTCCAAAAAACGCACTTCAAAAAAACACTTTTTATCTGAGAAAAATTGCTAGAGTTTCAAGGTAACTGCTCCGTTTAGAGAGATTTAAAAAAAATAAGTATATTTTATTGCCTTTGACTTTTAAAATTTTCCCACAGCGAACAATAGGTAGCAATGGAAAAATTCTGATTGATTGTAACGTTTGCTCGTGGGTTTCAAAGAACATGAGATTTTACTATCAGAATAAGCCAGAGTCAACCTAACAAGCATTTATCAATTGGTAAAAAACAGCTCAACCAATCGATAAAATCGAACTTCACCGATTCAGCTCACACCTGCTAAACTTTGCACTAGAATATCGAATAACTACGTTTACAGATTCAGCGAGTGGAGAAAGAATCAATAAAGCCACCCACTTTGGACGCTTATTCACTTACCCAATGAAGAAGACACAACGAAAATCACACCTTAACTAATGAACACCATTCAGTATACACCCATCATGAGGTAGTGCTGGCTGATATTCGAATAGTGGTTTTAATCACCATCCCTGCCTTAGGTGCTAAGCATTTCTTCTCCAGATTGCAGTAAATATGGCAATTCAAGAACCCTAAAAACTGTTATTGATGTCACCTGACTGCTAAGTGTATAGACACTTAGAAAAATAAAAGTACATGGATGAAACCCATTTGCATATGCATATTTACACAAACGCTTATGGGCTAGACCACTACTCCTCTCTGCGTTACAAAAAATTTGCCGAACTTCGGCCTGGATCTAGTTTTGTTTTGAGAAAAGTTAAATCAAGTAAACCTAGGAAGATGCGTTTGTTTACTTCCAAGTCCGTTTAAGCCGAAGCTTTTTGAAAAGTGTGAGAACAGAGAGCATGGGACAGAGTTGCCGAAGCCACCTGTTCATTTCGGCTAATGATTGCATTCATTTTAGGAAGACAGGTAAAATAAACAGTGTGAATTTTTGAAATGTTGGCGTACAACCTGCATTTATTTACTGAATCAAGCCGTGAAAATTATTTGGCAGGTAGACACATTAATCAATATTTTAATGCACACTGCCTCTGTTTATCCGTCAAATAAGAATTCACTCCCCTGGGGCTAAGAACAGCCTTTGGTCGGTTGATAACACTTCCTCAGATTCCTCTATTATAAAACCCAACTATTCTATTTTTGCCCATTAAATTATCATAACCCACTACATAAGATTTAGGTTCATACAGAATATCTTATTTCGATCCATTTCCATTTCTACAATTAGCCTCAAAATCGTAGAGTTTTTATCATTTTTTCGCATTAACCCACACTACTGTAGGGTATGGGGCTTCAATTAAATATAAATCCAGTATCTACCGGGTTGACATCATCTGAACGGATCTGATTTTAAATGTAGAATTCATAGTTTTGTGCTTATAATTGTTTGCTGATTCGTAAAATCGGTAGCCATTACCATTACACGAGCTTAGCTAAACTTATGATTCGGGAAAAGGCTAAAAACACTTAACGAGTGATCCAGTGTCCAATGAAAAGACTTCTAAGTCTCGTTAACGTGGGGAGTGACCTGGATTGACCTGAGTACTATTAAAGGACACGAACATGTTGAACACATTCAGAAAAGACCAGTGAGTGCGCAAATATGCAATTTTTGCATTTGAGCTATGTTTTCTTCCAAACCAATCATCGATGACTATTATCCACTACTCCTCCGTTTTGGGGGGGGGGTTGTGTTTGGCTCCCAGGATATGAACATTATGAGCCTA
Organism: Anomotaenia brevis; assembly: GCA_030710315.1. Lineage (NCBI taxonomy): Eukaryota > Metazoa > Platyhelminthes > Cestoda > Cyclophyllidea > Dilepididae > Anomotaenia > Anomotaenia brevis. The sequence continues at coordinate 217,411 of JAUOZQ010000104.1, forward strand.
AATGCATCACCATAAAGCCTTCGTTGAATCAATGAGAATGACTAAGATATATCCCATAATGTTACCGATGCACCTTAAAAGTGCCTTAGACGGCAAAATAACGTGTCTTTTACTAATTGAGGACGAAATTGAACTAGCCAACAACACGGATTAAACTGGGAAAGGAAGTTGGTATTGTGATGGTAGGAATTGCAAGAAGTGTACATGAAACGCCCAGAATTAATAAAAAGGTTTCGGAAAATAACGACAATGGTTTCCGTTAACTTTCCCTACATAATGACGCCTGTACCCAAATAGGTGCATTTGTAATAGTCATATCGAAAACAATATTTCTCGAAGTGCATTAGTGCTCTAGATTTTTGAACGAATTAACAAACTGTGGCAACCTTATAGGTCCTATTTCAATCACAAGAAAATTACTTGTTTTTCTGTTCACAAGTAGTGAGCTGCATTTTCTGCGGTAGGTCGATGAGTGATTTTCAGCTGAGACCACCTACTTTTCAAGAACACAAAAATCATATAACCATGGCGGTTAAACTTCAACCCTTTAACTGAATCATGCTAAGCTTTATTCGTAATGGGGTGCAAGGAAAGGAATCAATGGTTATCCATTTTAGCACATCTTATACCCAGTGCAAGAATCTCATTCATCAGAAACTCGACTCAGTGGAAGTACTCAACCACTATTCATTCAAAACATTGAACTATTAAATGAATATGTCTGAATGGTTTTACGAAAATCAACAGATATTTATCATTGTTGAGACAAGACGTCTACGTAATTATCACAAAACAGATAAATGTAAAAATTTTGACGGTCTTAGAAAAAATGCTATAAGCCAAAGACAAATTCCATATTCAACACTAATCATTAAATCAATCATGCACGTACCTGACTTGGGGAAGGATCAATAAAGGTCTGTTCAAGTCCTCGAGACAATGGAACAGGATGCTCGTCACGGTAGTTTCCCTCGACTCAGCCATTTGAGGGATCTATTTATACTCCAACCTCCACGGAAAAACACGGATTTTGGGTAGCATTCCAATGCAATACATGGAAACTGGGTATAGTGCACAAAGGTAGAATGAACTAGGTCAATATTGATAAGGTTGTTACGCACTATACACAGAATGCGCCACAATGGACACATTTGCATTGTAATGACACAGTTTAAAGTTACTTTTTGTTAAATATTTAGTTTGTGGAGGAGGGTGGCTCGTTGAGATGATGGCCTTATGAATAGGAAAAGTGGAAAGCAGAGATAGGCACACATAGAACGATAAGTGATGTCTAGTTTAAAGAGACGCTATTATAATTTACCGAAACGGCTCGAGACAATGAGCTATTGAAATAAGTTTGGTAGATATGTTGGCAGCAACTAAGCTTCCCTAAAAGTTTAAAACCCTCTTCCGATTTCACATAGGCGATGGCTTTGATCGGAAATATGATGACTGGAACCCCTCTAAACCAAGCTGAATAGTTCCAAAAATCAGAAAAGATACTAAGTGCAGTGTGAACACAGTTCGCCTTCATGAACTGATAAAGTGATATAATAAAATATGAAGGTTCTAACTAGCAGAAGCTGGTGACATCATGGAAGAACTGATTGCACTCAGACAATCACCTTCACGGAGGTTGAAAATGGCCCTCCTCTATGGAGAGACGAGATCCTCCTCAAATAGAGATTCAAGGACTGATGCATGAATGAAACTTGAAAATGCTGTAGCAGCTGAAGAACATTGCTGAGGCTCAGGGCCTGGGTCCTCCCCCGAACCACAGGACAGCGCGGATGACGCCAGTGCACTGCTCTCATTCACACGCCTTCCCCTTATCAGGTTGAACTAATGCTTAACGTAAAAATGGCTCATTATTCCCTCTCGAGTTGGCGATTTCTTGGGGCTCAGTGGATGGCTGTACAAACCGGGCATCTCGATGCCTGCCTGCTACCAACTCCATCTCTGACCACGCATGCCTCAGACGCCAGGGCATACCCTTTACCTTTGGCAACTCGGAAACTGAGGAATTAGCCAATCTAAAAGTGCCATAATAGCCCACCACGTGGAATTGCTGACTACTCTAGCTAAGCCCTGGATAAGATGTGGCCAAAACGTAGGGTAAAAACGTCTAGCAGCATCAGGATTACTTCCTCATTAGGCCACACCTCTTGGAAAGGTCAAAGTACTTGTCAGCTAATTTTTAAGTTTCCACAGGGCTCCCCAATAGATCTTCGCCAGTGGATGCATTATTGGGGTCAAACACTCAAGTTACTTGAAGACTAAATCAATGTGATTTTTGAAGATACCCTTTCCCCGGGGAAATGTAAATTCAGCTGCTCCAGCCTCATTCCAGGTCTCGCAGGATTGGCGATACGGGAGGCATTTTCGGGAGAAAATCTTTAGCTAAAATTTACTTCCATATTAAATTTTTTTAAATTTTGTAGGAATCAAGCCTTTTTTCCTGTTTTGCTAACACCCTGTGCATCAGAATCCAATCTGCCCATCTCCACTCTCATTACCATCAGATACCCGTGACTAAGCCTGTCGTATGACTAATAGGAAGTAAAGGGCGATGTCGATTAGTCACCTTTTTCGGTGTTTTTTTTTTCTCGTCGAAAGTGTTGAGTCATTTTGCAGACGAAACTAATAGACAGAAGCACCGATGGGAGCTAGAATCAATCCAGGGGAGTCGAATCAACGCTGGTGAGCTCCATTTAAAGTGGCTTTTCCACCTACCACAGAAAGCCACCATAATTATTTTTATTTGGCTGTTCATAATTGGACGGATCATTTTGAGCAAGCATTAAAACAGTGGATATGGATTAGTCTAGAGATGGGGTAAGCAGTATTTTTTCGTAGAGGCAATGCAGTATGTCAGGAAATGATACATATGTCCTTGCAGATAGGAGTATCCAACGAAGCTTCGTAATTGTGGGCTTGGTCTGGAACCATGTTTATGCGAAAGCCTAGTCACCAGGCCCATTTGCTGAGGCCCATAACTCCATTGTCTTTTTAAATTTCACTTAGGAAAGGACACTGAACACTAATTTATATCCATATTTATTGATAATGAACATCTTAGTAAGTGATATAGATCGAATGGATTTTGATCGAGTAGCTAAGGCTAAACAACCCCGGTGCCACAAAGTGAACGAATTCTCCGATGCAAGAGAAGACCAGTAACCTGTAAGTCTCCGAGGCTTCTCTTTTGGCAATACGTCGGTGAATAGGCAAAAGTCATTTCTATAGTCCGTACTTCGCAGCCCAAATACTTTCTGAGTCAATTCAACGTTCACTTTGGCGATCATTCCGCTATTACAAAGCCATTGATGACAGATAATTTTAGCTAAAATGATTGGGAGATTAGTTGTCAACCAATTTGGAATTCTGAATAACAGACGTTATTCCAACTTTATAGAAAATATAAAGCTGTTATCAATTATTGAAATTGCAGGCGATCAGTAATCAATGGACCTAAAGAACTTGTAAAATAAAGGTCTCTTGCATTTGCGTTCTGGTTTGGATCTGCCATGATCAAAAAACTCTGACTTACACATAGGTCCGATAATGCTCTTGAGACAAAAATGTTACTATTTCTGCCTCTCTGAGAGCTGTTGGGTGCATATTTTTTGCAAGTATGAACTATAAGGGCAATGCGGTATGAGTCACCGCTGTAACTAAGCCATAAAATTGGTCAATGAGATTTGACATTAGGACTGCCTATTTCTATAGCAAAGTAGGCTGTCACTGGACAGGTATCAATCAGATTGTAACATTGGAATGCCTCTTCAGCCAGTTGCATGAATACTGCTTTCCATGAAATTCATTTAAGTGTGTTGAACCCAGTTTGACCTTCAAACACGGAACTACTAATCATGAAGCGTTCATTGAAATATACATTTAGTAGTACCAACATAGATGCTCTCCCTAATCTATCCAGAGTCTTGAACGACTGAACTTGCCTACAATCATACAATTGCCATCGTCAGCTAAGAAGCACGACTCATATTTGCGGTAATTCTAACGATGTTGCCTCTCGTACTAAACTCGAACTTGAGCAAAGTCCAAACTAATTCACTAAGGTGGTTTCGATGGATGAGCTTTGTTGTTCAGACTGCCTGCTTCAACGGATAAGATGGAGATGTTTTTTCGGCATCCAATGTGTAAAGGAGCAAGTTCTATCAGTTGTATGAATATTGCTTCCAATTAAATCCATGTAAAGTAATGTTGTACTCAGTTTGACCTTCGAACAAGGAAATACTAGTCTTGGAATATACATGGAATAGTACTATACATTGGTATATAGTACTATAGGATAGTACTATAGTACTATACATTGGTGTACTACTATACATGGAATAGTACCTACATTGGTGTTGCTCTTAATCTATCTATCTATCTAACGATTGGAATTGGCTAGAGTAGCAAAGTGCATTGAGAAAAATATTACTAGTCAGAGTAAAATCAAAAGCACGCATAAAAGTTGCGAATCTGGGTTTTTCTTAAAGGAATATGAGAGTTCTAATGAGAAAGTTCTGCTCTTGAATGCAACGAAATCCATAATAATCTGACGTGACATCGAAAGGAACCGACGCTATCTTCCTATACGTGTTTAATTTAAGTTTTCGGTAATGAGAAAGAAAATTTTATAGCAGCAATACTCACCAATCTATGGAATAAGCCAAATCATCACATAAAGATCTCACGCCTACTCGTCCCAGCTCGAAAGCACCGGTTCATACGAGAATAGGTCCCAACCCAAGTACAATGTGGATTATACTCAGATCCAATGGTCATCTTGAGATAAGAAAGGCTTCAAATTTATGACTCATATTCGTGCCTGGATGAACCATAAGGGTAATTTTCAATTGGATGCAGCTAGTACTAAACCATAAGGCTTTTGTAAATCCTAAACTCAATCTTCGTGTGGTTCGACTGTTGGGATTTGTTGCTCAGACTGTCTGTTTCTATGACAAAGTACACTAAGATCACTGATCAGATTGTAACTGTAATGTTTGTTAAGCATCCAGTGCTCAAAATTGCAATTTCAACCGGTTGTATAGGTAGTGTACTCCATAGATCACGCTTTAACGCAGGATGAATGCAGTTGACCTTGAAATACTGCATTACTAGTCATGAAATAAACATCTACGTGGATTATTACCCACATAAATCTTACCCCGAATAATGTATCTATCTAGAGTTGTGAACGACTGAAAGTGCCTACATTTGCAGTATGCATTAGGTAAAATATTACAAGGCAGAGTAGAGTTGTAAACGCATTAAAACTGAGAAGCTTATTTTTTAGTAAATGAAAATAAAAGTTCCATTAGGAAAGTACTGATCTAGAATCAGGCGAATTCCATAATAATTTGACATGACGTCGAATGAAAACGACGCTAACATCTTATAAGTGTTTTTCATTTTGTTTTTTAGTGATGAGAAAGGGAAATTTACTATCAGTAACGTGAAGACCCAGAGGTAAGCTCTTGGGCTTCACTAAATTGAAGTGAATTGCAAACACCTAATAGGGCAAGGATGAAACAAGGAATCGGGCAATTCAACCTCACACCAGGAGATGTTTCAGACCTGCCTTGGATTAATAAAATAAAGAATTAAAAAGCTTGTCGATTAGTCGGCTTTTCAGATTTATTTCACAAATGTTGAGTCATCCTACTGACAAAGCCCTTCGAAATGGCAAATCGACCCCGAGGGAGGCATTATCGATTTTCGTGTAGAAGCAACGCGGGTGGGCGCTGATGGAAAAGGCTTTTCTACCTACCGCATGAAATCTCGATTATTGCTATTAATGAGCCCTCAAATATAACAGGAAACCCACTGTCGAGAATATTTTGGTGGAGTCGATTCAATCTGCAATTACGCTAGAGTTATACACACTCAACTTTATCAGAACATAACAAAGTAATAGCTACAAAAGCCTGGACCTGGAATCACATGTTTGCGAATACATCAGGTTATCCCATAGGTTCTGTTCGAATGTTGAATAAATAACACAAGTGACCAGATGTTATACTTATTGACAGAGTCGTTCATCAACGCACTTCCGCTGATTGGCTTTGACTTACTTCCATTTATCACCAAGCTCATGAATAACTCTCTTATGGTAAAATCCTTCTGATTTCAATTCCAGGAACGCACAAATGTGGCTTTAAGAAAAAGATATCTTCTTTCAGATGATTTTGTAAGCTACGAAACCAATAATGGTAGTCTAAAGGAGCAAGGTCGGGAAAGTAACGTGGATGAAGTATCTTCTCCTTCCATGCAAGTTTTCCCATCTTTTGTGCGGTCGTGATTCTTACTGTCCCCATGAAACATTACTCATTTTCGATCCTCAAAGCTTGCTTCAAAGCCCTTATTGTCGACTACAGATTTGAGCATTAATTGGCAACTATTCGAAGTGGATTACTTCTTGGCTTTCCAACCAGATTGATCAAAAAAGAACATTTTTCCTAATGGCCGTTCCTGGGGTCTTTTCCCTCGTATACGAATCTGTTAGTGTCTATGACGCTTACAACTGTAATAAGAGGTCCACTTTCTCCAGTCGGCCGCTCACAATGTCTATTAACCAATAAGGGTGAAACAAATTGGCTAAAATGGAGGAAAGAAGAGTAGATGTCAACTGGAGATTTGAGTTGATCGTTTTCAGACCATTTAGGTTTAGGAATCTTTTCAAGTTATTTAAGATGTACATATAGGGTTTTATATTTTGAATTACGCTTAAATGACAATTCCTCTGCTGAAAAGGAGGATAAGCTACATCAAGAAGTCGTTCATTAAATTCAACCGGCCGTCGGCCTATTCCATCCTCATCTTCGAGGGTGAATTTCGCAAACCACCTTCTGCAAGTTTTTTCATTCCCAAATTCCTCACCATAAATGGAGTGAATATTTCGAGCCATTTCGGCTGCTGCAGAGTTTCCTTTCTGGAACCTATATAGCATTTTGTCTCGAATGATTCTTGGGTACTTCAATATGAGCAGAGGTTTTAATGAAACAAATATTCATTTTATTGTTCTGGAAAAAAGTTTGATCAATTTTAGTGCATCATGGCACAAAAATTATACTCTTTCAATTTTAGTTGGTGAAAACCAGACAGAACTTATGGGGTGATAAGGTACGTTTGCCATGTCCATTTGGCAAAACACCAAACATTACTACATTTGTTAGTTGCACACGACGGTCTTTGATAAGTCTTCACCGTAACACACAGTTACAGCGAAATAATAATGCTCTTTTGCGCAGTGGTGGTATGTGATCAGAATACGTCTGTTTCGAGCAACTAGTACCTGATGCATTAAGTCCAAGGAATGCAAATCCTTGTACGTAGTGTTCACAACGATATATTCATAAATCAGCACATTAGAAAAGGCTGGTCAAGTCTAGTATCTTTTATGAGCGGAATTATTTTCAGCCTTAATTCCATCTATGATAAATAAATGAATTTGGAGGGATTGTAAAATCTACGTTTATTATCCTGTCATCACATGGCCTATCGGGGAGAACACAGGTCAGTTTTACCGAAACCCAGTGCCAGAGTTTGTATTCTCAGTATGTCCTCGCAACGCGTTGCCACAATCCACTGTGATTTATGTTGTGTGAGGCGGACTTTGATCTGAGCGCTGATTAGGCGAAGGAGGAGATGTCACATGGTTTGACAAGGCTTGCTTGGGGTTTGAACACAACATGCGTTGGGCTCATGTTTGAGCTCGAGAGGGTTTGCCGCGTCTGCATAGTTCACGTGGTACTGAGTTGGCCTTAGCCAGACAACGACACATTTATTTTAGCCACACTGAATCAGCTCCATTTACGCCTGAAGCTGTAGAAACTACACAGGCATCCAGCGTCTTTCAACCGCCTTCGGTCTTGGTGAGGTATCGAGGTGACCTTACGGTGATCTGAGAGTATCTTCGCACCGTTCCCTTGGACATGTTAATTTCCCTTTGACTGAGTGCATTGGCCTGATCTAATTGGCCAAGCCGTCTACTGATAAGAAGTTGTCTTCATTGACACATACAGTTCTATTAAACACTTTGGGACGAACGTCTCTCTTGTCTCGCTCTTACCGGTGGCAGCGGATCCGTCTAGGAAGGGAATCTAAGAGTAGCTACCCGCTACAATGCTATTGTTGGTAAAAGTGCAGCCTGTCCCTGAACCATATTTTGTTTGCTAATTAACAAAATTCCTAAGACGGTGACTTTACAGTGGTCAATGCATTTGATCAACGCTAACATTTGCATTTGTATATAAAATTTGATTGTATAAAACGCTAACATTGACTTTTGAGTGGGTCTATGAACAACAATAAATTTTATTCTGCATAAAATCTACGATTGTATTATTGATGAAAGTAAAGTTTTCAACGATTTCTCACACAACTAAACCTGCTAGAGAGAACTTACTTTGTGTCACTGCGTCTGAGGCGTGCGTTGCCAGGGAAGATAAGGCTGAGAGTAGGCAGTCATCGAGGTGATGGATTTGGAAATCAGAAAAGGCGTGTCCACTATGAACTAAGAAGTTGCCATCCCGGAAGGGCATAGTAGACTGTTGCTAAGTGAAGAATTAGTGCAGTTTGATAAGAGGAAGGCGTGACTGAACTCAGTGCTGCGACGACCGGTGCGTTGACCTCGGCACTGAGCCTCAGTAAGTGCCTCGGCTCGATACAGTTTCTTCACCCTGGATCGTCTCCCATGGAGGAAGGGTCCCACTTTGTGCCAAGTGGGAAAGAGTCTGTCCTATCCTAAGTACACCATGGGTTACCACCTGTTGCCCTGCATTTACGCGACTTCACGGCGATTCCGATATATTACGTCTCTAGGTTAACTGAGAGCTAGTTTAAGAAGATCACGTTTGTTGGATTTCTCCTAGTTGAAAATATTGAATCACTGACAAGCGCATTGTGAGAGTGGAATTACCTATTTTCGAGTTAAAACTTTGTTCATTCCTTTCACTTCTATGAAAACTGTTCACATCTAACACACAATGTCAGCGCATTTCCTACACCATTTATTATAACTATCTGTATTCGGCCCCATTTAAGATATAGGAACGCACGTGAAATCACACTGAAGTACTAGGCAATTCCCCATTGATGGCTTTCTGATATCCTATCAGGTCATACCATAAGTTCTGCCCTATTTTTTGAATAAACAAAACAAGCGATAGAACGATACATTGAATTAAAAGTCGACCATCAATGCACTTCCCCTCATTATTTCTGCTTCCTTAACTTAACTTACAACAGAACCTTATTTGTTCAAGCGAAAAGCGAGCGATGGATGATTAATAAAGAGATCGATTCCCCAGGACAACGTAACAGGAAAGGTCCCTCTAGGAGAATGAGTCAACCGTCTAACGGGGATCCGTGTAGTTTCGCATGCATGCAAATGGGCCGTGAGTGCGTGCTTCCTCGATTTTTATTGACTAACACCCTCGCTCCAATCAGTGTATTTGTGTGAGTCACGCCAAATCACTGCCCTTCATGGGGCTAGGGCACGCAAAAAATGCGCTTGTCACCAGGGCCATTAAGGATGGTAGGAAGACCTAAACGCCCGCTTTTTCCTTGTCGCGGGCCTGTCACACCCTCTGGGTGACTCGTATCTCCGATTTGGAAAATCTGACAAGTTCTATGCGAACACACTGTAACGTATTTATGCAAACTTCTAGTTTAATATAAACAACTCTGAGGATAGCATAAGAAAATTGTGAAGCGTTAAAAAGTGTTTATTATTTTGAGCAAGATAAATGGGGTAAATAAAATCGTGGCGGTTTAGAAACGGGCTTGTCTTTCGACTTAAACAGGAGCTCTTTCTAATCCTGTTTATTATACGCTCAGTGATAAATCATCTTCATTTACAGTGTCTGTATTCAACTAATAGTAGTAACAAATTTATATGGTAAGTTAGCTTTTTAGTTGGTGTTTAACATAATCGCACATAATTTTGATCGTGATTGAGCATTGGCGTTTAGGCAAATGCACAAGTAAAACGCAATCATTGCGTCGTTTTCCTCTGTCTTTACACTTAATAGCCACTCCGGCAAATAGTTATGAAGGCCAATGATCGGGCAATTTATGCAAATTGCGTTCATCGATCGCTAGTCACACCGCTTGTCCAGGGCCAACTGGACCAGACTTCAACGGAAAAGTTTCTCTCTCACAACCACGAAAGGATGGAGCATGGTTTGAATTTAAATTTACATTAACTTTCTAAATTGCTGTTCACTTTGAAAGCTTTCTTATTTAGCCTTATTTCAATTGATTAATCATTGATCAACTGCAATGTCCATCCGCTTCTTGACCTATGCTAATGGAAGTGGTTCCGTAGTACATTTCTATCTACTTCTAGAGGTATTTCTTAGACAAATTCCAGACTATGAAAAAGAAGAAATATTTATAAAGAACCAGAGTACAAAGCTGCTACAATCCATTTAGTAGAAGTCTTCTAGAATTCGGCTTGTTTGTATTATAGGAGGTGGTTTTCATGTCATGTAAATGAAGCAGTTTATTTAAAAGTTTTGACAAATAACTTACATTAGACAGGGACACTCGTAACACCCAGTTTGACAAAAAAACAAGAACAAAGAGCAAGATTTTATGTGGCTCCACATATTCTCTCTACTTAAATAGATTAGTAGCCTAAATTGAGCAAGCTGACCCGAAAGAAAGCTTTGTAACTTCAAGTATTCGGCATAAGCTCTGCCTGATATTGATAAACCAAACTGATAACCGAAAATTAGCCTTGAATATTTAAAGCCCCGATTAATTTAGGTTTTTGGGACCTCTACTGAAAAATGGCATATTACTCTCAATTCCACCCACTGACTACGAGAAATCAATGCAAATAAGCTTTTATTTTCTCAGTTAGAGATTACATAGACACTCTGCCCATATTAAGCAAAGCAAAATAAATAGGAGTATGGCGTTCTCTGTTAAAGTAGATGTTGTCAGTATTATTTTTCGGCATTTAATACTCCCTGCTGCTTGTTGTTTTCTCTGGCAGCACAAATTTAAAATTAAGCCAATGCATTATAGTAGTATTTAAAAAATTAAATAACGTGACCAAAAAATTATCTTACTTTACAACTAAAATGCAAAATTCATGATTATATGTCATAATACATCGATGTAACTGGCATTATTCCCAAACTAGTAGAACAATTCGCAAAAAATGAAATGTTTCAATGCAAAAGTATCCCTTAATTCAGTTGATAATCGAAACATCTTTTTGTAATTTTAACCACTATAGCTTAAATTATCAAAATTACGTAAAAAGTTCATTTCTACTTACATCGTTCGTACGTCACCAGAATGGTAGCAAATGTTCGTGCGAATGCTAAAAATCAAGTCCAACTATTTTTCAGAGCAAGACTAGTGAATTTTTCAGCCTTTAAAAGATCTTTTTATATCACTTTGATAATTTCGGACGCAAAACCAGTAAATATGGGATAAAGTCATTTGTCTAACCATCGAAAGGATTTCGCTGATAAATAACAGAACTATTTCTTTACTTAAAAGGTAATCTTATAGCGATGAGCACTGTGGTGATTATCTCCTAATTCAGTGCTCATATTGACTAGAACCTCTTATTTCGGTAGGTAGGCTTTTCGTAAGATTTGATTTAAATACATTCGTTTAGGTGTTTTAAAATGCTAAAACATTATGGTACTAATATAAGACAATAATCGTTTCTTACCACGTGCGGATATCAAATTAGTATCTCCGGAGCAAACCAAATCTAAAGGTCCGGTTACATTTATCTCGTGATTCGTTAGATACAAGTGAAATTCGAGGAAATAACTGGTAACGAGTTGAATTACCCGGTCCAACACTTTCCGTTATTACTGGCATTATGCATCCATACTCCTGATTTGCTGAAAGTATAAAAAGGGATTGGCATTGATTACAGTTATGAAAAACCATCAGGTAGAAATGATTAACGAATTGATTATGCCAATTACCAAGTTCAGGACCAATAGCGGATGTCAGAAATTCCATGACTGTGTCCAACAGCACTACGAGGCGAATGCATTTTTTGTTAGTCTTGGAGTACTAAGTTCCTTGGATTTTTATAATAACGTACTTGAGTAGGGAATGTAATAATAGCCCTCTAAAATAATAATAAACATTGATTATTAGTAGAAATTCGAACTTAAATTTGGAAGCGATAACGCTAACATGTCGTATTTATATTTCGAAGTCTAATTTCAGCAAACACTTCAAATAAAATCAAATGTTAGCTGCAATTTCGGAACCCCTGAATTATGATTGCTGAAATGCATGAAAATTCTGAACGACTACCATTAGCTAATGACGTTCAACCTCTTTATTTTAATATTGGTTGACATGTATTTATTTCGGTAGAAATATCGTCAAATTACCTTTGTCCAATTTTGGAGCTTTAACGAAAATAAGTACCAATGTTAATGACCCACTTCATGTGTTGCAGTGTGCAAGAAACGTAAAACGTACCATTGGGATCAGACATGTTATCGTGGAATGGAATAGACTCTAAAGTTTAAAATATAGTTCGTCAGCATTAATGATCAATTTTCAGCTGCTCGAAAAAAATGCTTACCAATTATCGCAGCGACAAGTCGCAAAGCAATCGCTTGAGCTGTAATTTAAAAAAATAAAAAATACATTTATAATCGTTATAAAAATAAGAAGTGCTAAATTTAAAAAGGCATACCATTCATTTCCGTAAGTGATGGCATGTAAAGTTTGAGCAAAATCGGATCTAATTAAGAAAAAAATTAGAGGATGGTTGCTTTGTTCAAGTTTGAGGAGCCTCTCAACTCACTTATTAATTTCATCAAAGCAGGATTGACTTTTGATCCTTCTAAAACACGTACGACAAGAATTTACAATGATTGGTATTGCATCCAAATGAAACTCATGATTGTCAACTGAACTGAAACATCGGCTATTGACATATAGACTCTGAGTAAGCCTTTTTTAATTGCCTGAGAGTTCTTTTAGTAGATTAGAAGATTTATGGTAATGGGTGTGGGAAGTAGAGGCCGTAACTTATGATTAAACATCACACCTTTTTATTATGAAGATATGAGAGGACTACCTAAAGAATTCGTTTAACAGTTAATGGTTAGGAATAGCGATAGTCCTATCTAAAGACCTTTGAACATGCTATTTTCTTCTGATCGGTGGCTTTTAATGACTATGAACAACAATAATGCTCATACATATTTAAAGTTAATAAATATATTGAATCTTGATAAATGTGAGATTTTTATGTGAACGACTTCTGCAAATTCAAACTGCTGATTTAGTGTAATAGTTAAAGTCGAAAGTTTTCAAAACCTTTAATTAATAAAATGTATTTTGTGATGCTAATGAAATAGTTAATTTCAACCGAATCCTGATTAAACAATTTTTTTCGTACTTTTCGTTGACACATCTGTCTCTATATCCCCCTTGAAAACTAACGTCCTCCCTGCCCTATTAAATTAAATTCATTTGAGTGGTAGAAAGCAATTTTTGGACAAGCTCTAACATCCCCAAAATGCCTGAGCTTGCCCGACATTTATCTTTAGTGCTAGTTTTAGCATGTATATGTTATCCTAATACCAAGTGTTTGACATCTTTCAAGCCCTTACAATACTACACCGAATTCGGGGGCTTAGAAGGCCTTCTTAAGATCCTTCACGTCGCCGATGCGACTTTACTTGATGAGTAGAAAGTCGTCTGCTTGTTTGCATTTTATTATTTAAAACCCATTTCTGCTTGAATAATGAAATGCAAAACTTGTATGTATCTATTATGGATATAAATTCTATCGTAGTTATGACAGTTTTACTAAAAATGCTTACGTGGGACAGATGAAGGTCCGGCTTGCTCTACAAAATAAGAATTAAGTTTGAAATGTGTAAGAATACAGCCTATATGAATTTAATTTAAAACTCATAATTGTCGAATTTATTGAATTTTGCAGAATAAAAATTATATAGGGCACGAAACCTAGTTGGCGATTGAAAGTTTCCAGACAAATGTCTTTGTTAGTTTCTGAGGCTACTTTGATACATGCATGTATTTTCAATATTTATAGCGAAAAGCTTTTTAGAACTTCTGAAACAATATCCGAAAAAATTGTATTTTTTTACAAAATTGATAATCTTACGTTGCATTTGCATTCCTGCACAACCTATAGATAATTTTTGAAGAAACAATACGAATTTATTTTCATAAAATTGGAAATGGATGTAACAAAGTGGCAAATCAAGATGATTTGCAGTTATGATAAGTAATGTGTGCTATAAGGCATTTAATGTCGGCGTTGTCAGCTGAACTATTTGTTCACCACCACTTCCAATTGACTTGACAGTGGTTAAGGCAAAGTATATTTACTCGGTAAAGCTTGTGCAGAACTCGCTGAGGTTGGATACACAACTAAAATGCAAAAAGTGACAACACTAGTAACTAGGTCATAAACAAATTACGGATTCGAAATGTGATCTAGAAAACTCAACTATAGTATCAACAGTATCAAAATGGTAAAATTAGATTCTTTACATGGTGCAACTTGAGTACCACTTGTCATTTGAGTTGGATCTGTAAGTGATTTAGCCACTATTAGTTTATTTCCTTCAATTCAATTTATATTCCTTCAAAAACCACCTATTGAACTGTAATAAGAAGAAAAGATAATTCGAACAGCAAGTCCGACGTATACTAGAAGTTTACAGTATGAATGAAGTTCACGCTAATCATTGCTACTAAACGGTTTATGTGCTATTTCAAAAGTATGCACAAATGTCAATGTTTGTTACCATTTTCAATACAATGGCACAAGCTTTCTGCTCCTAAAAATGGTTATCTCTGCTGCATAGGATTTGCTGAGACTCGGCACCCAGGATTATTCAAGTAGAATGTGATTAAAATGAACCGGACACTTCATTATAAGTTTTAAAGAAAGCACGATTAGTTATGTGGATCTGAACCATGGAGTAGTGATATCACAACCTTGAGTGAAAATTTGAACTAGTTAAGCTCATTTATGAGAAGTCTATATAGAGCCTATGATTAAACCGAGGCGCACTTACAGGGCGAGGTTTGTGTATAACCAGTTTGGGTTTGATGCAGAGCTAAAAGGTCAAATCACATTTATCCATTAGTCATCATTAGTCAAATCAGTGAAACTGACTATTAGCCATACTGAAAGTCAGTTCTAACTTTCACATATTTAAAATCCTCATAATTTCACTTCTCTGTGATGGCATAAAAGCCTTTTATTAATTAAAGCGAAATCATTTTATTGCGTTAGTCAGAAATAACGATAAAATGAGAAGTATTACATGGCGTAACCTGAGTACCACTTGTCATTTGTGGAGGGTCTGAAAGTGATATAAACGTAACGCAACGTAACGCAACGTAACGTAACGTAATGTAAACGTGAAGAGGTGCCTCATTTACCAACCACGAACTAGTCTTAAACTAGTAATTAATGTAGGCTTGGCGTTCATGCTAGTCATAATAGTTATTAAATTTACGCGTAATCATCAAATTCTACACAGACTTCAATATTAGATACATTATTTTTTAGTTTGAAATTAAATTTTGAAATTCTAAACTGACATATTAATTTGGGACCTCGTAAATACGATATAATATAAATCCTTGATCAATTGTTAGTATCAAAAGAAGCATCATTTAACAGTCTTTAAGTGTTACTGAAATCTAGATAATTTTATTATTTGTAGTTGCTTAGCAACAAAATTTTGCTGCTAATATTAAGTTTATGTCAATTTAAATGATTGCGCCAATAAGTACTTAATTAGTGAAAAATATGTAAATCAAAATCTATTTACAAGGCGAGGTATTTGTAAAACCGGTTGAACACGGATGCAAGGCTATAGTGTAAAAATGAATTGCTGAGTTTATGTTAAAAATGAACATGGCATTCATAGCCAGAATTGAAGAAATGTTTATTTTAATGTAGTACCATGCAACGACCAATGAAGTTAATTTGAATGAGAGAATTTTGCTTAATAGTTTAAAATTAAAGCCAACTTAAAGGTATTTACATGGTGTAATTTGAGTACCACTGGTCACTTGTGTAGGATCTGTAACCAGATTTTGAAATGTTGATATTGCCATCAAGGTTAAGATTTGCAGCTACTAGTGCATATTAAATCCAAAAAATAATTTTTTGAATAGATATTTATAATACTCCGAGTGAAGGGGAGACCATTTACAAGGGAAGTGTGTGTAAGACCGGTCTAGGTTAGATTGAATTTTAAAAAAATGAAATGTGAGAAGTCTAGAATAACAAGGAGAAACTGACACCTATAATCAGAAAAGCCACGAAGCTTTAATATGAGATTGGGAATGGCTGAATGACATAGTCAGTGCCTCGACAGAAACTACTTTGAAAGACCACTTAAGGAAATTTCAAGTGATTGAAAATAATTGATTTTGTAAATGAATTTAAAAAGCATGAAATAATATTCTTAAGAATTTCTGCCAGGGAATGCAAATAATATTATCGAAGTTGATTTAGGTGAAAGAATGTTTATTTACATGGCGAGGTTTGTGCATAACCAGTTTGGGTTTGATTCAAAGCTAAATATGGAAAAATGCGACAAATCGTTAAGTAATTATAGCGCAAACTTGAATAAAATAAATAAATACATTTATTTAATGGTAAATTGACTTTATTTACATGGTGTAACCTGAGTACCGGCGGTCATTTGTGTAGGATCTGTACATGGTTTAAACGTATTTGGTGATTTTTAGTAGTGGAAAATTCAGTTTTAGCCAGAAATTTAAAAATTAATTGAATTATATTTATATAATGTAACACAATAAAATGAAAAGCAGTTACACGGTGTCACTGGAATGGAACTGTTTACTTGCGCAGGATCTGTAAGTTTTATATATTGTACTTAGTTTATTTGCTTGCGCTTTTAGCAAATATAAAAAAATGAATGAAGAAATGGAATCATATAAGAACCCGCTAATGCCCAGACACAAAACCGAAACTGGGGCTATCATAGTAAAAAATAGGTAAATCTTAATCGCAAATTGGTTAAAAGTTGAACTAATTAATCAAACTGACTACTAAAATGGTAAAATGCTGACCATCTACATGGCGTCGCCCTAGGAGCGAGTTATTTTTCTAGTGGTTATTTAGACATTGATTTTTATGAGTTATTTTAAAAGCGTTAATTTTTACTAAGTCTGTTTTTTTGTTGGAGCATGAATGATAATATCCTGATCAGCATGATAGGTCAATAAAATTGGCGAAGTTGAGATCCAGAAAAACTGCTTATATTTTGCCTCTGATGAGTTAATTAAAAGCCTTAGAATAAATTAAAGTTTATTTACAAGACGAGGTTTGTGCACAACCACATGAAGGTGCATTTAAAGCTGAAATGTAAAAAAGGATGAATAGTTAAGGTGACAACCGGGATTAGGTTAAGAATCTAAAAATAATACTAAGCATTAGATGATCTCCAATGAATATTGGCTTCCAAGAAAAGGGCTAACATGAAAGAACCACAATATTCATATTTTGAAATCGCATTTCAGCATTAAGATAAAAGGAGAAAACACAACTAAATATTTATATTTACATGGTGTAACTTGAGTGCTGTTGCCCATTTTTGGTGGACCTATTAATAGTTTAAGTTAATTGAATTAATGATGTCCGATTTATTACACATTTGCAAGTTTAACATGCATTAGTACATTAATATTAAAGGTTATTAAAGGATGAATACATCAATCAAATTGCGTGTTAAAATAGGTATATAAAGTTGATAATATTTCACTATTTGCAGATGAAATGCATAGAATTACATGATGTTCCTCTGTTATGCGAAGGAGAGGCTGTCGCAATTTGCACACAAGAGAATCGTTTAAATCACTTTATTAATTATTAAAAGTGATTATATCAATCCATTTCGTCAGAATCTATAATTTTGATCATACTTCGATTGCACAGTAAAACTTATGTATATTTTAAAGAAAAAAGCTCTAAAAGGAGGCACTATATATATTCCTTGTTTAAGTAACTATTTGAATTCTTTTAGATTTGATGAAATGAATAGGTTTAGGATAAAAGAAAATTAATGTTGTGGATATTTGTTAACCTCTTTGATCAAAATCCTAATGTTTCACAAGTGCAATTAATTAAACGTTACCCATGAGTGAGCTGAGTCCCAAGGAACTTGCTTGAGAAAGAGCTTTAAGGAATCCACAACATAACTTTTAGTGCATATTTTTCAATAGTGAAGCTACTGAAAGTTAAAAACCACTGGCTAAGTTGATTAGATCCTCTTGAAAACCAAAATCAGCATGTTTTAAAATGCATTGAAAGCCATTTCTTTTAGGACTTTTTTAAATTTAGACGAGAAACTGCAAAGCTATGCTTACGTGTAACGTCTACGGAAGTCAAAACACGTATAAGCGTATATTACTCTACCGGCTTCATTCGTAATCCAATTATTTACTTGTCAAGGAGCAAGTATTGGAAGGCGTTTTAGATGTCGCACCTTTATAGGCAGAGATTCGTACAAACAATATATGAGAAATGAAACAGACCGAAAATGTCTATAAGTGTAACCTCACCACTTGGCGAACTTTTGAGGTTATCTGCAAGTGAAATAAGGCTTGGAGATACCATTGAGATATTACAATTGTTTTTATTTCAAAGTTTGACAGCTAATATATATATATATATATATTAATAAAGTAAACAGCAAACAAAAAATTTACAAGGTCTTTCAGAAGAAGTGTCCGCCTGTGGAGTACTTGCTATTAAGAGAGAAGAAAGTTAATATTTTTTATCCTTCTAATTTAGAAGATAGGGGTTTCAAATTGCTAAATTAGAAAAAAGAAGGTGACAATCACTAACCCTGTGTTCCAGATGGACTCCATATCGGCGTTTTAGGACTGGTGCTTTGACTGTCTAAAAATCGTTAAAGAGAAATATTTCATAATGATTGTTTAAATTAATACGCGGAATAATGGAAGCACTCGGAATATGTATAATTGTAAGTATCAGCATGGATGCTTGCCTGCATGGGAACGCCAAGGATCTAACAAATAATAAAAGCCATAGTAAGGCAATTCTGCCATCATATAGTTGATTTATCATGACTGATTTTGCATTTTCGCAAGTGCTTAATTTTATACACTCAGGCAGCAACTTTGTACACAAAAGAACTACTTACATCCCTGTCTTGGCGTAGAGCAGTTTTGACGCGATGAAGCTAAGAATACGTTTAACTTTATAAAAGATCGAAAACCGCTGGATTATATTGGCAAAAAATAATTATTACGAGGTGGTCTTCGATTACATTGTGCTGGTTGCACGATTGGAGAACCAGCGGCTGAAGTTTTTGAGAAGATAACCGTTTAAGTTATATAGAAAGAAGGTATTTATTATATTCAATTAAGTTAACTATTAGCGGTTGAATATAAATGGGTATGATCACTAATTTTACACATATGCCTACATGATGTTGATGGTATACCACAAGCACGAGGATCTGCAAGAAATCCAATCATAATATTATCTTTTCGGAGAATTTCTTCACTTTGTTTGAAAGTAACAAATTCGGGATTCACAAGAACGAAAACGATTTTCATTTTATAACCTTAGCTTTTTACTGTCAATGCGAACTACATATCTTGAAGCTTACTCATTCTTTATTAAATGGTTATGATCGTTTTATAAATGCTTGAACAAAATAAAGCTAGTAGCATAGTGAATTTTGCAAGATCATGATAAGACAATAAAGGAATCAAAATTTGAAGCATATTCAGTTAAGCAATATAGCAACTACCTCTTTGTTGAGGAGAAGATGGTGACGGGGTGCCTATTTAAAGAGAAAGAGTATTTTTCCTCATAGAATAATGGATAATGACTTCAATTTTTCTGATGATATTGGTTTATATGTAATCCGGCTTTATATTGAACAAACAAACAACTCGGACTTGGAAGCTGCCTTTAGTTAGTTTTCATAATGCTGCGTACAAAAAACTTTGAAGTAAGTAGTACATTAAGTAAACTTATGATTTTTTTGTAAGACGCAGGACTAATTATTCATGGGTTGTGTTCAGTAATGATGAATGGCGTTGATAAATATGAAACTGCTATTCATTTGTTTTCTCGAAATAAATTAATCTTAGTATTAGTAATTAACACCCATGTTAGATGATTCAAAGTGAAAACTATTTTTTGAAGGATTTTTTAAAGAATATAACTTACAAGGGGCTCTCGGAGAAGGAACATTCGTTCGTGACGGACCTAAAAGTAATGGTTCAGTTTAATACAAATACTAAAGTAACTCATGTCATTTATATTTCATCAAAATAAACGAACTAATTCCTTGTTCACTTAGTTTAAGTAAGGTGTCTATCAAAGGAGAATCTGGCTTTAGAATATTCGGTGAACTGAATGTCATACCAGCGTGGAATTGGTAGGCAAAATCAAACAGGACTAACAATTTGAGTGAAGCAAAAGGTAGTATTAAAAAATTAAAGATGTTCAAGAAAGCGGCCTCATTTTTAGCCCTGCAAAATGCATTATTGCATATTTTTATAGCTAGATAAGCAAGTCGAAATGTTTGGCAAAAATTCAAATAAACTGAAAATTGGTCTAACAATAATGCAAGTTATTTATCAAACCTTCAATTTAACTGATTTTGTTATGACTATGTAGAGGTCAATTTACGAATCTGAGAGTACTTATTTTAGAGAAAGCCAAAGTGAAAATTTAATGTCACCACACTAATAAATTATCGGCTAACATTGTGGGAACTCAATCAAGTAGCCACTTTACTGGCTGATATTGTAACTTCATTCTACAAATACTCATAGAATATCCTCAAAATTTTTACATAGACTGGGAAATAAGTCTTGAAGACGAGCAGCCAGTGGTGATGGGTCTGCAATAATTTGTACAACAGATCATTATTTTTACGGAACTCCTAGACTCATCTTTAAAAATCATTGCGGATTAGAGAAATTTACTCATAAGCATGGCCCTATTTCCTCCCATGGAACCTGGATGTAATAAAAGTTTTCTGATAAATTGCATCAAAATAACTTTTAATTTCACAAATATTAAGTTTTAAATGAGGCCTTGGCTTAGTCTTTTAGTTACGTGATATTGTCCAGACTTCGGCCAATCTCATAAATTAGTGGTTGACATGTATTTTTGATGATCCAAACCGTAGATTCTAATCTTTATCCTAGGAAATTTCCATTATGATAGCAAAATTTTGAAATTTTTTCGTTAAAGATTTAATATTTGCTATCATTTGCATTTCAAATTTAAAAATTATTTAACTTGGTCATCTGATGTATTTAACATCTCAGACATTTAAAAATGCTAAAGTCTAATTTTGTTTGAGGAACTCATTGACTTCATAACATTATAGATTGGTATATTTTTGGTCGGATTTGTATTCAAATACACTACTTAGTGTTCCTGTTAAATGAATGCTTACAAAAATGATGTGTCAGTGAGGCGACTGCTATCACAAAATCATCAAAAATGCACTTAAATGTTAACTGGCATGTACATTGTGGTGAATTTCCTGGAGTTACAGTCATCATGGATATTCCTGTAAAACAATTGGCACACAGAAAATTTATTCAAGCAGCAAACAATTGCGAATTTTCCCGGCTTTGAAGGGCAATGATGGCATAAGAAGAAATTTAATAAAGGCAAAGTCAAATGAACAATCAAAAAGCATTATATTAGTGTAAATCAAATCAGTGAAATATAATGTAGGTGAATAATTGCATTAGCGCTAATATAAACTGTTAAGTTAGTAATTAAGTTAGTAATTAATTAGCTTCTGTTGACCGATAATAAATTTGTCCTGATAAGCTTTTTTGCTTTAATGGCACATTACCTGATTGAGGGCTGATCACTTGCTCTAGGAATACAGTAATTTCAATTAGCTACAAAATTTTCTACATTAAAATTATTAAAAGTCCATACGAGGACTGCTGGATGGCGTTTGACCAAACTGGCAATAAAGCCCTTGCATGGGACCTGAATATGCAAAGTTTTATTTGTAAAATATTGTTGAAAAAAACTTTGGTAAGACATTATAAGAGAAACAATTAGTGTAAGTGTTTTGATAATGATTTGTGGCTTTGTTGACCTTTTTTATTTTAAGTGATAACAATGTAAAACAGTAAGAAAGTAACTGGGATGGGCCAGCTAGCATAAAAACAAAAATATAACTATCAAAATGACTATCCTAAGCTTGATATTGCTGCCTCTTGGGGGCTCGACAAATTTCTTGGCATACATTCGCATGCATTTCAGTTATTAACTGCTTTAGCAGCACAAAGAGGTAAATCGAATTGCTCCTTATTAAAAAAACATTTAAGAGATTCTTTTTTACCAGGAGAGTCCGTTTGGGATGTACCTAAATGCATAAAAATAGACGTTCAGCTAGCGAATCTTAGTAATTGACAATCCCCTTAAGTTCAAATAATACTTACAGATTTCCATATTGTCAGAAGGACCCGATTGTGGGGAACCTAGGATTATTTAAAAAATATGAAAACTCGAATAAACGTTCGATAAAATCAATTTACCATACTTACAAGCCCAGTTTTGATCGGGATTACTTGATCTTGATGAACCTAAATAAGACAAAATTTCTCAATAGTTTATGTATTCTATTATTACTCATGCGAAAATCTTGGAAAATGGTAATTACAGCTCTTAGCCAGTGTTCGTGAAGCTGAAAACAATCGTGAATAATTTAATGCTCATTTTCAGCCATGCACTCGGTTATATAGAAATCGAAGCTGTCATAATTACTTGCGTATTGTTCAAAGTAGCTCTGCTGGAATGGACCTGAAAATATTCAGGTTGCATTAAATAAGGCTTAACTGCAGAACTTCGCAAAAATAAATACCAACGTATATTTACTTAAATGTTGGTCTAAAAAAACAGTTTATTGACAAAAAATGGTGTTGCTCATTTAAAAATAAAAAGTAATTGTCAATAGGATAATTTACAGCTTGAATCCACCTGCATGTCTGAACCTAAAATGTATTTGTAAAGGCACAGTTAAGCAGCACTGCAACCATTTGATTTGATAACCAAACATTTAATAAAGCTTATCAAAGATTCTTGATAAAAACCTGGGTAAGTACTTACCGCAAGGACTTGGTTGTTTCTGTGGGCCTAGATATGATTAGGAAAAGTTTAAGTATACCACTACTATATGATATAGATACTTTTTAACATGCATCACAACGATGACATTGTCTAAGGCAAATCGTTAAAAAACGCAAGCTCCAAATTTACAGCGCTGATCCTGTGGGGAATGTTGGCCTATATATTAATCAAGCATAATTTGATAAAAACTAGTTTTTGAAGTGGGATTTTAAATACAGAAGAGAATATGTGATTGAATATAAAATTTCAAAATTCTAATTTCACAGTGCAGTCTATTTTGTTGGCAAAACAGATTGCTACTAAATTTCTATTTCTCTAAATTTACCACAGGGATCAGGTTGAGCTTGTGAGTCTATTTAAAATGAATAATTTAAAATAGAAAAATATATTGAAAATTCATTTATTTGTCCGTTTTTAATGTTATAAAAAGTCAAAATATGAACTTGTAACTTTAATAGGTGACATTGAAAGGAAGAAATATGCATTTACCACATGAATCAGGCTGTGGTTGTGGACCTAGTAGTTAAAAAGAAAATAAATTCAAGGTAGTCAGAACTACGTACTATGCTGCCGTAAAGACTCTGAATGCTAGTAATGCGATTTAGAAATTCATTTACAGGGTGGCCTGCTTTGTCCCGGGCAGGTGCGTTGGTTTGGAGCTGTAAAATGCACTGACATTGTTGACAACTTGAAGCATTTCAGAAGAAGTGACTTTACGAATAGAGACTTACAGGGTTGTCTTGGCAGCTGGTTGCTGGGAATGGCCTCCTCTGGTCCTCTATTTGCCTCTATGGGCCTTTTAGGCTCTGGCGGTGGGCAGCTACCATCACGATCGAAGCAAGCGTTGGAGTTGGAATCCGGGCACACTGGATAGAACTGTTCATCTATTTCTAAGGAAAAAAAATATATATATCAACAAGTCCCCATAAAGTAATCCGGGTTTGTGGGTGGAACTGCAGGAAAATCAGAGGTCTGAGTGCTAAACTGGAGCTTAATTTGATTACAGTTCTTAAAAAGAAATATGGCTGTGCTAAATCTGTCTGAAATTAGCTGTATGTGGTGGAGACTAATTTTATGGCCGAACTTTAAATGAAAGTTATTTATGGACATTTTAAATCAATTTTTATGCGGAAGGTTTGACAATTTCTAAAGAGGTTTGCTTCACCTAGACAGGGTTAAACGACTGTTTTAAGCTGAGCGTAAATTATTAAATTAAATTATTTGAAAATAAGTTCCAACGGGCTAGTCTAGATCAAGATGAAATAATTTTTGATGATGAATATATTAAATAGGAAATTAAATCCGTAACCTACAAACAACAAGTGTTTTAAAGTTTTACAAAATACCTTGGTTTTCGTTGGCGTTATAATTAGCTTGACAAAGACCTGAAAGCAAACGTGCTCGTTCATTAAAATTATTCCTTTTAATTACAAGAATAAGAATGTAATTATTGAATTTAAAGCCTTTTTTCTGAGTCTGTTATTACCAGAACCTCCTCTTGTGGCTGAAAGAGGGCGAATAAAACCGGTCTCCAATCAAATAGGCAAACGAAATTCCCACTGATTTAAGGGCGACTGATTTTATTAAAGAGAAATACCTATTGAACCAAGAAGTCTTGGGAGCGCCTTCATTGAACGACCTACGATCAAAATAATTGTTATCACAAAACGTTCTATACACTCAGTAAAAGACAAATAACTTGGTTTAAATGTAATTCTACATTGAACCATGACAATTAAGGTTGTCATGAAAGTACCCCTTGAGTAATTTTGTATGAGAAACGTATATGATGCTCATTTTAGTAGTTCATACTTACCAGTGAGCCATTCAATTTGAAAAGCATCCAATTGACGAGTGTCGATTCCATAGTCTTGTGCTTGCTTAGCTAGTTGGGTCTTCTTTTGACCTGAGAAATTAAGCAAAGTTTGAGATATTTCAATTAAAATTTCCTTTACTCCAATGGTAGAGTAATGCTTAACGAAGGGCATGAAAATAAAAGTTAATCTTACGGCAGTGTTCGTGCTCCGGTGGCACTACAAATGAAAGTACCAGCATATTATTAAGATAAAGATTATAAGCGTTTTTATTTTAGACAGGGTTATTAAATTGGTGTTTTATAGGTATTTGAAAACACAATGAGCAGTAATTAGCACAATAGCTTGCATTGAAGTTGTCAACAACATTTTCGAAAAGAACACTTTGTGAACTACGAAACAGTTTTTGAACACACCTTCTGAATCAGGATAGCTTATATTTAAATCGTCCACACCTTAAAATTAAATTAAGAATCGATGGAAGGATTTAAGTTATTTATTGATTAGTGAATTAGATAGTGATGACAAGTGCTGTTTACGTACGAACTTCAATGGGAGATACTAAAATACGAGGTTAAATCATAGGGAAATTTCCATAACAACTTCATACTTTAATAAATAGTCCTTACGATTCGTTCTCATCGTAGGACTATTCGGTGAGCAGTTTCCTATAGAACACATATTTATTTATTAATGTATAAATTATTGTTTTTCGAGAAATTGTAATTGCAAATAACTGAATAAGTTCTAAATATTGTAGGACAAATTAACGATTAGACTTACGCATGGGGGTGGATGTGTCTATTAGATAAAAGTGGTCTTCTATTCCAGCAATTAATTTCAGCAAATTATGTGATGATGTTAATAATATATTGAAATTATGAGTAACTATTAATCTGGTAAGTTGGTTGTGAATAGGAAATCCTTTTTACAGCACTGCGCCGGAGAAGGACCGTGAGGCGGGCCTAGAACATAGATCACTAATGTTATAGTATCATTTACCTCCAAAGTGGAAAGCTTAAACAATATTTTCTTAGCATTTTTCGGGAAAATTGTGATTACATTAGCAAACTAATTACATGATTTTGGCTTTGGGGTTGCTAAATTCGTATTTAGTGAGCGTGAATATCGATACTAATTCGAAAATGTCGAAAGTAACGAAAAATTGAGATTGAGCTGGAGAATACCGTCACATCATAACTTCTACTTACCTGGTATTCTCGGAGCTTGTCGGTTCATCGGTTCTGCGCCTATATTTTTCAAAGTTAAATAACCATATAGAAAATTTATTTCAACAAAAGCCTTTCTTATGGATGTGAATCAAGTATTTACAGGTCGGTGTCCTAGAAGGCTGACTACCTGAAGTTGTTTGGGAAAGGAATGTTACTTTTTCTTGAAGAAAGCTTAATATTACAAATCTAAATTTCAGTTACAGTTTTGTTCAGGCTCATCCATTGGTGCAACACCTAAGAAATGCAATAATATTATTGCTCAGCGGTAAGACATGATTATATGTACATAAAAAGTTTTGTAGAAATCTAGTGAAAAAAATCTAAACTGTAAATGAGTCAATATGCAGTCTACAAGATTGCATAGTTGGAAGTCGCATGTAAATTTAAAGCAATAGCTCGAAATAATCATACAGTTAATTTGTTTTATATGAAAAAGCAATAAATGGGCAACCTGGAGTTCGGGTTTCTGAAGATCAAAATCATCACTGGTTTGTATCGAAGAACTTTCTTTAACGGTAACGTTTATAAAGTTTGACATACTTTCCAGTTGTAGCCACTGTGCAATAAGTGCTATTTAAAAAAGTTTGATAGTTAAGTATGATAACTGTTTACTTAATACAAAGTAACATTTTAGGAAAATTTACGGTTAAAGGCAGGCGAAGTTGTGGCTTCTAAATTAAATAAAAAGCAAAATGCTTTTAAAGCTCTTTTTGTGTTAAATGGGAAGTTATGATTTAATTTTCTGGAACTATTTAGAGCCAATAAATACCGTAAAATTTATCGATATATCAGTTCAAGCATTTCACAAAATAAACTATTACATTTTGATATCTTCGAAATTATTTATTTGAATGAATGAATGAATGAATTCAAACGTAAACATAAAACTCACTCCCACATTGGTCATTATTAATGTCTGTGAAATGGTAAAAACAGATTTAATCGTATTTAAGGAACTGATTTTTCTGGATAAATCTGGCTCTTTAGGAGTTGACAGATGAAACTTTGGTGGGTGAGCCCTTGGGATTTCATCAATGCATGAAAACTTACTTTGGTACATCATTTTCAGTAATCTCGGGCGTTGCAAGAATAATTCGCTTGCAAGAAATTTCAAAATGTAGGCAATCGATGGCTTTTGCTGGCAATGCTTAATTGAATTTCAAAGTGATCAATACTTACTGCATTGTAAAATACGCTCTTCATTAACGTCAAAGGCCTGAAATCTTCATTGGTGGGAAAACGCTAGTAAAATTTCTTAATATTTTCTCATCCAATACTATAGATAAAATCCTCTTCGACCGTTAAAAAGCTCTTAATCCTGTTAACAAAAAAGGTTTATTCTTGTTAAAATTAAAATCAAAATATAGTTAGGGTTTTCATGTTCATCGAAAAGAAATTAAGTTAATAATATCTCAAACGTATCAAATCAAATAAATAGGTATTATTGATAACCATTTCATAATAACTGTAAAATACGTTGTACAGAAAGTGCAATACTATTTTTAATGACTTATCAAAACAGTTGTAACGGGTCGAAAAGTTGTGTAAAATAGTGAGTTAATTTTTGAGTCAATTAGCATTGCCTTCGAAATGCATTTACAAAGGAAGACTCACCAACAAAGGAGCGTCTATAGTTTGAGTTTTGTTATGATAGCCCAACAAAATACAAATTTTCAAAGAAAATTTTTCTAAAAAATGGCTAATGTTTTAAGCTAGCGAGGATTTAATAAACAGGTACAAACTCAAAATGCATTAGCTTATTCACTTAATTCAATAGCAAAAAGTTGGGTGTTAACCAGTTCACCAAACCGTAATAATTTACAGATAGATGAGATCGAAGGAAGGCATTGAATCTACGTTCCTATTGTCGTCAGATCGGTTGTCTAATGAGGAGTAACTAGGTCAAAATGGCATCTACCTGAGAAAGAATTCTGGTCACTGGTCGATTCCGCCGTCTCAAAATTATGAGCATCCTGCTCTACCATTATTTATTATTAGTTGTACAAGACCTTACCATCGGTTTGTTGAGCATTTGATTCCACCGGCGTGGTAGTAGTTTGTCTATTCGCATTCATCTGACCAATGAACACTGGCCTGATATCGAATGCATACTAGATTAAACAATACTAATATTATAATAATGAGCCTCCGATCCACAATTATGACCACTGGGTTCAGCTATCAATTACAGTTATCACTAAAAAGAAAAAACTGCACTGTTGGCTATACTATCGCTACAATCGTTTGCAAATGGTTCCTCTAAGTAATAATACACCAACCAGTAACCACTGAGACTTCAATGTTTGTGGATCTTGAATGGAATAAACATGGGCTAAAAACTTCGTTAAATTTATTAACTGAAAGCCAGAAGCCCTCCACTTCTACTAAGGCGGAAATGGCATTCATCGGACGTTGTTCTTGTTCCAGAATTCCACAATAAATAAAGGAAATTAAGAAAGACAGTCGTCTGTAGTGATTTATAGCTTTCCTTTGTCAATTCTTGCCTGTTCTGAAATCTTAATTTGCTTTGAAAACTTGTACTATAGTTTGGACACCAAATATTTCTTTATAATTCTCTTACAATCGTTTCATTTTCCAGTACTTTTAGAGGAATGTCGGCAAATAAGGATGGGCTCATTTTCTGAAAAAAGGCGACGAAAGAACCAAATGCTACTCCAACTCAGTGATTGTTTTTCTACCAATCAGTATCCTCTCTGTGATGTCTTTTGATTAAGGACGTTGTGAAAATATCATCCAGTTCGCGGTGCTAGATCAGCTTAAATTGTAGTTCGATTTCGTCTTCTAATTGCTCTGGGGCTCGACAGGTATCAATGCCGAGGTAATTTGTACAATTAGTAACATTTAACCTACTAATTTTCTACAATGTTCGGTAAAGTGGCTCTTCGGTATCATGTATTCTTAGAGATTAAAAAGGACTCTTCAAGGGGCACCTGGAAACGAACCGGGGACCTCTCGATCTGCAGTCGAATGCTCTGAGCCATGCCACTGAGCCATGCCCCCTTCATTTGTACTCATAAGCGTTTTCCTTCACCTAAATGGGTAGTTGACATTTTGTGAATGTATATAGTGCAAGTGCACAATTTAGAGCTTCGTGTTTTTCCACACTTGAGCTAGATTTAATAAATAATTGTGCACTTGTTTCCCGATTTCCTAATATCCTGAATCTTAGGTGCTGCTTGTAGTGATAAAACCCACTATTCTTCCAAAATAACTTACTACTAATCTACATAAGTAAAAAGCTGAATATGTTTGGTAGATATCAATGACCCCTGCTAGATCAAAATTTATTCTAAATTTCTGATGCCATTTTTTAATGAGTATTTAACCAAACACTACCTTTCACAGGAACATTTACTTAAATATTCCATAAACAATTTTTACTTCACATTTACCAACTTGGATTTCATAAAATGCGTAATGAAATGCAATGCAGATCAGTTTTTGGAGTGAAAATGATTTAATTTACATAAGGAATTACAAATAAATTACTTGGCAAAGAACCATTCTGCATTTCATTAGTGACAAGTTGTCATTAACTTGAGAAGCATATCCTCTGTGCTTGATGTAGAAAAGCGGAATTCTCGAGTAACTTTTTGAGTACAATTCGGCATCTTTATCAACTGTCTTCTGTGCGGAAGACAAGCAGATTATCACTAACTAAGACAAGGGATCACCCTCTAATATGCTGGCAGGGAAGTGATATTTTTGTCGGACCTATCATGTCAAATGATCATAGAAATCGTGAGTATTCATTCACTGTAATTGAATCATTACAAATTGATTGACTCAATTTAAAGAACTAAAAATCAACTCCTTAGTCATTGACCCCCAAAAATGAATAAGATTTTACTAGGAATTTGAAAACTGGCCGGTATTATCCAAGCAGGCCGATCTGGGAAGCAGTTTGTTTCTTTGCTTATTACTCTTAACTTTCTCAATGAAAAATTCATTTGAAAAGAATTTTACACTAAATTTGCCCAAAAAATGACTCATTTGCGTACCACAGGAGTATCTAGATTAGAATTTGAATCCAGATCGTCCACATCCCCTTAGCCCCCACATGGCCATGCTTATATTGTTTCGCCTTTCTTTGTGCCACACAAGTGCCCTGCTTGGCGAGAATACTCTCTTTTATGATATTGCACGTTCTCATATTAAAGCTAGACATTTTTCGTAGACTATCACAACAGGTTTTTGTAAAAAGAGGCCATTGAAGCCCTTTTTAAGCAGTTCTTTCAAGAGACTAGAGATTATATAACCTCGGGTAAAGAAATTAGTTTGATTTAGGGAACAAAGGCCATGAAACTCGTTTTAAAGCGTGGATCTTGGAGAAAGTATACTTGTTCATGTATGGATTTTAAAACTGATCTTTTAGAGCTCTACTCAGTAAAAAAGATTTGCGAAGCCCTGGGTGACCGCTGCCTATTAAAAAAAACTAGTGAAGGTGGATAAATATTTGACAAAAGGGTTCTCGCTTTGGCAAAATCCACCCAGTCAGCATTTCCATACATATTTCGGTAAATGTTACGGTAATAATTTCCACGTATAGGCAGTTAAGCAAATATATGGGATTATTGAAAACTGTATCAAGAGAACTGTGGCTAGATCTGTTTTATATAATCTAAACTCGCTTTTACCGATGGTCTAGACTATTACTAAACTGTATAATCTTGGTGATGAACCAATACAGAAACGGTGCGGCGTTCAGTTAAGCCCGCTACTGTAAATCAAACACTTGAAAATCCATATTGGCATCTATTTAATTGTTTAATCACGCTAAACTTAAATGTTTGCACAACTCAGTTAGCATCTGAAGAAATTCCATAAACAGGTGGTGGTTCAGAAATATATTTTTTCGGGTACAGCTTTTGACTTCTTATTCCAGATGCTTTAAAAAAAGTTCACGAGCCCTACGTTTCCATTTAATGTTTAAGCCTTCTCCTAGCTCAGATAAAAGATAACAAGACAGGGACCTATCTGATTCAACATGGAAGTGAAGAATGACTTGTTCCATGATGATGCGGGCGAGCTCCTGTCAAAATAAAGAGGAACTTATGATCGCTGTTCCATGCTCCCCTGAACACTGGGGAAACAATCTGGCATAGGGTGAAGAATGACAAGAAAGAAAATCTAGAGATCTAACTTTGCTCACGAACTTGCAAAAAACAAGTGTTGGCTATGCTTGAGTTTAATTTAGGTGCCTGTGAGGATTGGTCGACCTCAGTAGCGATGACAGTAAATAATAGGCTACCCTCATTAAGTCAGTGCTTCTCAGAAAAATTTAAAAAAACGCATCAAACATTACTGACAACTAAACCAGTTCCCACCGGTTGGCCTGCGTCGAACTTTTAGGTGCAGTCTACAGGAAAGACGCCAGAATATGAGCAGTTAATTAGGAGATTCGTTACAGGTCAGTGTAAAAGAAAATTGATAGATGTTTAGGGTTGCGCCACATTGAAGCAGCAATTGACGTGTAATTTCCTTCTATAATAAGTTCCTTTTAAATCTAAAAAATGCATTTATTAAGCTATCATTCTTTTTCCTAACGTAACCGCCAAATTTCTCCTGAGCGCCTTGCACTTTTAATACAATCATGCGACTTCGATAAGTGTTAATTGATCAGCACAAAAAGTGATCTCTTATTAACGCCTTGACAACAACTGAAAGTAATTTTATAAGACCTCGTCACCACAACAAAGTTTCGCCTTTGAAGTAGTTTTACAAGATCGGAAGTTAAATATTTTCAACTAGGCAACTGCTCCAGAACTCTGATTAGAAAATCCCAATCTAACCACAAATCATGATTTGAAAAAATGCTGCATTTTTTGTTTCTTTTGCTTACATTTTTTAGTTAAGCTGCTTTGCTTGAACATTAGTTTTAAATGTAAAAAGTTTGAAAATATATTGTTCAAGTTTTCTTAAGGCTACCACGATACTATATGATTGCTGCAATAAAAGCGTCAACATGAAAAGGTGTGAGGTAGAGGGCAGTTAAATCTTTCTCAGGCAGGTTGAGAATACCACTGGAGGAAGACGAATTTTTACCCTGCTTTTGACCATCCTTGGTAAGCCTGATCGAGTTCCACATTATTATTATGCGAAAAGGCTCGAGGCTCCAAAATTGTTAGAGAGATTTTTGTAGACACAAAAGGGCGGAAAAAAAAGGGTACGTGGTGGCTTTAGTTTGGTGAGCTACGTAATTTATCAGTTAGTTCAGCCAGTACCGAATGACGGGAAAGGTCGTAGCCAGAATGCATGCACTAGGCTGATTCAAGCTTACTAGCAGTATGCGTCAACGGTTAGCAGATGTATCTGGCGAGCAGAAAATACTGTCACAATTCAATAGGTCCTGTGCAACCCTCTACGAGGGTAGTAACGTTATTGACTTAGCCACAAAGCATCATTTCAATTTATAAACTGATGGTAGAATGTTGAACAGTTGATGTGATTATGTGTTGATGGATGGTGAATCAGGTGAGCATTGAGAACTCTGTTGTTTGTGAGCTCAGCGTGGGATATGACACTTGTAAACGTGAAAAGGATTCGATCACGTAAGCATTCAAAGACTGTTTATTTGCATTTTTCATAAAATTTAGGCAGAATATTTTTAATTTTGGTGGCCATGGCTTAAGAGAGGTTTTCGAAAGATCACACTGATTGTGCCAAAAACTCTAAGACTCTGAGACCTCTCGAGCTTGGAGGCCTCTCAAAAATGCAGATTTATGTTCATCTCTGAACCTGTGTGTTTGGTTTTTGCTTAGTTTTGGCGTATGCCGATGAAATCTTTCGCACACTTGAACCTTGATGTGAGCTGGAATCCAACTATTCCTTTTATATAATTAATACTTATGTTACTGCAAATAGCATATCCAAGGATAATAATAGTAATATCTAATGGTTGCAAAATTGCAGGTCCATTTGTTTGAGATAATACGGACTTCAGTGTTATGTGATGACTAACAATGCGCTTGTTGACATCAGACCACGATGAATAAGGCTCTTCCATTTGCTCAGAGGAACGCAAGTAGCGGCCCTGAGTCACTGAATTGAGAAAACCCAAACAAAACTCTTCGTATTGCAACTTTTTAGGCTATAAATTGCTTGTGTAATAAAATCCAACAGATAGCCCCAAATCGAAGTAAGAGAGAGAAATCAGGCTTTATTTCCTATTTTAAAAGCAAAACTTGCTTCAAGAGACCTGGGAGTAGTTAATTTGTTTTCATTCAAGATTTTCTAAGTTCCTCTTAAAGCCTAAACTTCCAAAATATTAATAATTACACTTTTTCCTACCTATGAAGTCAATGTAATCTTGAAATGGATTGAATTTAATATAATCTTATATTCGCAAACCAAATTAATTTAAAATAAACAGAGATTAAAGGGGTAACAAGGGTAGCAAAAAGATATTTAATATATTGATCTATCGTTTAACGCACCACTCGAATTTCAAGGTTATTCCGGTTCTCTAGGATGCCACTCTGTCATGGGATTATTGGTAGGATCAGTACAATGAGCAATTAAAAGCTCTTTTCCTTTGTGCAAATTCTTTCATATGATAGCACTAATGTTAAGCAAACCGCCTTTTGGTACAAATAAAGGATTGATTCCACCTATCTCCCTAAAATTGCAAGAGAAGTTCAAATAATGGTTTGGGTTAAGCAAGAAGTCGAGGTGTTTTGTTCTTCTATTAAGAATGCTTTCTGTGAAAATGAAGATGAAATAGTAAGGATATACCTACACAAAAGGAGCTGTGAAATACGATTTTGTCTTTTCGAGGCTGCATTTTGATGGATTCAGTTTAAGGTACTTGAAGCAGCGAAACCACTGAGAAATTTACATCGACTTCTTCTGCTCCTGTATTCGAGTCTCAGTCAGCCTCACTTTAATATCTTTAAAACGCATGCAACTGGATCCCTTCAAACTGCTCGATTTGTCAAAGCAGTTGTAAGTCGCAATAATAGTCAAGAATTCGATCCTAGAAACTAGAACTAGTTAAGCTCTAAGCAGCCTAAATTCTTGGTGAGTCACCCTACTGCGTGACGCTTAAGGTCAGCCACAGCCGAGTACGCTCTCACCCACTCAGCACACCTGAAACCTGATTGGCTGCCAGAGCACTCTGGCTCCCAAAGTGGCTCCTCATTGGCTCAATCGATTACACGGGGTATAAAATTGTGTCTAGTGCGAAAGATTCACACACTCAGGCAAGCACAGTCCTTTCGGAGATTACCTCGTCGCCAACTAGCAACCATGCAGAGCAACCAGATCGAGACCCTGAAGGCTGACATGGCCAAGGACATGCAGAACTTCATCATTGACCAGGTTGAGGGGCCCCTGCGTGAGTACAACACCGACTCCAGTCGTGCTGTCAAGCTCGAGCCCATTGTCACCAGTCTTAGCCGTGCTCTCAAACAGCGCTACGATGGCGTCTGGCAGGTGGTCATTCTCACGGGCTCTTACTCGGCCTTTTCGGCCTACACACCGGATCACCTCTTCCACTTCAAGTACGGAAGATTCGTCATCCTGGTCTGGCAATCCTCCTCCTACTAGAGGGTGCCGTTTCGGCTTGCTGTGAAACCTTCGCCCTCCCCCCTTCTACCCCTCCCTCACTCCAGAGGATGTCTATTTGTGTTTGAGTGGGTGTGTGCGCGTCCGTGTGTACGAATGCCCATTTCTTTCTTAGCTGCTACCGTACTTGCTTGCCATGTTGAGTTCTTCATGCTAACCCCCTTTTCGCACCTAATAAATTCACTTGTGAATTGTTCGATCTGCCTCCTTGTCTGGTGAGGAGGAGGAGGAGAAGAGCCCTCGAGAATTTCGCTCGTAGTAGGGCGAAAACCCCAGATTCTAGATCACGTGTCACAATGGGATCTTGGAGCACATAAAGGTGATGAGTGTACCGATCCACCAAGGGTGTAAATGTTTTATTGTGGAAGCGATAATTGGGGCGTTGTTTTATCGGCACCCATAGCGAAAGCCGTGAAGGTGCGTATTACAATTAATTTATATGTAATTAGTTAATTGGTGCCTTCACGAGGATTGTTAAAGCAGCAAAATCTGAGTTTCTATGGCCTCTAGCAATAAAAGCTGAATTATTATTTTATTGTTTTGAAAGCCATCTGTGTGCTTGAAGAACAGCAGTTTTATGGCAGAATTTCGATTACCCTAACGGAATGGTTAAGCTATTTTGACAGTCCAATTCTACTGTTTTTGCTGTGGAATTGACAGATTTTCTTAAAGAAATCGAAAACTCTTTAATTTCAAGCCAATCCACCTCAAACTTGGGGATTTCATGAAAACTTAACCTTGAAATCAAATCAAATCAAATGTTGCCCATCTCATTTTAATGGAGAAAGTTGATTTCTTTCCTATTGAATTTATTTTCCTTGAATTTCATTAGAATTTCATTAAAATTTGTTTTCATGAATACCTTCAGACGTTCCATCTTGACTGTTGGCATTGTGACAGTCCAATTAAGGGACCAAAGTTCAAAGAATCAGGCGGTTTGTAGGCAGAATATGGTCTTATTTTTCTAAAACTACTTCGCCGTTGTTGAAAGCGCCAAGTCATTTGGGTTGTTGGGTTCAGCTTGCCCTCGGGTGAACAATACTTGTAAATTCCCTTTCATTTGTACTGATATTTATTATTTAAATATACCTAATTATTACCATTGCGGAAGAAATTCCTCAAAATATTCAACATGTTTCCATTAAATCTATATTTACAGTAGCAACTGCCATGTTTACTAACTAGAAGTTCGAGTAGTCAGGCACAACTGCGTAGAAGCATGCCCCCTACTCTTCAGTTCCCCTCTTCGTGGGTGCCTGGAACGAGGATTAACGCAAATCTCCGCTTTTCTATTGGTTAATTCGATGTTAGCATCGATGGATGCCGGGTCAAGCACGTTCAGTTAAACTTGAAATCGTTTTTTTTTCCACTGAAGGCTTTAGTGAACATAGCCTAAGGTGATATTATTGATAAAGCCTTGGCTGCAAAATTGACAGAAAATCGGAATTCTTTTTTGTTTACAACAGTTTTCCCCTATCACAGATCTGGTTCTTCAAATAGGTTATCAGTGATTTTGGAGTCGGCTTTATAGACGAATTTCTCCCATATTCCCTATCTGCAAGTAGTACAACCATTGAGAATTTTAGAAGGAAAGTTTCTTAAATAAAAAATGTGCACTCCACAGCCATGGGCATAAATGGGTTTTGGCCTCTACTTCGCTTGTCAACTGTTTGACTCAGAACTTCGTGTTGCATTTGCAACAATCACACAAACGCAACCCGAAAACGCCGAAATTTACTTGCACCGCTAGGGCAATTATTTGACTTTGTCCACCAGTCAAAATCTTTGTTAGAAACTTAGATTTGGAGCCTTCAAAGAATATGGCGCCGTTAAAAGCCCTATTTTTCACTCCAGTAAAAGAGTACATTGATTGAAGTTTCAAATACAATAGCTCAACAGCAATGCAGAGAATTACTATGTTGCATCTTCTTCTTCTAACAGAGGAGACTGGCAATAGCCCCAGGGTTACATGAAGGTTGTGCCTTTGATAACCAGCTGAAATTCGAGGCTCGTCACATCGACTCCAGGTGCAATTGATGGACATGACTGGATCACAAAACCTTGTTAAGTACTAGCTTATGATTATGGAGGGCTTAGAGGTAATCAGTAAAAACCCGTTTTTACATTGGTGCGCTCTGCGAGAGTAAGATGAGGCATGTGTATACGAATGTTTTATAGGCGCAGATGGTAGCTTTGTGCACAAATTAAGTATTCCCGTGGCTTTCAGGCTGGCAACAGCTTTGGAGGTGACGTTTAAATTTCCCCCAGCAAAGGGAGAGGCAACTGATGTAGGGAGTACATTGGAATCCAAAAGGGCACTTATGAACACTGTAAAGTGATACGTAAGTACTCATTGCCGAGCAGAGCGTAAAGCGACTTTGCGGGAAATTGCGGGTCCAGTGAGTGACTTGTAGAAGATGCTCTCCTGTCCTGAGCGTCTCAAACTATTAATAAGCCACATCAGGCTTCACCCTTGAGATGAAAGGGATCTTGCGTTTGAGCAGTGAAAGGCTCAGCAAGTACGTGGTGTCCACTGTACGGTTAGTGGTAACTGACAGCCGCAACTCGGGAACAGAATAAGAATCCAAGTTTCGTTGTATCAAACAACCAGAGTTCGACAGCGGGAACAGATGAGCTATTTAGAGCTGTTCCGACTTTATCTCCAACAAGTAGATTTCCCCCATATTTAGTAAAATTCGCAGACAATAGACCCGACTTCTTCCTAGGCATTTAAAAATATGAAATAAAAAATCGTTTTGATATGTTAGACAAATGTAATATTTTGAAAAGAAACACTTCAAGAAGCTAAAGTAGTAGAGTACTGTTCAATGGCAGCAATAAGAGCTCTAAATGGGACGATTTTTTCGATCCTCTGTATTGATTACTTTTGAGTGCTATAAGAGAATCAAATTGGTTCGGACTTAGGTGTGGTTGGCTTAGGCCAAAACTCAGTTTCACTTAATGGGCATTTTTAAAAAGCACAATCCAGTTTCGATATACTAAAGCCTGAAATGTTGAATTAACCCAGTCAACTGAATATTTTCATAAAGCTAAATCATAAGGCATGTCCTGAATAGAAACGCAATAATTTATTGCTGGGAAAAATCCCTCAGGTAATTGCAATGAAAAACTCAAGTATTCGTTCAGCAAATGAAATCATTGTGCTTAGCGTGTGAAAATGGTGATTTTGCCTGTATTATGTTTACAAACTCAAATTCACCAGACGATAGTATGGAAACAGCCTCACAGAGCCGGGCTTAAACAGCCTCTCAAATGCATATCCACTACATAGCATCTGTATAACTTAAAACAGAATGCTCGCAAATACAACATGGTGTAACAAATGGGAAACCCATAAACCTTGGGCTCGTGTCTTGCAGCATACCTCTGATGAATTCGGAAATGAATGCATAGCTGGTCAACTGGATATCTGGGAGGGAATCTCCAAAGCATGAGCCTATTGCTG
Source organism: Anomotaenia brevis (assembly GCA_030710315.1). Classification (NCBI taxonomy): domain Eukaryota; kingdom Metazoa; phylum Platyhelminthes; class Cestoda; order Cyclophyllidea; family Dilepididae; genus Anomotaenia; species Anomotaenia brevis. Next base: position 255,697 of record JAUOZQ010000104.1, read on the forward strand.
GAACATAGAGTTAGGATTGAAAGCAAATGGCCTCCAGAGCTTAATTAACCAAAATGCCAGCTAACGATTGACGTTTCCGTCAAATGGGCATCAGACGAGGAGATTAATCAATATTTCGTTAAGCTTAATCAAAGTCTGCCTTCTTAGAATTCCAAACCACTTTCGCTTTGTCTTAAACTTGCTCACTTTCGTATCCTTTACATCTCGTGCATCACCTGATCAACTATCTACTGAAATTCCCCCTGCCCATTTGAGCTCACAATGAGGCTCGCTGCTTATTGAAGCTGTTGATATTTTTCTCGAATGAAACATAGTCAGGATGTCTGGAGCACATTTTAAAGAAAGTACTTAGTTGGTTTCTTCACACACTACACTTCCTTTAAATGTTGGTACCCTTCTTCAGATAATGACAAACAGAAAATGGATGAGTGGAACTATCTGATGATTCATGGAAGAGAAGAACTTTTATCACGGTGATTATTCGGTAGACGATTACTTGGTCGCTGTTTTATTATTAGCTGAACACTGTGAAACCAACATGATTGTATGGGCGGGAGAATTGCAATTGAGACTACGAGGGAGCTGTTAGTAGGTGTAAGCAAAGTAAAAGACGACCGGATTGAGCTAGCACAGAAACCTGCACAAGAAGTATTAAAGGATCCTCGCACTGGCTTTGTCAAGGGAACTGAATGTTTTCGCCTCAACTATGACGGTAAACTATGTGGTCATCCAATCATTACGTTGACTAAACGAGACATTAAGCAACCGATGCATGTCACAGCGCTATCGTCATCAATGGCGATAATCAAGAATACAATGATAGTCCTATTAACAGTCGAAGGAATTAAAGTATTTTTGAGGATGCAAAGTATAAAAGCAGCCCGTATTTGCCGCCTATTCGGTAGTTACGTTAGATCTTATGGATAGTCTGACTTCAAAATTTAACACAGGTATTTTTCAACATTTTTGCATACGAAAAATTGGGGAACAATACTTTGCTAGTCATCAATAATGAGATATTTACTTTGAAAAAGTTTATCTTTAGATGGGAATTTAGAGGATTCCGCTTACGCAATTTAGCGCTATAAAAAAAGGATGAGATACATTTGTCTAACATTTTATAGCTCAGTTTAGCCATTGATTCTTCAAAGGTCAGATTTTCGTTGGCTACTCGTGGAAAGTGGTGATTAGAAGTGGCACTCCAGGATAAATTCTCATGGATCCGAGGAATTCCGTTATTAAAATCTAAATTAGATATTTGATGCCCGCAACTCTAGCAGCCCTACGTAGAAGTACTATCCATCTGTTAGTTGCTCAATGTAAAACAATCGACTTTCCATCCGTTTCCCAATCAATAATAAAGAGGATTGGGTATTAGTCCTCACCCTGACGGACCATTTCAATCTCACGAATGTCCGTTTTCCCTTTTAATTAACGCTATTCTTCACTCGTAATAGAATCGGTGGAGTTCGTGCAATACAACCACCAAGAACGGCTGCCGAAAAACACCTTTAAACGCTCACTATCCCACAGTGTTTTTCCAGAACCATAACAATTTTGTAAATCGAAGTCGCCAATCCCTTGGAGCGTAAACTTTGTTGTGAAATTCCGCCATATAATAAATGTACATGTAATACAATCACTCAAAACGCCTAGACCTAGTTTTAGAATGATACACAAGTTAAATTGGGAGTATATCGTTACATTTCTTGCCGTTTTTAAAGGCTCACATCCAAGCTGATCGTCAACAGATGCATCTCCGAATATGCTCAGTTTTGTTTTTTAGCGAATCATTTCGCTCAAAGTCGGACAGCAATCAACCATCGGGTTTTCTTGTGGCATCACATCCCCATCTTCCGACTTCCATCCAGAGTCGGAAGGTTGCCTATCAGTCGACTAGCCCCTTAAGAATGGCATACACTCTACCAGTACTATTTGACCTTTTGCTTGGCTACATTTGAGTTTAAACGAAGCCCAATCGAAACTCCCCTCTTCCTCTAGCTAACGAACAGGGGCATAGCATGTCCAACTCGTCGACCCAACTGTTTTCTTCTCCCAAAATAAGCTCTACATGGATTGAGTACAACTCTTCTTTTTACCACAATACAACATGGCCCATACACACTGAATAAGCACAGACTCATACAAGAGGTTAAAATACCATCGCCAAATGAGACGGGACGGATTAATACTTGCACTTCACAAGCACACACACGAGCTTTACATGAATTCCCTTAACGCTGCCGACAGAATGGTTCCACCTCCCGCGTCGTCACCGTCGTCATTATCTGACGTCGTCGACGACGACGACGACGCTGAGGAGACATCCGAGCCGAACAAACTCAGTTCCATGGCCCGCAGAGACTCCTTCTCGCCACTCTTCTTGTTCTTCTTCCTGCCAGCCCTCTTGGCCTTCGACTTAGAGACGGGCGGTGGCGTCTCCTGGTCCGAGTCCTCCTCCAAACCCCCTGTCTCCGGCCGCAGGATCCGTCGCGACCTCTCTGCGTCCACGTAGTCGTACCCCTCTGGGCAGGTGTTGAATTCGCGCTGATCTGGCTGTAGCATCTCAGGGACGACGATTGCTCGCTGTCTACGAGCCCCTGGGGATGAGTCACCACGACTGCTGCTGCCTGCCAGACGTAGACCAGACTCGAAGGAGCTCCGTGGTGTGATCTTGTGGATCCTGCGTCTTATTGCCGCCAGGGCGCGACGGTTGTTACCGCCATGGCGCAACAGCAACTGCTGTCGGATCTTTAGAATAAGAAATAATTAATAGACAGGCGGGAGCTTCAAAAAGAGTGCACGCTTGCATTTTTTCGGATACTCCACCTCAAGATATCGGAGCTCCTTCTCGTGGTTGGCCTTCGAAGCGCCTCCTCGTGGCTCGTCCTCATCAGTGCTACCATCAAGACCCAGTGTCTCGTCGTCGTAAGTCTCACAGAGATCCCCGTCGCTGTCCTCATCTTCCAGATCTCGGCGTCCTCGTCTAGATGCACCTCGGCGATGGCCGGAGGAGCTGGACGGTGAGGTGGAGGAGTCGGAGGAGGAGCTCTCCGAGCCGCGGATCTCATCGAGCAGCTCGCGTGGAACCGAGGCGGCCCGCTCCTCCCGCTCCTCTTCGATGGCTTCCTCCACTTCGTCCAACATCTCACTCGTTGCCTGGAGGGTTCAAGAAGGTAATTTTTGTTATATTGACACGGTTAGAGTCCATTTGCCCTACAGGTACATCCAAAACCCTATCAAAGTCGGCCGATCGATCTCCCGAAATAGCAACGGCCGGAGGAACTGTTGGGCCCGCTTACAGGGTGTTAAAAATACAGTGACGGCAAATATACAAGGCTGATTTTCTTGGATTTGTCAAAGGAGTTGATGCACACTACACATTTTCTAGAGTTTATATTCTTCATTTACGTAGGTGATTACAACGAGACTGATTTACTAAAGAGGAAAAGGGCTTGCATTCTGGTGATTCGCAGTAGCCATCAAAATATGGAGGAGATTTCGGTCGCTGTGAAAACGATCTGACGGCAGGAACTGAAGTCCACTAGGACGTGATGGATAGATGAGATTAGCAGATTGCGCCCATTCAGCAGATATCCTCTAAAGTGCTGGATTTGCCTAAGTTGAATGCAGATGCCAGCGTGGAATCTCTGAACACTGTATTTGGGCCATGAATAACGACCCTCAGCCACACCTAAACAAATATTAGGTTCTTGTAGTGAGGCCATTTTTACGACGACTCCACTAGTCCAAACTGCAACCATCAAGGTCCGTTAACTTTGAGAGTCTCTGTTCATCGATAAAGGTGTGCGTTCCATTGGTAACTTGTTACTCAAGTTTGGTCTCAAAGAAACAGGCGTCGATTAGTCATGCTTTACACCGACCGGTTGCGTAAGTACGCAAAAAAGATGCATTAACATATAGGTGGGGTGGGATGAAGATACGCTCCTGTGCCAAAGCATGGCAAAAAGTGCGCTTGATTCATGTTATCGCAATGGAGGAGGGGGTGAATGAATATTGTTACGCTAATGACAACAGGCACCGCCTGATCAGGCAATGAGAGAGAAATACAGCAGTCCCTCAATCTGAGAACAGGTGAACAACGAGGCTTGCCTCCCTGAGATCACGCTGTTCCACTAGAGCAACCACAAATGCAAAGCCGGATAGTGCGAGAAGAGGACAAATGGACTGAGGGGAAAGACGCTTATTCCTCAAGAGCGACGTGAACAGAAAGATGTGAAGGGAGAGTAAACACACGCTATTCACGAATCGCTTATTACCTGCCGTAGTCTTGGTGCACTGTGAGTACTTAGCTATGAGCTGATAATTGTTTTGGAACTAGGCAATTGGAAAATGCGGTTCAAAATATTCGCAATAGATTTTAATTCCCTGCCAATCACTTGGAAGGAATTTTTGATTGATAACGGTGTTCGCGGTAGACCCTTGGATTGATGATGGCGTTCGTCTTTTCAGTGAACCTGTGTAAATATTGCAACACCCAACCCCCACTCTATCATGAAACACTGAGAGACCACAATTCTTCCAGCAAAGTCAAGGAAATTTCCGAAATATCTTTACCCGATGTATAAACCTTTAGGACACTGTTTGCCCCTAAATACGCAACTTGGTTTGATTCTAATGCTTCGTCTTCACTTCCAATCGGGTAGACGAAGAATAAGGGTATTTTCACGGAAACTATCACTCGAAAAGCTACAAAATCTCTCCAAAAGACGAGAAAGCCAGGAAGATAATTGACGCCAAGTCCAAAGAGTTCAAGTTAGCATGAACAATGCTTCATGAATAATTTGCTTTGCGAAACTTCCTAAAGAATTTAGATGGTCGGTGTTAAGTGCATACAAAAACATTTCGCAACCTTTGGACCAGGGAATATACGTGCAAGAAAAAACACGACCACTTCACAATATATACATATATAGTAGCCAATCAAGTAACAGCTCGTAATTCACACTCTGAACTTAAATCTTTACGAAGCAGGTAATTCGAATTGACGCAGGCGCTACTATCTTTAGTTGAATAAATCTTACCTCTGATTTTTTAGTAATTTTGAACTTAGGACGTGTTGAAGGCTCCGTTACAGGAAAAAAGCAAGGATAAACTATTCCGTAAGCAACAGAGAATGTGGAAGACAAGAATAACATTTTATGAAGGTAGAGTGTGTCTGGTAGTAACTCATCATTATTTAACGTAATGGGAAAAACCTACTTAGTCACCCTTTTGATAGTCTAGAACATCAAAAATTGAGATACAAGGCGCAGACGATGCACCATGTCCACAGCAGTCCCACATAATGGGGCGTATCGAGACCAGATTCTCATAGCTGGGTAAAAAAGCAATTCTTAAACCGCTAAAGTCAGTAATTAAAAAACGTGTTGTGGATACTGGGAGCTTGTCCTCCTATCGTCACTTTGAAGCTTTAGATCGATGCAAAGGCACAACGCAGGAAAGCGACTAAAGGAAACGAACCCACCTCACGTTTGGCCGCTCAAGTCCATAACCGGGTTATTATTGTGCTGAACCTTGCCCTATTTCAATCTTGTCCTTACTTGCACAATGGGATGAACACTTATCACAATCTTACTCATGATTCGACTAATACCACTTTCATATTATAATTTTATCGTTTTTGAGACGATAAAAGCCCCCTACTGGTATGAACTACCACATAACTGGGTAAGCGCTCAATAGCAATTCTTCATATCAGAAATCCCTCTTTAAAATGAAGTCGCAGATCGTATATTGAACTCTTGAGCGAAGTTTCGAAGTGTAATGCTGTTGGCAGTGCCCAGACTCCTCTGAAATGACCATCTTACTTGTTAATAAATTGCCGGATAGCTGAGGATCCGGTTTCCGATGTGATGTGACTCAAAGGACACACTCTTCAGTTTTTCGATCTAATCCCCACGTCAAGCTTCCGGGGAGTGCCGGTGTTCCTTTCAGACTACTCATCGCTCACACACCGGGATTAATGAGCCAACATAGCCAGCTTGACTATGAGGAAAAGCAGTGAAGGTTACAATACAGCTGCACCCGGTAGAGAGACAAGAGCGCAGACATTAGCATGCCGGTAGCCCGAAAGCAGACAACGTGACTGTGTACTGCTCGGCGAGATGAGTAAGCACCAGGAAGACTCACTAGAATAAATCCTGAGTCAAGCATAATTCCCACAGACTCTCAGTCACGAATCCAGGCCAAGGTAAAGCAGTGCTGCCTTGTCTTACCATCGGTGACATGTGCAGGAGCGGATTATCGGCCAAGTCCAGAGGGCACGGTGGAGGAAGGTACTGTTTGATTACCTCCGAGAGATCTTCCTCCTCATCCTCACCGTCGTCTTCCTCCCCTGCCTCAGCCTCCAGCCTCATCCGACAATCGATTTCCCGATCGATCTCGTCGTCATCCCCCTCCGTTGCCGCCGCCGATTCATCCTCTTCCCCTTGAGCGACATCGTCGTCTTCGCACACCGTCGACTCCAGACCATCCTCGTCGGTGTCTGAGATGATCGCGACATTGTTCCTGGCGCTCCCGTCAGGTCTGGAAGGCTGTTCGGGCGGAGATGAAGCAACCTCCGAGGTCGCCTCTGTGGCAGCATTTTCCCTTCTGTCTGAGTCGGTAGGCAGGGATGATGATCTAGGCTCCTCTTCCTTGGCTTTTGCCTCTTGCTCGCCAGAAGTTCCTTCCTCTTTATAGATGAAAAATGCTGATTTTTAACTTACAGGATTAATGCGGAGCTCCGCTTGCGATGATGAGAATTCCTTCACTAGTTGGGTAAATAAGTCATCAAGAAATTAGTTTCCCACACACACCAAAATGAGAATAAAGGTGCTCTGAAAGCTTACTTGAATCTAATCAACGAAAATTCCCTAGCATTGCCCCTGATTTTCAAAAAGAGGGTATGGATCCGCCTACTTTTCGCTAAATGACTCACATACATGAAGTTAGGCACCAAAAAACCCCGTTACTCATTGCCTCTCAGCTGGAAACTCGTCATTCTTACCATCAAGCCTTTTTACAGATAAGGCACAACTCTCTATAGCGACTCCATCTTTGTCTGATCTCCAGGGAAGTGACCAATTTTCTCCTCAATAAAATTGGTTTCCAACTAACTTCAAAAAGTGTATAAACAGAGCTCAAACCCTAGCCTAGGATCTAGAGGACCATTTATCGTTTTCCTTGATCGCTAATACCTGCTTCGAGTTGAGGGACTTCCAAGCGGTTGTCAGATTTGACGTGGCAGACGCGTTTGGACCTAGAGACAGGCGTCTGAGAGGTGCAGGCGGATTCGGACAGGGTGCGTTTGCGTCTGCATTCATCAGTGGAGCCTGGACGACTCTCAAAATCATCGTTGTCGTCTTCCCCGTCACTTGCTGGCTTTCGCTCGAGGTCTGCACGCAACTCCTCCTCAATCGATGCCATCGCATCGAGAACCATGGAGGCGCTGAGTGCCTCTTTCTGGGGAAGTCTGAAAAATGAATGAAGATGCCCAAGGCCACGACAAAAATAATACAGTTTAGAAGGCACATTGCAGAATGCAAGGCTGTTTTAACGGACTCGTACAGAAAAAAATTGCCACATCCCAGATCAAAGACTAGGAGTGTTGAGGGCTGACGCACAAACAGCAACCAGTCTCATAACTCACCGTCTCTAACGTAGAACATCTGTTGACAGACCAATAAGAGCTAACGATTGAATGATTTGAACTAAGCCTAATTGTTAATTCCTCAACGGATAAAGCAGGATAGGTTTCTTCAAACTCAACTCGACGTCGTCCAGTTAGATTTTTATCGACGCGGAGGGGGGAATCTCTACTTCCACTGGATTTCGCAGACCATCTTCTGCACATACACATTCTTCTACATAAATGGAGTGCATGATTTTAGCCGCTTCGTTAGCTACTGAGTTTCCCTTCCTGGGCATAAAAATACTGAGCCTCCAACGATGCTGGGGTACTTTCATGTTGGCAGAGTTTTAATTGAGCGTATTTGATTGTTTTGTAGATGCAAATTTTTAGAAGTAGTTCAACTTAAAAGACAATGTTCAGCTTCATTCGACCTTATAAAACACTCCTTGTGAATTTCGCAAGCCATCTTATGCAAGTTCTTCAATTTACACATTCCTCTTTATAAACTTAGCTAATGTTTCTAGCGGCCACTTCGTAGGCTGCCGAGTTTCCTTACTTTTTGAACTCATAAAACATTATGTGCCTCAAATGTTAGCAGGGTTTTAATCGAGCTAGTTTTGATCTTCTTGCTCCGTAAAACAAAATTTGGTCAGTGTGACTGTTCCTAAAGATAAAAATAATGTCCTGCTTCATTATACACCATGAAATTCTCTTTAAAGTCCGTTTAATTTAAAAGGAAAAATCCGGACAGAATTCATGGAGTGCCCTGATAGCTGTAGCCCACTTTACAAATTATTATTTACATATACCGCAGCATCACCTTGACGAATAACTCTGGACTCTTTCCGGTTCTCTTGTGTTATTAAACTGGCATTTTCTGCTTTTAGAGAAGGTAGTACTAAATGATGAAATTATAGGACAAGTGATAGCAGAAAAACCTAATTTATGTAAGGCATTTATTAATCAACATTTCTGACACTGACACATTTCAACAGACTCCTTTCTAGTTCACTTAAAAGTTCATCCCCTTTACACCCCTTTAAAATACAACTCAAACTTTCTATTGGTAAAAAACATCTTAAAGTACATATTGCATTACGACAGAGATATGTGGGAAGAACACCCGTTTGCGTTCTTATAGGTTCTTACAAGGCCAAGAATAATTCACAAAAGTACGCTGTCTTCAGATAAGGCCAGCGACTTTAGGCTGCAACCCACGTCAGCGAAACAAGGCCACTCAAGATGAGTCGACGCATTCGTCACAGCTCAGTTGACTGGTTCCCACGCCAGTGAACGAGCAAGGTTGTTCAGGCCTCCGGAACTGAATTCCGGACTTTAGACTAGTTCAGCTAACTGCTATGACCGCAGCTTGCTTCACAGAGCGGTGAAACCCACCCAAGAGGTTCGAATACAACCAATGACAGCGTTAGTGACCGAGGGTAGTTTTGTGTAGGATATTGTAACTAAACTCGAATTATTGTCGGTGGAACAAGATCTTAATCAAGAGCGTATTCATGCCAAATAGACACTACACGATGACGTAAATGCAGCATTCGAAACAGACGCATACGCACAGAAGCAAGAGAAGGCAGCTACCTGGATCACACCTGTATGAAAAATCCCTCTTAGCACAGGATTATGATAGCAAAGTTTTAAAAATGACTTTAGGAAGGGGAAATCGAAAGACCAAGTTTACGCTTGAGTGCCTCTCTAAGTTGGAGTACCACTGCTGTACACATCCAGGAATCATTTTGTTGTCTTACGAGTGGCTGAATCAGATTCCCTCCAGCTAAGCTGCTAAGCAATCCAAGGACCTTCTTAAGCGACTTGTTAAATCATTCAAACACTATGCAGCACAAAATCCCTCCTACTTCGAAGTTAACAGTTGGTTCAGTAATTAAATAAGCGTCTTACTGATCCAATAGCAGCGTTGCCACTCTCATCTAGAAATACCAGGAACCCTGTAGCAGCAGTCAGATAAGTCAGTGAACCATCGTCCCACCTCTTGGAAATTGTGCATCCAATCGGCGAAGTGCTTTAAGCCTAGTCGTCATTACTCTGTCTTAAATCTCAAACGATACAATTCACCCCACGTGCCGTCCCAACTGCTCTCAGTTGACAAGGGCACTGCTCGACATGTGAGGCCTCTTATACCGAACAAAAGCTCACGTTTCACTGGAATCACCTGCTGTTTGACCCGTTCCGCGCAATACGGAATGCAGTGCATTTGGCATGCGCTCGCTAGTGGCTTTATTCAAACTCCAAATATATGCAAATAGATGCTGGAATCACGAGAGAGCGCTAGAGAGGGAAATTAATCACCCATTCGTGTGCGGATTTGAGCTCGTATTTTCTGAGCCTCTTCAAAATGACGACAACCAGATAAGATACTGGGCCTACTCATGGAGTTCTGGGAATACATTTCACCGAACCCGCCTGAGTCACGGAAGTGCAAAATGACCTGTACTACATGGATCCATGGAGGCATTAAAAATAAGAAGGAAATCTGCGAAAAATTGTCCAAGGATGAACCTAGCGGCATCGGAATTCGGGCTTTGGCATTGGGTGAAATGAATATTTCAGCCTTTACCATGAAGACCTTTGCCACTACTAGCAAAAGTGCCACAGAGACCAACTTCTCTAACAGTTTGTACGTCATCCTTAACGGCTACACCAATGAGCTCAATGTTTGGCCTCCTCGGAATTTATTAGAGTTTTTAGTAACCATATTTCGTCTTTTTCCTGAGGAGACTGCAAAATATATCCCAAACACCCCCTTTAAAGATTTCTGAGGTGATAAAGTCGGGTAATTTCACCATTCAGCGAGTCCCCTCCACAACTGGGCGGCGTAGGTCGTCCCTTCAAAAGTTGTGCTGAGGAGGCTACCTGAGTCAGAGCATCGATCCAAGCACGCACAGAATTTCGGAGCACAACCCACACTGTGTGTTATTTGGTTAACCCTTAAACGCTGACGGCTCCAAGTTACCGTATTTTGAAGCCAAGGGACTCAGTTACATGGTATAGCAAAAGTACATCGACTTTGATCTCGCAGTCTCCTTACAAGTCACCTGTGTGATTCATCATCGAGATATCGAGAAGAATGCACTCAAAGGCTGTTGTTGTCTGATTTACTTCGATGACAAATGAAAGCACAGCCATTAGCCCTGTAATCTAACCATTGATTGAGTATACCGAAAATCCAATTCCAATCGACTGCATTCCTTCACCCTCCCCTTTCGAGTCCAGCTCCCAAGATTGCCACATTCCAAATGATTTCACTGCCAGGATTAAAGAGGGGGTCCATTCTACTTTTGATAAACCGACTTTTTTCCTCCTAAGGTTCAGATCGATGACATTACCTTGGTTTTTGGTCGTAAATCAGAGAGGATTTTTAAATATCCAGCTGGAATCCTCGTAACTCAGACCTACGGAAATATTTGAGACGTGTTTTTAAATTATGGGGTCATCTCAGAGAAAGAACCTCACTCACAGAAATAATTTAGCCCCGAAGCAAGCCAATTTCTGAGTTTTTTCTAATAGACCCACTCAAATAGACACAACGCGCACCTTAGTTATTTCTTCATTTTTTCATCCATAAAACCTGCTTTATTTCATCTGCCACGTTTTAATGAAACTCCCTTGAGTGTGAAATAACCCACTTGTGTGCGGAGGCCCAAAAGAATTTCTTCTAACTTGGCGACAATTAAGCAATTTTATGGCGCAACCAGAGTGGCGTGAGTTTTCAACGTGGGAGGGAGGGGCTGCAAATAGTGCCTGTGATCGTAGTGTCCCGCTGGCAGTTCAAAAGAGCCCGTAAGACAACAAAGGACCTTCCTTTTAAACGCAATCTGTACTCTAATCTCGTTTAAAGGTACTACTTTCTGTACCCCATGTGTCCCATGCACCTCAATAATTAACAGCCGATAGATTGATGGCTTGAGTCACCGGAGTGAGAGCCTCATTTGCATTCTTTTATACCGACTAGGGGGAGATTGTAAACAAAACAACCGAATTCACCCACCAAGTAACGAAATCGCAGTACACAAGCGAGATTTGGGGTCTCGAAAATCGAAGAGCCTTTTCCAATACGCGCACATAATAGTGTTGAATAGAGCAAGGCGTAGCAAAAATTTATCATTGCTCAGGTCTGAGGTCCCACCGACTCCACCCCAGTGGCACTTCAAAGACCTCTCGAGTGATGGCGGGATTGACAGTGAGCACACACAAACACGAGTTTGACAACTGCCAGTAATACATTCGAATCACAAAAATAAGATCGATCCCGCTTGCCAAAACTCGACGGGCTCAAATTGACAGTCTTTGAATGCTGCCCTAAAAAATCAAGATTTGTGGGGCCGACAGAAACATGAGTCGATGAAAGTGTTTTAATGAAATTCCACTAAACCACGGAAGATTTCGGAGCAGCACCTTGCATACCGCACTGGGCTCCTACTGACCGTTGCTGCTTGTGCCGTAGCCATACCATTAATAGTCACATAAGTTGTATCTCGATTATTCGTTCCCCCAACCTTCAGCAACAAGATGTAAGACGGCTGTCTCACCCAGCAAGTCGTTCCAGAGTCTCATCCGTTTCCTTTTGCTGTTGGCCGCTCCTGTGATGGGGATCGAAACTCTTTCGATGGAAGAACTTCCTCTCCACACGTTGATGCGGCCTCTGGACATCAGCCTCCCGACCATGTCGTCTGTGATGCCTCCCATGGTACCGGTGGTGGTGGTGGTGGTGCGGGTATTGGTGGCGGTCGTGGCGCGCCAAAGGTTTGATCAAGCCCCCGTCGGGATCAAAGGTCAACACGCTGAAGTCGTGGTCGAGGGGAAATTGAGCCTCTGGCATGCGTTTCCAGCGGAAATGCGAGGCCCACAGCCATCGTGGTGAGACAATGTACAGTTCCAGGGGTGGAGAAGGCGGTGACACTGCCTGTTTTTGCTGGAAGTCAAGCGCAGCAATGACCTTCTCAGTGTTCTGCCGACAGGCCACCAGATGCGTTGTGAACTTGCCATTTCTGGAGCAGTGAATTTACAGCTACTTGAGTCAATTAAGTAAAAGGTGTGAGACGTGTTACAATGTGATGGGACGTACTCTGGCTTGCCGAGTTCCTTGGGCAGGCGCAAGTGGTTGTGCAAGGTTGCTCCCAAACCCAGAGCAATCTGTCCCGCCAACGACTCTTGAGCTGGGCGGCTTCGAGGAGTCAAACCAGACAGGGTGATGTGTGTGCTCGGTCCCAGTACGCGTGACCGCATCGCTGTCATCACGTTGGCCACGTGCGGAATTCCCGACAGCCTGAAATGAATCAGTTAACCCCATTGGCGAAAGGAAGAAAACCAACTCTTTTCATTCGTAAATTGCCTCAACTCACCGAGAGCCCTCTGGAATAGGGGTTTTGAGGGATTTTCGACGATTAACCTCGATCAGGTACTTGTCGTAGGCTCGGTAGTACCTCCGGTGAATTTCAGTGAGGATCTCTTCAAGTCTAAGCAGGTAATCCGCATCGAAGGCGTCCAGCTCTGCCTCAGTCATTTCTAGGGCAGATTTCGGACCAGAGAGATGTTCCACTGAGAGAGACTCAGCGGCGTCAGCAGGATCGACCTTTTTCTCGTCCTCATTTTCGGATTTCCCCACAGCCTCAGTCTCCCCTTTCACCACGGTGGGTGAAGCCTCTTCTTGGTTCTCCATGGACGGTTTCTCGTCCTCCTTTCCGGGTTGGTCTTCCTTCCGTTGCGCCGGTTTGTCAGTCTGTTCCTTGTCTTTATGACAGGGTTCCTCAGTTTTTACCACTCGTTCAGCTTCCTTTTCATCGGATTTCGATCTAATTGAAGAGGTGTATACTTTAGTATCAGGGATCTAGTTTCCAAATAGACTTACTCTTCAGTGGGAGCAGTGGCAGAAGTTGTTGCTTCGCCGCCCATGGAGGGACCAGCGAAAGGTTCTGGCGATTCAGAGTTCAGGATGCGGCAATCCGGCATCAACAGCAGCGAAACGGGCCGTCCAAGGGGTGTATTGATGTCACCAACGTCAGGGAAGAATCTGGTGGAGAGAAGACGGAACAAGGCATCATTAGAATAACATTTGAAATGTTTATGGCTATACTACACAGATCACTAGGTAAAATAGCTATTGATTTTAAATATTCACCTAATAAAATAACAAAGAAAATTAGAATTATGTCGTAAATAAAGCAGGAAGTATGGATTAGGTCAAACAAGTCAGTTAGATTTGTGATATGAGCATTAAAACGGGTTCTTTTCAAGCTATATAGCAGATCAAAGGGTATGTACATATGACAATAGCAAAGATCACCCATATAATCAACAGAGTTCCTTAGTTTTTCGTACCTATAGGGTTGCACCTGGATGAGGTTAGGCGACCACTCCCAGACGTCACCACGATCATCAATTATGCAGACCAGATGAACACCACGGGGAAAGAGGGCTCTAAATGAGTATTTTGAGGAAAAAAAAGAGGATTTTCACTTGTTAAGTCCATTTGGTTTCGGTGTGGAGAACATTGGAATGATCACAGAGAGTTTTTTGGAAGTGAAAGTGCTCGGATAATCCTTTCGTAACACCAGTACTTGAATTAACAACAGGTTTAGAATCATGGCCTTGGAGCCTCAAATACGGGAGACTGGGATCTGATGGGTTCATTTAATTACCTATTACAATGTATAAAAACAAATATAGCTATTTCCATGGTACGTGGTTAATAAAAATAGTGTTCAGATAGATAGGCTCAAATTTTCACACAAATACCAATAAGCACATTTTATATATTTATAATTTTTACTCCCTATTTTTCAAGGTCGTTAGTTACTGTTTCAACGTGTACCCTGGAAGACGAGTCGTGTTTTATCACTTTCACACCGAATGTAAAATTAAATTTAAACGTTCCTTGTTTTGTAAACTCAGGACTTACGCTATTATGTAGTAAGCTCTGATACAATGGTTATTATTCAATGGTAGGAAATTAACTGGTTTAACTGCTTTAAGTGTTAGCGATATCGTGGATCCAATACATTTTTTCTTTTGAGAAATAAATTCGATCTCCGATTCTTACTTCCTTTTGGAAGTTACTGAAAATTTTAGCCAAAAGCAGAGACCTCTAACTAAGTTGTAAGGGAAGAAAGGGGAGAGTGGGGGAGACTGACTTAAGGTTGGCGGACTTGGTGACGGGGTTGAAGCACTCGTCGCGGGAGAGGATGCGCTCGGAGAAGAGCTTGCCATCGGGGTCGAGGATGCTGGCTAGCTGGTGGGCGTAGGCGCGGTTCCCGAAGGTGCAGATGTGCATCTCGAAGCGCTTCACCAGTCGGCTCAGGAAGGCCCTCAGGTGCGGCCGGAAGCGCGTGTGGTAGATCATGTCGCACCCACCGAGTTTGAAGCGGTGCACGTCCTGCCAACGCAAGCAACCCACCGGAAATTAGAGGCTTTTGAGTCCTTCTACTACCTTGGAGCGTCTAGAGATTTAGGTCTGTTATATCTGGTTATCTACATAAGATGTTAGAATAACGTTTTTAGGCCTATTAAGTAGCAGGCCCCCCAGGAATGCTAGATTCAGATTTGGGGTCACATTGCTATAATCGTAAAGTAATATGCCCATGCAAAGACCCCAAAAATGAGGAGCGAAGTTGCTCCACAGTGTTTCCTGATTGGGAAATATATTGAAATTACACTTATAAATACGCCAAGTCGGTAGATAATTGTATTGATGTTTTCCACTATGGTCTAAATTCAGCAGAGGAGAGATCCGATAAACAGAAGACACTTAAATTCGCTAGGACTACGAGCATACTGTAATAGATAATTTCAGTAGTGGATGTTCCAGTAATTTGTTTTTTAGTCAAGCAACATCGAAACGGGTAGGAAGTTACCTCGGTGAACGGTTCTAGTCCGACTTATTAAAGCTTCATTAAATATATCTTAAGAAATGGAGAAAATCGTTGATTCCTGTGTATCATTCTCTTGGTTTGAATTTGCATAACTTGTGGAATTTATAAAACATCAACGGCACCACGACATGTTTACTTCTGGTGTTAAAGTACATATTTCACTGGCCGTGGTACACATTAAATTGTTACCACGACAACCTCTGACGGTTTCCTTAATTTCCTCTAAGTATGCTTTAGCGGCATAGATGAAATAGATCTCTCCCTTAGAACATCTGATTAGGCCAGCAAGGCAAGGGTTTGCGCTTTTGAAATAAACTAGCAACATAAATGAAATACGAGCAATTCAAAAAATTGTCCTTTTATCCTTAGTGCATTTAACAAAGCAAAACAACCAGTTGGAACAGTTGCGTTGCCGACGGAATGCATGACATCTACGGCGCTTACGATCCGAGTTGACGTAAATAGAAAGATTTCAGCCCTTTCAAGTAAATACAGTCAAAGGCAAACCTCAACATAGTGAAGAAAAAGCGTGTAGGTGAAGTAGAGCCAAAAGAACCGGATAGTCAATAAGGTAAACAGCCCATAACATGGACGCTAGGCGTGGCTAAGATAAGTATAAATAAGTACCTTACTACATTAAAGAGTATAAACGGCAGAAGAGAAGTTAAAAGGATATCAGAAGCTTCAAATACCTTGTACTTGAATGCGTGAGAGGTGACGGTGGTGTG
This sequence comes from Anomotaenia brevis, assembly GCA_030710315.1. NCBI lineage: Eukaryota > Metazoa > Platyhelminthes > Cestoda > Cyclophyllidea > Dilepididae > Anomotaenia > Anomotaenia brevis. Next base: position 271,962 of record JAUOZQ010000104.1, read on the forward strand.
AAGGACTGTCTGATCAAGATCAATGAGGAGAACCAGTTTGCGGGAAGAAAGAAGCCTTTGTTCGTCCTCAAGTGCGACTCTAGCAGCAACCTTAAAGTATCGTGTCAATGCAACAGTCCGATCGAACGACTTACAGCTTCACTGACATGCAAATCTGGTATGGTGTGGACCATGGCAATGGATGCATTAGACGGTAAGATCCGCTCCCCCGACTCAGCTGCCTGTTTGAGGTTTGCACCGCATTCCGCACATAATCCCAGCATTACTATATCATGCTTACAGTGCTCAAGTTCAAATAGCGGTGCTCTAAAATATAATTGTTTAAGATATATAATTTACCCCGAGCTGAGAGCTGCATCTATCTGGCACATAATTGTGACTCGACCATAACCAGGGCTAGTAATGGGTATTTGGGGGTGTCCAGGAGCACTTAATACACACACAACAGTGTTGGGGAACACGGGTCCTATGCGTTTTTTTATTTCTTCCACCTTAACGGAGGAATATTGCTCTGGTACAGTGACCAGTTGCTTGTTTGTGTGCATCACGATTACCTCAATGTGAAATAACACAAGCGTCGAATTACTGAGAAAGGTCAGGCTACTATTGGATAAAAAGACAACTTTGAAGTACTCGCCTGTTAGTTATAAACTTAAACAAATTTGTTTGTGTTGGCAATACTGTTAAGAGGTAAATAAATATCTAATTTCTTTCGCTGTTTTGGAGTAAATTTTGGTTTAAATTTTTTTAATATTAATGTTATATTTTAACAAATAATGCAGATAGTACCCATTTCGCCTTAAATCAAATCGAATCAATTAAGCGTTTTATCATATATTATAGCACTTTATAAAATAAATGAATCATAGAAAAAGTATCATTATAAGTCATTTTACTGAAAAAATGGCAAGTCTAAAGTTCTGATTGCCTCCAGCCATCCATAACATCTACTAGCCAATGTCCTTACATTTTCAAAGAGTTGTCATTCTTTTCTTCATCATGGGCTCTTCGCTGGCCTTTATTCCTAATTATTAAATCCGTTGTCGGCCACTATCAAATGTCAGCCTTGTTTGCTTAAAACTCTCTGTAATCAAGAGGTCAGTGACTATTTCATTGTGTAAACGTTGTCAAGAAATATCAATCTTGGTCTATAAAGGGATTTTAAAGGCATATTTATGAATCGGGGATACAATTCTAATTCCTTTTGGCATTTATTTTTTTGCTGCCTACCAGGGACTTATCTTCACTTCTGAAAGTCATCATTGAATGTGGCAACAGAATAATGCTAATTTTCGTTACGGTCTTAAAGTTTTTGATATAGTTTTAATCTGTAGATCAGACGTCTTCTTACCTTTCAGCCTAATTCTATGCAAAAACTAACTAATCAAATGCAAATTCCAGAATTTACTATAAGTAATCAGACTACCGATTGCAGTTCACTGCTATCAGATAATGAATGGATACTGAATTCAGGTTCTGGAAAGTTGTGGGGACACAAGCCATGACGGATGCTGGGATACACGACTACCTACTTTTAGATTTTTGATTGGGTCTGGCTCCTTCATGTCTGTGATGTTCGGCTGATTCTCTAGCCCTCTACAGAGCTTACAATTCCATAAAAAGAAAAATCGCTTGCATTGCAGGAAAGGTCTTTTAAGAGTTGATTTCAAGCCACAATCTAGTAAACTACCCCCAATTGAATTACTAAATAGGCTAAGTCGCAACCTAGTGAAAGGTTTCCAGTAGTGTGTTAAACATAAGATCCATAACTTTATGGCTGACTTAGCGATTTGCTATTTCAAGTTCATCGCTGCCTCACGTAATTAATTTATTGAACACAATATTTAAGGAGTAATAGGAATGACTTGCTCTTTTGTTTTTCTCAAAATGGTAGGTGCAAAGATGAACTGATGATCCACTCGTTCTCACCATTCTCCTATTTATAATGAGCTTCTCAAAACAACGACAAGTCCAGTCGTGTCCATATGAGGGAGCACAGATTATTTATACCAAACTCAGATACTTATCGTGTATAAGAGTGCAGGAGTGCGTCCCAACTTTTGTCCTCATCATCCGGACTGGAGGGTATTGGCGTGTGCCCCGCCAATATTCAGTGTACGTGGTCAGTACCTACACATCATGGGAGTAATGAAGTCTAATCAGGGTGCTGATTAGATGGGAGCCGTCTGGAAACTGTCTAGTTGCGTCATTCTAAGCCATCAAAATTAATTAGCTCCGATTTAGTGGAAATCACTAGGTGTTGAGCCACTAACGGGTGAACAGTAAAATTTTCATTTCTTATGTGGTCTAAAACTTTGGGAAGTGTCTTTATAGAGGTGTAGCGGCCTGACTGTAACTCAACACCGTTCAGCAGGGGGCACTCATAGTCAACTTTAGAGCCTCGTCACACCGTTTAGCAGATCCCACCCCCTCAACTAACTACTAGTGCATTTCGTCTACTCACCAACACCGTTCGTTGACCCAAAATCCAGTTAGCCAATCTCAACATACTTCCACACACATCCCTAATTAATGCCTCAGGTCACAATTCTTCTCCCACTATTTGGACGTAACACCTCATCTAACCTGGGATTTGTCTTGAAAGAAATTTTAGTGACGTTAAAGAATGTGGCCGTGATGATACTTCTGCTGAGAGAAGAAACTCAAGCGCCTTCGTCAATTTCACCTAAACATGAAATGTTGACACTTGGATAGCTCTCCTGAATCTCCTCCCAGAAATTCTTCAGAAATTCTAGCATTAACCCAGGGATGCCGAATTCAATAGCTCATATCAGGAACTCAAAAAGTGGTCATTCGACTGACCGACTTGTCAGTCAGGCAGCTATCTCAACTACTTTTCCGGTTAGAATTCTTTGGTAACTTCAAACCACCTCATCTATTACACAGCATTCTACGAGAAGCTATCTTGAAAAAGAAACTGCCCTCCCATGTCTAAGCTTTCCTTGTCCAAGACTTAGATTTCCTCCCTAACAATACATAGCCCAATACCTTTTGTAGCGTCAGGAATAGGGGTTATCAGGTGTTTTTCATTTGTGATATTTTGCTTCCGAAGTCTCAAAAAAATTCTTCGTAAAGTTAGGTAAGAGCCTGCAAAAACCATGTTACACCTTCCGGACAACGGATATTCATCAAAATACCTTCTGGTCACGTGTGTATTAATAGAACAGGAGTGCTGCATTCTAACATTGTCCATAACGAGTTTCCGGGCAGTGTTTCATTAGTTGGTGACCATTCATCTCATTACTGTCCTTATGATTTCTTTATGCATTAACACGAGGGTTGATAAATACATATCAAAAAGTTACCATTAAACTGACCATAATAAAGGTTTGCTTTCGTGAAATACTGACGATAGGTTTCGCTCTAAATCACCAGAAAGCCGTTTAAAAGCGGAGGGATATTGTTAATATCGATTGGGCCAATGATAAGAGTACTAGTTTTTTTTGTTAATGCCATAAGCATGAACAGAACTAAAAGAGGTAGAAACATGGCAATGCCCCATTAGGGATCTCTCCATCCCCTGTTCTCGAGCTTTTACTTTCCCAATTTTAGCCAGACTACATCTTAGAAACCAAGTCAGCATAATTCAGACCAACTTTAACCACTCGACCAAAAGGTCATTTGAAAATTTCGATCAGTGTCGATTATTCGACCTTAGTAAAATATGCGTCTTCAAAAACAATCGGCATCCTCTTCTAGTGGGTCAGTTCACTTTCTTTAATGGACGTAAATGGTAAGGCTTCAATGAGTCTACGTATTTTCTTGAGAAAATTCGCACAAATCGGATAAAATGAACCAAAACCCTTCTTTAACGCTCTCATCATAGTTAATTCTACCAACTAAACAGAAGGCAAGATTAATGGAAATTTCTCATTTCCATTACGAGAATTATTGGCAGTAATATTTCTGAGTTAATTATTTTCACGCTAACCAGTTTTGTAGCCTGATATATAAATTCAGTAAATGCACCCACTCGAATAGTAGTCTTATCTTTACTAGTCATCAATCCCTACCCTATCCTATACACTTTCTATTTTTAAGTCGCATTCACCTACAGTGAGAGCGCATATGTTATTCAAGTGACACGAATGACTGCACCATCATGGGACGATACCTCCGTATTCGATCAAGCCAATCAAGGGGGAGGCGGAATGATGTTAACGTTTACATCGAAATCAACTTGGAAATATCGTCAAAGAGCTCTATTGAAGATGGTGGAGTTGTGGCGACGTGCCTTAGAGCCAGAAGTCGTGGTCGTTACTCCCAGGAAGATGGAGCTCTTTCATAGGAACTTTGGTGATAGTAGCACTAACCAATCATCGACATGGACCTAGCCCTTCTCTAGACTGTTTAACTTTACTACCATTTTCTTGAAGGGGGAATTGACATAAGATTCCACTGAGTTGACTGGGATCTGACTCATCAGTTCCGGAATTGGCTGGTATTTACGCGATATTATCGGCCAAATCTGCCAGAAGAAAAAGCGCCAAAAGTGTAAGTCCTCGATGGGGATAGGCTTCTCGAAGTTTGACTGGAATGGATGTTGGAATCGCTAGCAATTTGCTCCAAACTACATAGGAATTGATGTTAATTTTGGTCTCCATGGTTTCTCGCTGGAAAATTTGCTGAAACCTCGGTCTGTAGAATCCCTTTTTTAGATCTTGCTAGCAACTCGAGGAAGATACCCAATCGAAACACTTGTGGGTCGGGAAGTAAGCGTAAATCATACGGGAATGCTTCTATGATAAACATCCCTTAAACAAAGAAGTCTCAGATACGCAACGGTCGTCGATGGTCATCGACCGTAGTTAGTGTGAAAAGGATATCCTTCCACTAGGTGGACGACGGCGGTGAAACTTTGATCTGACCTGAGACCGCACCAACGAAAGCCAATGAAACCAGTTCCTCTCACTCTTTCTACTTTCTATGTGACACCTTTGGCTCAAGTAACTCTGTTTCTTGTAGCCCCAATGAGAACGTAAGCCGGAATCCAAAAGATTGAAAGGACTCGGGACTGAAGCCTCCCGTCTCCAAGAACAAAATCACACGAGGAGGAAATTTACTAAGAAGTAAGGGTGCTACATATCGAGGGAAAATTACATTCATTAAATTCGAACTTTTACAAACAGCATATTTGATAATTACTGTAATACCTTTGTCGTTGTGTAATTTTCCGTGGATCTGTATTTCCAAGAATCTTGGAATCCAGGAGTGTTCTCCAAGTTGCACTACGCTAATATTCTTATTGTTCGACTTTTGTCCGTTTCTAACAATAAAACTATTACAGCAGTTATCGGGAAGGGAAACATTGTACAGTTTGTAATAAGTGGCATTTAAGAAACATTAACTTTCGTCGCCATTTCGCTTGAAATTCCTGAAAGATTTCTATTAAGGAGTGTATCGGCTTTGTTCCAACATTATTTGGCAAACCACACACTATTTGTCCATAGGAGTTAATCAGCGGTACACATTTCCATAGAAGGAGCCTGATTAAAGGTAGGAAAAAGAGGCACTTTGTGAAGGAATAAAACGAATTCAATCCATGGTAAGATAGGGAAGATCACGTTCAGGTCACCAAACTGGAAGTTCATATTATTGACTAATCGTCGATCTCCTGCTATTTGCAACTATCCTTTCATTTCGCCGCTACGTATGTTGGAGTTCATCTTCTTGAACTTACTGGAACTTCATACTAAAATTCAGCTAGGGGCTCAATAAGTCTTGTCCCTCTCCCCTACCACTACCCTTCGTCAATTGTCAACGTCACTATTGGGGCCAGGACTAATGAAGTGAACTTTCATTGGGTGTGTAGAAGGCGTACAACGCGAATGTTTACTTTAAACGAGGTGGTAATGGCGATTTATGGATAAAGGGGATTGCTAACTTAAAAAGAAAAATGTGTATTTAGAATACATTCTGGGCATTCATGTGCTTTGTTCTTATAAGGGTGGACTGTAAAGTGCACTGGATGTTGTTTCTCAGCCATTTGAAAAGTCACTTTTATTGATTGCTCATCGGAGCTTTGTTTGGATATTGATTATTTGATTTGACGTTAGAGTGAAAAAATAAGCAGTTTTCAGCGTAATCATATCTGTTAAGTGCCCTTACAGCAACGTAGGCAATGAACTCACTATGCAACGCCAAACTCCAAGATTAAGCTCTAGAGTTCGTTGTATTACTTACATCTTTCTATTCAGGGAGGTTTCGATGATGAAAAGTTGTTATTAAGTGTCCTGGAATACCCTTTTAGGAAAGCAAGTCGCTCTCTAGAATCCAAGGTATCCACAAGTGGCTGTAGGCTGTACAAATGTAGCTTTTAATTCGGTTAAAAATCAATAATCGCGTTTCACAATGATATCTACCATCACTGGTGTGAGTTTAGACAAGACTTCAAGAGGGCAAAGTTCACTAAGGAGGAATGCGGTTCTCCAGAGTAGTTGTTAGGGTCTTAAAAGGATAAACGTGAAGTAGTTGCGTTCCTTGAGTGGTATTCTGAGTTGTGCCATTGTGTCAATCAAAAGACTTATTCAAAGAATTGAAAGTTAGGACGAACCATTGCCCACGTTGTTCGGTTTCTAATTACTGATGGTAGCAAATTGGGAACGTAATTAAAATTTCAGCCATGTAATCCAAAATTTACTGCGATTTCTCAGTCGTATCTACACATCTATTGTCCATTTTTTCAATAGATGTTAGCATCAAATCAAATAGATGTTGAGTTCTCTTCCTCCTCTATCCCTTGACGAATCGGCTGCAGTTACATTTTCCAAGTTTAAACATTCAAAATCTTGTTTTTATAGCAGCATCCCCGTCTTTGCTGAAACACTGATTAATTCTAGCTGTGTGAATACTAATTCATGACTTTAACTAAAACATTGATCGACTGAAATACTATCGAACTCGCAGCCAATAAAATGTTAATTCAAGTTTTGGTAAAAGAACCTAGAGCAAAATAAGTATCCCTTCGGTTTTGAACCGATTCTACCAGTGGTGGTAGTAGTCTAGCTTCGAGTGGTAATGGATTGGACCAAGAAATCAGTCGCAATTAGTCCCATGCCTTTTCGAATGCAGCATACTATTAAAATACTATTTTCAGGGTATTTTTACCTATACATTTGTAAGCGTCATTACTGGAGGGTGACTTGGCTACTACAACTTCCCCTCTTGGTGAAGTACAAGACATCTCGGCCATGTGACGTCGCCGTAATTTTCGTCAAAAATTTTAATGTGCATTTTCCCACATGACCTGGGTAAGAGAAAAGGAGACATGCTTTCTTAAATCTCACGAAATTATGTCATAAAGTGGGGCTGGACGAGAGATCGGTAACGTACAAGTTATAGTGTTGTGCAGGCTGTTCAGACGGAAGTCTATTGTATCACCAAGGAGATACAAGAAGAACGTTGCAAACTGTGAAATTTGATGGACTTTAAGGGAACTCAACTAGACATGGCAATCACGCTATTATTGACAGAGTTTTACTCAAATTAATCGGCGCAAGAAGAGTCTTTTACAGCCTTAAACAGGTCTCACAAAGCTAAATGAGGATGAAGCAGGCTGACGTAGAACTCGCAACCCTGGGAAATTGTCTTACACAAATTGCTCTTATTCTTTCTCCGAGTGAGTGGGCTTGTGTAGAATTACTGGCAGCACGGGTATTAGTACCCATCTCGACGACAGCACCCAAGCTTGCTGGGGAGCTAGGAGGAGACCAAGCAATGACGGAACTGGTCTGAAGGAACTGTTCGGTGACAGGCACTTTTGAAATCATAACCGCGATGTGTCAGGGAAGTTTTCTTCGCCGACATTTTTATTCTTCCCAAAACAAAACCCCATTAATAACCACCATAATTGCTATATTTAAATAACCGACGGGGTGAAATATCTTGATCCATTCACCTTATTGCAATGACCCGTAGGAATGCAGGAGAATTTCTTAATCATTCAGGGAAAGCACAGTGTTCTTGAACACTCTTAACAATACGGATGGACACAAGCAAATAGTATTCATTAGAACAGTTCTTCCTAGAGAGATGGATAGTCGGAGCTGTCTTCATGAGTCGTTGAGTAGCATGCATCATTGGAGGGGAATTGAAGTAAGAAATGAGTCATCAAGTTATAAGTGATGACTCACGCTGACGGATATCTCTTGAGATTACACTCTAGGCAGAGCTAATAATCACTATTCCAACTTCCAGTCATGCAGGCTTTATCTACCAGGAGCAGACCTAAGCAGCAGGAGGCCCAGCTCCTTGAATCACACTATCTAGCTTCTGGTAGCTCGGTGAAAAAGCACTGCACATTACTCATTTGTAAACGGACTTTGGATGCTATCAACTTTTTGTAGACACAACCATCTCTACAGGGGCGCATTTCTATCAGGCTGCTTACTGGACGCATTTACGTAGGCAGTGGACCATCTCCTCTTTTCAACACAGGACCAACAAGAGAGAGCTTTCCTCCTTAGTACTGTTGTCCCTTCACGGCAAAATAACATGCGGAAACTTTGCTTTTTAGACTTAGTTAATTTCCTTCTGTCCAACAACAGCACAGCGTAAGCACGGCCTCCCAGAGTCGACGTCAAAAACTGAGACCCTTTACGATTATTTTTCTGTTTAGTTCTTTAGGAGGAAGTTATGAACTTTTCCATTTGAACCCTCAAGATACTTGGGTCTCTTTATTGCAAAATTGTAAGTCTTGAGTTTCTTTATTTACAGAAACAAATCCCTGAAAAAATGCTAAACAAATCTCGATGGACCGACGTACTGACCATCTGTCTTACCGTTTGAAGGTGTTGAATTACGATTTTGGCTCAAAATCAACACGATATTTAGCACCCAACCTGTGGTGCCTTGGATGCTATTTAAATGGTTCCAGTTTTTCTTAATTCTGCCGGATACATATGTTCGTCAATTATTGACAAATTCACTTAGTATTGCCGCCACCGCGTTGATCACTAACATCATCTACAAGCTTAATTAAAATGATAGATTTTGGTAATGGTTGTGGCAAGGTGCCTATTCCCTTGGTGCCCAGGACTCACCTACATCTAATTCCCTCTAACACTTTCCTTCTGCAGATTTCCCCTCAAAGGCGCCTCAGCCTCTACTTCATACTGACTGACAGGTTGATGACTGTCGTGAATCATCATGATACACGATATTCTCTACTTGATGAATCAGGTGGATTCTAGTCACCACCCATTCTCCTCGTTGCTATTGATTACGTGAATGAAGGTTCAAAAACACTATAAAGGAAGCTTTGTAAGTGTGGATACCAAATATTATACTATAAGTATTCTCTCTAAGTTATGTACTATGGTGGTGTCTACAAATTGCAGTTGATGAACGGCATTGTTTCCTCTGCTTTCAAGGTCAAGGATTTACTTATTTTCTTAAGAGCAATCTTGCTAAGCCCTATCAAAGCTCCCTTGGGCGTTGGTCGCAATCAAGGCCTCAACTGACAAAGTACAAAGTCACCATGATATTTTAGTAGCTAGCTCTCTACTTTCAACGTCATTACACTTCTAGACTGACATTGGGGTTTCAGTATATTGTTCTACTCATTCCTCCAACTATATCATAGGTTTCACAAATTAAAATTAGCTATCAAGGGGTTAAAATTCATTGCGAGGTAAATCAGTCTATTTAATATTCCGCTTGTAGGAGAGTTGCAGTGTTTCACGACCAATGACTGCCTTTTATTCAGTAAAAAAATTCAAGTATGTCAATAAGGTAATTATCACAGACGAATCATAAGTCAAAGAAAGAAGCATCAGTTCGCATTAATTGAGAGCTTTAGCAATCGATAAGACGCAATCCGATTGTGAGATTCACATACAAACATTAGTACGAGTAAAGACGAGACTGCAGAGGGAAAAATATTATTGAGAAAGATGGTCACTACTTTGTAGTATGGGTGGGGTTCCGACAGGGTATTTGTGATGTAAGCACCTATTTGACCTGCAATACAATGTTGTGCATGAGAACATGATTGTACTTCCATTAAACATGTTTATTCAAAGGGTGTCAAACCTTGAGCCTCTTATTTTAAGAGTTTTTCAGCTAATTTCTTTATTAGGCTGTTACGAACAACAAATTACAAAGATGAGAGAAGTGGACTTGTGCAAATGTAATAGCCTGGTGTATATTTACCCCTTTTTCAGAAAAAAAATAATTCAGATGCCTTAAATAATTACCTAAAGATGTTAAAAACCCTTGAAGAAAAGCAATTTAGCAAAACTTGTTGGAGCAATCATAGCATGTTTCGATAATAAAGACTTGTCATCTTCATTTGATTCCCGTGGACAGCTCAGATAAACTTAACTCATGAGTTGTCCATAAATCACCCTTGTAAGTGCTAATGCAGCCCGAGTACGGACGTAGCCTTGCTTGATGTGCAGCAGTGGAGGAACGATAACATCGCTCCCTTCCGGAACCCAGTGGATGTACGTCTGTTTTTCCTGTAGCCAGGTCATTCCTCTGCCAATTTACTTTTCTCCTTCTTCAATAACTTATACCCTCTTTCTGTCACTTTTCATTGTCATAATATTTTTTGGCATTATCAAACGTCAAGAATTGGCCTGAGGACGTGGATTTTATTAACTGATACGTCATGCAAATTAATTTTTTCATCGATCGGGGTTTGGTTAAGACCTTGCCGTAAGCACTACTTCACCGATTTTCTGCGCACTCAACAGATTGTGCTTGCAAGAATGACATCCATAATATGTGGCGACCTTGGTTACAAGTTTCGGCTCTTAGTAGCTTTAGAATCAAAAGTCAAGGGATATCTTTGCCTAACTGCATTTAAATTTATAGGCAAAGCCGAGCCTGTAAAGTTACTAGTAACTTCAGAAAGACAAAACGTAGAGAATCAAATGTATTCAAAGAAAAATGACCACTCTCTATACTCTTTGATGCAGGCAGAGTAGTAAGAATTTCTATGAAAGAAGCTACTCAGTGCTAACTCATATATTATATTAGTCCATCGGTTCTGCCTAAATTTTACCTTTTTTAAATTAAAATACTTTTCAAGGGCATTTCATAATGTCCATTGGAGCTGAATATTATAGTAATGTTTTGATTCATTTAAACCGATCAATTTCCGCAATAAAATTAAAATAATTTCATTCAACCTCAGCAGCAGCCGAAGGAGTTTGAAACATTCATCACTTTAAGGAGAGAAATGTTTGTGGAACGAAAGAAGGCGGTTGCAGAATTTGGGTTGTGAAATTTAGAAGTAGAGATCTCACCCTCTACGAAGTTGAAGATCAAACCGGACGACGTCCATTTGAGTTCGCTGATAAGCAGTTTTTAAGCAGACCTTGAAAAACCCTATCACGCTTTATCGGTTGAGGAAATGGCAAGTAAGCTTAGTTCAAACCAAACAACTGCTCATTGCTGTCATCTTCAATATCTTGGAGAAATTCCAAGACTTGGAATTTGGGCGCTTTTTAAATCTCGAGTAGTAGGCATCTGCTCTTCTCTCCATTCTCGCCAATGTGGTTCACCTTTTTCGGTGGATAGGCAACTTGTGACTGGCGTCGAAAAATGGATCTTTTTGTCGTAATGTTGATAAGCGTCGTAGACAGAGGCAGGGTCTCGAGGGGAAAAGACTCCTGACACAGCCACAGCCGCCGAGAGGGGAACTTCATGCGAAAGTGGTTCTTTTTTCAGCCTGGCGGGATGATTACTACCACCTAAAGCAACAACAACTGATGATCAGCCGTTATGGCATTTGAAGCAAGCTTTGAGGATTAAAAAGGTCTGCTCTGGAGAAACGATAAGAGGTTATGCTTCGTCAGAATACTGCGGCAAGAATCACGTCACAAAAGGTCCAAGAAGACGACGACGGAAGAAGAAGAAGAACTTGGATGGGAGGAAATTCCTTATCCACCACCACCACCACCACCACCACCTGACTCTCCTCACCATCCTGCTACTTAAAGCTACTATTTTTCACCGCAGCAGGAAGAAGTTGAAGCTGGCATTCTTGAGTTCACCAAAGAATGCTAAGATAATTACATAAATAAGTTTGTTTATTGCGGAAAGAGATGATTGATAATCAGGAAATCATTGGTTAAATGCAGAGCTTGTTCGCCTGTTTTACTTATTCAAAATTCAGACAGAACTACTTCTGAAAGCTACTTCAAATGCTCACTCAAGTTGATTGCAGTTCACTTTTGTCCGGAACTTGTCTGTGGAGCAAGGTATGATGTAGGGGTTTGTTGCTGCTTTTTGTAACGCATCAACGACCCTGGTCCAAGTTTATGTCAACTGATATTTCACTGACCTACCGTCCTAGAGATACTGCTAACTTTAAGCTAAACCTCTCTATTCAGGTTTTGAATATCATTGTCCTTGCGCTTTTTTATGCCTTTATCAGGTCAAAATCAGGACAGTAGTATGATGGCGCTTTGTTCTTACTTTAATACGGAACTTTAAGATATGCCATCAGGCCCACTTTACCCTCATTCACAAAAGCACAAATCTAAATTTTATATGAAGAAATTTTGCAGTTACAAACTAAAATGTGTTGTAGGTGGCACAATGGCTTAAGTAAATATTCTTAATAAGTAGAAGGCTCAATATGGAGTTTCCGAATCTAGTACAACAATATAAGGAAAGAAAGAAAGAAAGATATGGGTTGTTTAATTCAGGATGCTCAAAGAATATTCGTAGCTTTCTCCAATATTTTCTTCTATTTCGGAAATGAACACTAGAAGTCTTATGAAAGTTGTCATTGTAGACAGATTCATTCCAAAAGTTCTCGTCATTTCGTAATACCCATATTAAATTGATATCAAATTACTAATGCTGAAAGGAATTCGATCCTAATTTCTGATTACTAATTCCTGACACAAGAAATGGGTGTAATGACCATAGCCTGAGTAACACTTTCCCCGGGGGCATCAACATTTACAAGATACTAAATTCCGTAGAGAAAGTGTATCAACATTCAACGTTCTTTGGACTATCACCATGCAGTAGGTTCGAAATACATTTTTTTTTCACAACAACATTGAATTTTTACTTCCATAGTGTGTTGAATGTGTTTAAGCGTGAACTGTGATTCCTTCAAAACTTAAGCCCTTCTACATTCATAGAGGTGATGATAACAACAATAACTGATGGTGACTGGAATCAAACACCAGATTCATTGTGGAAGCGATTAGTTTTTGTCACCACAATTCATGCTGACCACCAAAATAAAGTGGGTGATGTGGCTGCTGACGAAAGAACACCGACAGTGAACACTGTGAGCACAACAATCCGGCGGCATGAACTGGAAATCTGCAATGGAGATTACGAGGCGGCTGTTGGCAACACAACATAATGCAATTTGATTGAATTCTCAAACCATATTACCGAAAAAATGTTGAAGGACGCTGAGATCAGAAGTCCGGCTTTAAGCCTGAAGCAATCAATGAAAACCTTTGCTGCCTTTTGTGCAATTGTCACAGAGGTCAACTCTCATTCCACACCCCAGGGAAAAGTCAAGAAATCGTTAGCAGCCTATTTCAAGACCAACACCCCAGTCTCCCAAAGACTGGGACTCCCAGTCTATCCTAACCCGTCGATGGATGAAAGAGCCGTGCCTTTGGGAAAGGCACTATCTCTTTGCTGCCAATAATACAAAAGACCAGTTAACCAACGACAGTTTTCGGGAAGACCCTCCGCACTCCTCAGGGTAAGTGAAAAACCAGCTTGCTCCAGTTTCCAAGGGGAGCTTTTATGAGTAGAACTTTGTTTAGTTTCCTTGTTTATTGAATTTTTTAAGTATATTAAATTTTGAAGGTACCAACTACTAAATAGATTTTCAAATTCATAGCGAACACTTCTTAGATAAAAGTCAGAGGCACTGTTCTATTGCTGTGCTTCTAACATACATTAGATTTACGATAGCTAAAGGTTTTATTGGGTTGTAATGAGGTGATGTTTGCTGATAAGTGTCTGCGGACAACGATACTGTCAATACGTGATTTGCTGGCCTCTTGATTTGGCAGTTGCTGGACTAAGTTTGTGCAAATATCCTTTGGTTTAGTCACTGGATGTCTTTTTTGACTCTCAACTCATCCAAATCTTGTTTACCCCATCAGTTGACTAAACTCTGCTTCATTTCCAAAAAAGTGGTTTTCCTTTCACGTGCATGATTTAAGTTTTATTCATTACTTTTCAAGAATACTTTTTTTCTTCTTAAGGAGTCCAGAATTGTTACTTATTCCAGAATCGTCACATTACCAAAGCACAAGAATTCAGCAAAACAATTTTGTTTCATTGTGAAGCCTATCTTCTCAATAGAAAGCACTATTTCATAGAACTTATGAAATTTGTAACTGCAGGTGAAGTCCCCGATGATTCTGAAATGCTGGTGAATTTTCTGAAACACTTTCCTCACACTTTAAATATTTGACTTAGCATAGTGGTACGAATCAGGACATTTAAGCCCTAATTGAAATGGTAATCTCACGGATCTCAGCTGATTTTGGGACAGAGAACAATTTTGGAGATTTCCTGTCTATGTTGACTGGATTTTCGCTAGCCAAGCATGGATACTTTATCTCGAGAACGAGCAGTCTTGAAGCTTGACGTATCTTTTTGTGAAATTTTTTAAAGATATCTGATCTTCGGTTATTTGATCTGACCAGTAGAGTGAATTCGCCCCAAATAATGCCAAGTTTGTGACCCCTAAATCAAATTCACTGAGTTGTCCGGTCCTTTCTTTTCAATTAACATCTTCCTCGAGGCTTTGAAAAATAAATCATTAGCAGTATCTACTATCTAATGCCTTCTTTATATGGATTGCAAAATTTCCTTCAATATTTGTGTAAAAACCAGAGGACCTATTAGTCTGAAAATGCAACTTCGATGTAAAAATAATGTCTTTAGGAGTCTAGACATTTTCAAATGGACGATTGAAGGTTTTATTAAACAGTGTTGTATTGCTGGACCCTTCACAATGATGAGTTGAAGCCCGATGAGGTCTACCAATGGCTGTACCATCCAAGGTTTGACAACTGGCCTATTGCGTAGGGTTGCCCCAAACTCAAGGCTGTCTAATCTAGGAATGGGAAAAGAAACCGTGCGGCCTTTGAGCGTAGCTGTTTTTATCCGACTTCTTCATTCGAAGAGTGTGAACGAGGGAGAATAGTCAGTTGCCACCTTTTCGTGTTTTACTTTCTGCAAAGGTGGAAGAAGCGCGCTCATGCGAATGAAAAAGTGAGGAAAATCCACAATTCCCATCTTTCCATGTAGCGAAAAAATATTTTAAGTTACTGGATGTTCAAAAAAAGGTACTGAATAATATCTGATCGGTTTTTGCATCCTCCTTTAAAAGTTGAAATCCTTTTCGTCCGTCATTTAGGTGACGACAACTAGACCACTGCACGGCTGGAAGAATGCGACTACTCAATACTCTCTTCGCAACACTTTTAAAATGAGGCGGCATGAACAAAGGACTACGAGTCTAGAAGGGACTATGGTAGCTGGAAGTGTGCAAAATAACAAGTCATCTGAAAGGTTGCAAGACGTTCCTTGGCATCGTTGATTGGGCCAGGGCGAGGCTCAAATGCAGTGTTTCGGTCTCTTCCATGGATCTCGCAGCACTTTAGCTCTCAAGTGGAGAATCAGATTGCCGTAGGTTTCAGATAGTACCAGAGTGAGGCTGTACAACATGCTAGTGGGGGGTGGTTCATTTGTGTAAAGTTCTTTGACGACACTATCGCAACGTCCCTGTAGCTGAATCTGTTATTTTAAAACTGGTTAAGTTTTTCTCTCCCTAATTCTCTTTTCCTGAAAAATCAGTCGTGAATACCCTTTGTACACCGAGCTGCAGGGGTTCTATATGCAATTCCCGGTTGGCTATTTCGCAGCTATTTCCTAACCATGGCATTTACGCAACTCATCGACCCTGGAACATACAGGGCACCCTTCTGTAACCCTTACCAGACGTCAAGACCAGTAGGGAAGTCATACGACATTGCTCGATAAGTCGAACGAACCAGGCATTACTGCGGTTCTCAGTACCTCTTATTAAAATCTCTCCTGATCAAGCTTGGCCTAATCGAAATTAACCTTATTCGTTAGTGTTCTTTGTGGAAACAATTTCTGAAAATAATTGGTTTACAGCAAGTTTAGGTTATTTTGGTATTACTCGTGGGTGGCGTCTTTAACAATTGATGGCCTATCTAATGAGTCAGTTAAAAAATCGATTGCTCTCACGTTCACTTTCAAAACGCTTTGGATGATTCATAAAATGGACACTATAACGAATTGTTAAATAACGCAGTACCACCTTTGCTTCATAACGAAGGCACTCCATGATAAGTTTATGTTACAATTATTTGCAGTAATAAACGTTAGAATGTAGTACAAATTAAGGCTAACACCGATATTTTCTGGTATAGTGGCTCTAATTCGTGGAATAATGTTAAACTGTAGCATTACGATCAGTTAACAAAATCGGATACAGCGCTTCAATCACTTAAGATAGAAAATTATGAAGCCATCTATGGTAATGACACCGGTGTAATTAAGGCTTCTTTCTGGTGAAGGAGGGCCCATTGGGGCGAGAATTCAACTCGAATTTGGGCTTAACACAGCTCACATTTTAGAAAAAGCTAATTAGAACATGGGGGAAGCAATCTCCCTTGTTACTGCCCGGGGATTCAAATGATCTGGTGTGGAAAGTAATTTTTTCCGTCCCCAGTTATGAATCTCTCAATGCTTAGTCAGGCAACAACGATTTTTTTTTCTGAGGCTGAACACTTGTCACAATTTGGCCAATTCAAATATTCATTTTTGCAAGTTTCGTGAAGACCATTCAGTCAAGCAATTTGCTCAATACAATCTCAGTAATCACAATTTTTTAGGGACTGAGAAAAGTCTTTGAAAATTCGTAGCTATGAACGATCACAAACAGTTGTATCAATTAAGGTTGAAAACTAATGAAATCTAGTAATTTTAAATTACTTTGCAGGCTTTTAGTAATATCTAATGAGCTGGCATTTACATCGAATGAGAAACACTAAGAATTATTACCATCTTGACTTCATAATGTTGTTGGCTGTACCCCTATACTCCTATATCATAAATTTAAATCTTCTTTTCGCTGGTAATACACCAGTATTATTTTAACATTTTTTGAAGTCGGGTTATAAAGCCCTCTAATTGAGTTTTGAATATCTCTGTAATCATGATTGAAGCTCATAAATATTCCGAGATCACAAATAAGTACAAATTTGTGACAGACGATTCCGCAAATTTTGTACTTATTTTTCCCAGCAAATATTTAATCAATGTTGAAAATACCAGTTGTTTCAGGCCACCAAAAGTTTGTTCTAGGCTACCGTGAGGGCCGAGCACTATAGATAGTACTTCAACCTTACAATATGGTGGTAGAACAAGCAGTGACCTGAAATTACAACAAATACGTAATTTGAATACCTGCTTTATTTTTACACCAGAGCCTTTCATCCAATTCGACTGAGTGATTAAGTACCACTCCCTGTGTCAATTGCAGACGGCTCTGTCGAAATTTCACTAATTGTGTATTAAGACGAAACTTAAGTAAGGGGTTTAGTTTGACAATAATAGCTGCATTTTAATACTAACTGGATTAAAAATTAATCTAAGCCACTCCATAGGCACACAAGTTAAAACATTTCATTAATTGAGATAAAATGCACTGGATTCCAGTTATCTAAAAGCATCTTGATGGCGTACAGAAATGTGAACATTAAGTAGCATTGATTTAGAATATTTAAAACTTGATCATTTAAATTTTGCTATCACAAATCTATCCTCCTTTTTGAGAGGAATCAAAACTAAGTTATTTATTTCATTAGAACTTTTTCACATTCTGTAAATCGCCAAATCATCGTAAATACCTCCAGTAATTTTATCACTATAGTATAATTCCATCAAACAGAGCAGTGTTTTCATGTTATCAGGTTAGTACCTGAAAATTCCCCAATATTTGAAGTACGTATAACTTGTTCTGAGTTACAAATCAACTAATTTTGCAGTTTTTTCTAAACACAAGTTCCTTTTTGGGCTGCTAAAAGTTTATTCTCGGTTATAGTGACGGTAGAACAATGTAGGATGTAGTACACGAAGTGACCTGAAATGAAAGCAGAAACGCATTATTTTAAATGAGAGGTTTTCAACAAGAAATAGCCATTTGTTACAATAATCGAAGGATAGATTTTGTATCAAATTCAATAGAGGCCCTGTAAAACTAATTTCTACATTTTTAACGCTCTTCATAGAAGACCTTATTCAGGTGTGCTACTAGGATAGTTTGAGAGGCATACGTTTCACATGAATATCACTCGATGAAAGGTCCCTTTTCCGCATGCTTATTAGAGTTGTAGCTAATGTCTTTTACATGTTGCATTTACACCGTGTGAGGCGACTACATTCACATCCCGCATGGTAGTAGAGTAGTATATTAGAATGTTTCAGGAAATACCTGAAACCGAGTCTACTCACGTTTCTGTTGAATGCTTTCTTGGCAGTAAGCTGTGTTTTCATGCTATATTATCCAAATCCAGAACTTTTCCCAAATCAGAAACAAATGCACGGTTGTTTTTTGTTTAATACCAGTTCTTTTCAGTCCTCCAAAAGGTTATTCTCCGTAATCGTGGGGGCCAAGAACTATAGTTTAGTTGAAGCCAGCAAAATGATGGCGGAACATGCAGTGACCTGAAATTGTAACAAAAATACCAGCTAAAAAATTCCTATTTTATTTTGTATGCAAAAGACTCTTTCTAAAATGAACTTTTATTATTAAAAGCATCGAAAAAGCACTGATCGTTCGATGATACTATTTTTGAATGCATGACATCAGTAATTTCTGAATAAAATCCATAGACACCAATAAGATATATTTCCGAGGATTATTAGCAAAGTATAAACATTTTGAAATGCCTATTACAGAATCTTTGAGGAGATCGCTTACTAAATGATACTTTGCTGGTTCTTAATAAAACTCGAACCGGTCAAAAAACGATCAGCTGCTTCGTCGCGAGATTTTACGACCAGCAAATAGATGCTTCGGCTCCCATGAAAACTTTTAGACGCTGCCTGAGTGACTAATCCACTCAGCGTTCCCATGGACATGGATAAAATGATTGATCCTCGCCTGATTACACCATCTCTGTTTATGACTCGGTGCACATTCCTTAGCTTTGCTTAGTTGGAACTGTGATTGGCCTTGGTTATTCTGTGGAAATGTCGATTCATCGTGCTTCAAAAGTAGAGCTATAATACAGCATTGAAAATGACGTTTGCTGAGTGCATAAACCAATTTCAAATTTCGTAATTAGAAGCAGGGTTAGAGCTATCGAAAACTGATATCAAAGCAGTGTTGAATTGTGTTCTGTGGAGGTCTCTAATTTATCGATCGGCGGAGACTGCATGTCGTTAGTGGGGTTAGTTGGATTAGCAGAATTCCGGTCCTTTAGCACTGAGGCATTCAAAGCGAACTCAGATTCACCTAACACAATTCTTGTATGAGAACTAGTGCATGGAAAAATTCGAGGTGAGATTCATAGTAGACTGTGGAAGCTTTTTGTGAGAATCGGAATCTTTTCATTGCTGATTTTGCGACTGAAAGGCCAGTTTATCTAAGTTATTTTCGCCTAGAACGAGAAAGTTGATAGGTTGGGAACAAGGACCATTTTGCCGAAATCAGCAAGCAGAATCCAACCGTTGAATCCAAGTACGGTGGTATCGATGATTGAGACTGCTAACTGGAACATGTGAGAGCAAATCTAAGACCTCGGCTTTAGTTCAACGATCGCCTAGGCTTGCAAGAAAACAACGAATTCCGACGGCTTTGGAATGACACCTCCGGCCTAGTTGCTTGACAATCTCATTACCAAGAGTATGCATCTGTCGTGAGAAAGGAGCTTCTGCAGAGCCCAAGCGTCAATCACACAAGCACATGCACACACACACACACACACACACGAGAGCTTGTTCATTCACCCACCGATTTCCCCTCTCATTCTCGAGACGCTCATTGGTGGATGAGGCCGGCCTCCCTTCCATTAGGCCGAGGGGACGTATTTTTGCCCCAGATTTGAGACAACTTGGGCAAGCCGAGTGATTCACCATGCAGCACCACTGGCAGTGAAATAGTAAAGGTGAACACCAACAGAAAAAAAGGGTGAAAAGCATGGAGGAAGCCTAAGAGGTAAAGGTGGGGGAGGTGGGGGAGGGGAGGAGGGCGAAGAAGGAATAGAAAATGTGGGTATAAATGTTAGGCGATGAATGCCCTCCATTATTTGTTTACGAGTTAATCTCTGGACTACCCTAGCTCCGGGTAAACAAACTGGGGTGATATTGCTATGCGCTGGACGAAAAATTTGCACCTGTCCAGTAATTGCATGACCCAAAACCTAATTATCGATTTTATCAGCTGTTCGATAAGAAATGTCTTCTATGAGATTATGAAAATGAATTTTAGTGCTCAAGTAGCACAATTCTACTTATGAACCTTATGATAATCCATTCTGTTCTATCCAAACGGTTACTTCCAAATATATGAATGAATTCGTGAATGAATATATTTAATTCGATTTTTTATCAATATTAAGATAGAAATCTCCCATTTATTTACTGTATACTTTTATAGTCAGCTATTTTGGTTAAAAGCTCACGATTTTTACCAGTTGACTGTGGTGGTGGACATAAACGCCACAAGAGTAGGAGATTTTGCCATAAAATATTTAATTTCACATAAAATTTGTCTCCTAAATCCAAGAAAGGATTTCCTTCTAATTTTTTGCCTCTGTTTTAGTAACTAGCATTCGCACATTTTAGAAGGGGGAGCTAGAATACAAGTATAATTGTAAATGATATTAATCACCTTTGGAATATGAATCTCTAGCATGTTTTAACGAATATTCTATTTCAAATTCTTATGAAAATTGATCAGTAATCAAAACTGATTCTACTTTCAATGCCAATCATTTTAATGGATTGAGAGCTGCTCATTCCATTGATCCGTTAAATGAGCCGAATGTAAATATCGATTTTACAAGCTGATCGTACCAGGTACGCAAAAGTGGTAAATTTTGCATAAAAGCTGAAAGACTTTTTTTGCTATTATCGTTTACTCTTCTTTAACAATACCCATGTTTATTCGATTCACTGCTAATCCTTTGTTTTTTTATGGCTCACTCGCAAGCTACACTTTAACTGTCATCATCAAAGTCCAAATTTAATTGTCCATCAAAACGGTTTGCTAGATTCGTTTGTACCACCTTTCAGTATAGACTTTGACAACCACTTAAATGGCCGAATGTCTCTTCACAATAACACATTGTTACCCCCCACCCCACCCCTCCTTATATGTTCACAAAGCTTTGTTCTCCATGTGAAGCATTTTGACAGTGCAAAAACGGCATCGATCGATTTTTCCGTGCCTCGGCGTTTATTGGCGCATGCTTCTTCTTCAAGCGGGCTTACATTATATGGATTTGATATAAATGCGTGTGAATTTTTTCGTGTGTAATGACGGCCAAATGAGTCATAAACACTAACACCCAAAGAGGTGTACACAAACGAAAGAACATGTAAGAGAGGTGGATTCGGAAGGCTTCAAGAGTAGGTTAGGGGGGTGAGTGAGCTTAATTAAGTTAAAAGTTTATGTGGCTTTCACTCCTCCGCCTCACGGCCCCGTTCCCCCACCACATCCCTAAATACGAAATGAGGTGATCCAGTTTATTGATCAATCGACACGAAGTTAATTAAGCAGGTTGGTCGTTAAATTAATATGCTCTCGGGACCTTATCTAAATCGTCATCGAGTGTACCAGGAGGAATACTTTCATCAGAGTCAGGAACTAATGATCTTACATAACTTCCATTTAATAAAAAGGAATTCAAACAAGTATTGAAGTGGTTAGAGGGATTCAGTAAGGCATAATATTGTCTCAATGCATCTCATTTGCTCTCTCACCAAGGACAAGGCATGGTTGCAGAAAAACACTGGCTACGGCTGAGTCACGACGTAGGCACCGCCCAAAGTACGATGTTTGTTACATCGCGTGAGTCACTACGCAAATCCTGTTTCCTCTATTGTCTCGCATTCAATGAGGATACGCCCCCTTCGCTGACTCACGCAGAGAACCTCCACTTGTTCTATTGATTGTCCACCCTCAACGCGACCCCTTCAAGCTTCACCACTTCCTGTGGTAGGTCTAGCAAATGGCATGTCATCGATTTCCCAATAGGGTTGAAGCTTTCCGCACGAAGTCTTGGGAGTTGTAAAAATAGATATATAATTTATCTCCAGTCAATATTTACGATGGTTTCTAGCCCGTTAGCGCTATTCCTATCAGCAACGATGCTTGGTAAAATAATTTGGGGTCACGATCTTTCTTCCAGTTATAATATTTGGCAAGAGATGAACACTGTCGGATTCTCCTTTATTCAAATCGTAAATTTGCACTTTAAGGTTGATTCAGAACAAGCAAATACTCAAAAAAATTATTCCAATTATGTTTTATTATTGAATTAACATGCCCCAACTTAACCTCATAAGTAGACTAATATCGAAAAAGTTCGCTTTTATGGATTCTGAGCGATGGTTTGAGTAATTTTCTCTGCTTCCCCATTTAAACGGTCAAATTTTACTACCAGGCCATTAAAAAGGGTCTTTCTCATTACCCTCTTGCTACTGAAATTAACCAAGCCTTTTAAAGACGCAATTGAGAGAGCTCTTTTTTAATTTACCATTTAAACCGGTGGCTGTCTGACTGCTAGCACTTGTCCCCAGGTGGCTTATCGGGGAAGCGAAATACCTAATTTGCAACTCCAGAGAGAGGATGCAGATGACTCATACCTCATTTACCGGCACGTGTCCGCTGAACCAGGCCGGCAGCAGTGGCTAAAGCTGCGCACGCGTTTGCGTATCGACCGGGGACGCACTTACGCACGCGAGCTCGAGAGAACGCATCAAGTGCGTACGTGCAGCCTATACTAGCTGCCGGGCGTGAGGTATGCACAACATGCCGCACGTGCGTGCGTCAATAGTATGCGGCAGAGGCACTGACACAGAGAAATTCTCAGCTTCCCATTGGCTCACAAGTGGTAGCCAATGAAGGACGCCCTCTGAACATACTGGCACCCTTATTGGTCTAACGGTATATTAACGTCATTCGAGACAGGTTGAGCTAGAAACCATATTTGCGCTTGCAAAACGGTGGTTAGGTGGTGGTTTGCTTGGTCTTAACAAGAATTCCTGGAAGAAGATCCTGCTTGTTTGGGAGAATTGATTCCCCTCCATCCAACCCTCCTTTCTATTCTCTGCATATTTATGCTTATTTGCCACAACGGTACTCCAGTGCGGAAAAATTGAGAACCAAAAAGGCGCGATCATTCCGAGTATGCCAAGCGCGACTACCGCTAGTTTTGACGAAGAATTCATCTCAGATCGTATGTACACATACATGAACAGCCATGTCGACTATAGCGTTGGTTTCAACAATACCGGCGTCAACAACAGAGCTTCCTACAACGGCTTGAACAACATGGGGCTTACATCTGTCGGCAATCACCAGAAGATGTTCGCCTCCTTCGACAAGGACAAGGTGAATCCGGTGACTTGCAACTCGCCCATCCAGCCCGGTGCGAGCAGTTTCGGCATCATATCATCACACCTGATGGGCAAGTACCACCACCACCAACAGGGTGGCAATAGCAGCGGAGGGCTCATCTGCAGTGCTTTTAACACTCCCAACCCTGGCAGCAAAGTGATGATGGAGGAGTACCACAGCCTTCAGAACTCACCTTTCTACAATCACTACCCGACAAATAACAACGGCAGTAGCAGCGGCATGAAACGCCAGAACGATGCTCTCGTCTTGTCGGCTGGTGTGATGGAATACCAGCAGCAGCCTGCAATGCATTCACGAAGACCTCCACAGAGGGAACTGTTCCCACAGATGGCCCTCCAACGCACCTGCGACTCAAATGGTTGGACACATACTTTCAATACGGCTACAGCTGCACCACAACCCCTGGTGCTGCAGGACCGCATCTACTACAGCTCTGTGGCCCAAAAGCAGGGCTTTATCGTGGGAACGGAGCTCGAGCGCATAAAAGAGAATTCGCGCCGCTCGACTAGTCACAGCTACGGCCGCATCTCGGCGCACTTCCGCAATCGATACGGCGAGACAGAGGCGAAGACCAAGGCCGCCTACATGCAACTCGGTGTGCGGGTGCCCAGCAAGGACCACGTTTCCGAGATCGTCGGCAAAGGAGGTAAGCCTTTGTGATTGTGTAGAGGTCGTGTATTTGTTATCCGGTTAGGTCATGTCCTCTGACCACTGTTACCGTAGCCACGCTGACTGCACGTGTACGAGGCATGCTATTTTATGTCGCTCTCCTACTTCTTTGTGTGTTCAGTGCACACACGCATTGTTGTTGCACCATGGGTACACTTCAATAAATCAATCGGTAATGCGCTATTACTGTACTATGTGTGTGCGAGTGTGTGTCTGTTCTGTGTAAAAAGGCACGTGGTGAGCGTAGCGCTATCTAGCTCATGCTCTGTATTCTCTCCTTGTCTCTAGTTCATCATCTCACGTGCCCCCTGTTTAACCCTACACATTTTCTACAGGTCAAAAGATTAAGCTCATTCGTGAGGAGACTGGAGCCCTCATTACCACACCCGGGGAGCACGAAGACCACGTCTTTATCATTGAGGCCCCACCGGAGATCGCTCTCAAAGTCGCCACTCTGATCTCAACCAGAGCGGCCGAGATTACTCAGAGCAAGATGTCGGCTAGCGAGAGACGCAGGGGTTCCACTAACTCCCTCCCCAACAACTGCGTCTCGCTCTTCGCTTCAACCTCTGGTGTTAGTGGCAGCAACAACGGCTCGAGAATGCTCAGTCACAGTCCAGACGATCTGCAAAACGTCTCTATGCCTTCCCCTGCTCCGTTGTTGAAGGGGCCTCTCAACTCCATAGCTGGCTCAAGCGGGGACATGTTCACTTTCAATGGGAACACCGCTAACCTCAACGGCAGCAGCGGTACAAATGGGTCTGGTAATGTTTGTGGAAGCGGTGGTGGTGCCAATGGAGGCCGTATCCTGCTGGCACGTTCAAAGATCTCAGTTCCTCAGGACATGGTAGGCAAGATTATCGGCACCCAGGGTTCCATCATAACGACGATCCAGAAGGACACTGGCACGGAGATCAAGAGTCCGCCCAAGGAGGCGGCCCGCGGACCCTCAGCCACATCGGAGTTCGAGATCTCGGCTTACCAGTCCCTGGGCATGTCTTCCAGCCAGGTGGCCGAGTTTAGGGTTCAGCAAGCCAAGCAGTTGATTGGCCACCTCGTGATGAGGCAGTTTGAACGTCGTGCGAGCGAGGAATCTGAAGACACCTCTGGTGGCAGCTCCAGTGCCTCCAAATCGAGGAAGAACTCCGCCGGAGATGACAATGACGACTCCACTGGGAAGAATGGTCCATCCAAACCTGTCTGGATGTGGCCCGATGTCACTCAGATGGACGCGGATGAAGCTAGAGAAGTGCTCGACCGCATTTTGGCCGAGTCGAAGAGCAAGACACGCAGACCCAAGGAGGTGTCAGTGGTACCCAACGGCGCTGGTTCCCTGCCGGCTTCGCCCTGTTGCGGCAACGCGAACGGAGGAGCCTACACGGCAGGCACCGTGGGCGCGGTCGAATTCTTCGCAGCCGACAAGGTGGGCTCGTGTCACAACAGCCCCTACCACCAGGCCCGTTTTGTGGCCCAGAATCAGGTCTTCCAAAACCCCACCATGGGCCCGGCCATGATGAATGGATATTTGGGTGATCGACGCCTGGCTAACAGTGAGTACTCTACATTTCTATGCGTGCCCGTATTTAGACCTCTAGCTCGCCCAACCCCCTTTTGCAGCAGCTTGCCTTGCAACATTTTGTCTCCCCGGGTTTGGCTGTAACTCTGGTTTTATGACCACCCCTTAACAATTAAAATGAGAATTAGGATTATCGCGTGCTCTCAAAGAAGTAGTGAAACCGCACTTTAACGATTAAGGGATTGGTGTGTCATTAGCTAGGGTCAGGCCACCAACCCCTCTTTGCCATTTTTTGAGGACTTAGTCTACAACCTAGATGAAAGGTTTTAGGTGGATAGTTTTCTGCACTGTGGCACGTGAGTTGAACTGGCTCCTAATTGTTGCTATCGGTTGGTTTCACTGACATGAATGAGGCCCCGGGGCCATGAAAAATTCCACTGTTAGTTTTTTGCAAGCACAAACACAGGAATCGCAAACCTGTGCTGCCGGCCCTCGAACTCTGGCTAACTGCCACGCACACACAAGCCCCACAGGGCTGTTGTTGACCTAACAAGCTGCTAGTTAACCTCCGTAGTAGGTGTTACCGCGTTCTGACCTGATGTGGAGCTCCGCAGGTCAGGAACTGAATTCTCTGCTAGCTCAAGTGGTGGTGGTGGTGGTTGTTGCTGGTTCGATTAAGCTAGGTTAGCACACGGAAGTCGTGGCGGCAACCCAGCTTAATGTAGTCGCTTTGTTGGTTCTAAAATGACTAAACTGCCTTGGTCTTTGAAACTCACAAGTAGATCTCACAGTTCAGTGCTGTCGTCTGGGTTTCCGTATTTAATTAAGTCAATATTGAAACAGTCTTGGTTATCGCGAAGTAACCGATTCAGAATATATTGCTGAAATTGCTCAGTTTTTCATGAACTGAATGGAACGAAGTAGTTGTTTGGGTTGTATTTGAAAACTCACTTGTGCAAGTAGTCATTAACGAAATTTACTGTTCTGATATGAATTTTAAGATAGCAATTTTCCTTTTCTTGTTCCAAACACGTTAATGTGTTGTAGTTGCAGTGGGGTTCTGCTGTAGATGACATTTTAGTGAACACCACGTTCTTACACCCAATAAAAATTGTTTGAAATCACTTTATATCATATTCTCAGCACGGTTACGTTGATTTCTAAGATTATTCAGTTAAATTCTGCAACATTTTAATGCTAAGTGGATCAAGCTAATTCTCTTATTTGTTTTTACTCCAGAAACAATATGCACCAACGACATTTTGCCTAACTAGGGTGAATAGTTAGTTCCTGGGTCATTAAAAGCATTCACTAAATGACTATTTACCGGATATAAGCAGTCTAAAACCTGCCATGTTCTTATCTGCACTTTCCATTTGCCCCTGTGACAACACGCTCGAGGGCAGAGCCAAGTCCCATTTTTTTCTCAACTTGTGGCGGTCTCGTGCTGGTCCTACACTCGCGCTAACCAATGAGGAATCCCAGCGTACTAACTACGCACTCAAGTGCGGATGTACCCAGGGCATCCTCTCTTCTCTTATCACCTTTGTGCGTCACACCACGACTTCTAACCTCTCAGAGAGCCTCGGTTGGGTCTGTTAGAGACTTGGGCAGGTGGTAGCAGACATCCCTTAGGCAATCGCGCGTGGTAGGGTAAGAATCGGACTCTCGAATGTGCTGATTTTTCAGATTAAGCCAATCCGGCATTCGTACCGCTTATTTATCTTCCTCCGCTAGTAAAAGTGATACCCACACTACCGTTGCCAGCGTCGGGTGTGTGGCTGTTTGATGACGTTAATCAGCTGTGCTGCTATCCTTACCACTGTCGTCGCCAGGCGTACGCGCGCACGGGGATGCAGCTCGTGTGTGCTGCACATGGGACGACGTGCAAT
Source organism: Anomotaenia brevis (assembly GCA_030710315.1). NCBI lineage: Eukaryota > Metazoa > Platyhelminthes > Cestoda > Cyclophyllidea > Dilepididae > Anomotaenia > Anomotaenia brevis. Next base: position 299,689 of record JAUOZQ010000104.1, read on the forward strand.
TGTGTCGCTTGTGTCTGCTCCTTGTGATAGTTGCTGGGCTTCTTCCCCTTCTACACTTAACCATGACGCTGTGATTACGATTACACCTGTTGATCATCTTCAAGCGTGCCCTTAGTCTGAGACAGCATACATGCGCTTTTTCGTGCGCGAGTGAGAGTTTAGAGGGAATGAGTTCCCAGGCGGTTTTTTGCGATGTCTAACAGCGTTTTTTTGCCGCCTTTTTCAGACGTCGACTATCATCCAGACCCGGTATTTGTTGATGGTCACCACCTTAACCATCAACAGCATTTGCAGCAGCAGCATCACTCGAGTCTGGACGCATTCGGCACTTCCTTCTGGCTCAACTCGACATCTACCTCCAACGGACCTCGTCACGCATCTTTCTCTGCTGGAATGTCCAACAGCATCACTGCCGGAGCTGGTGCCGCCAATTGCAGCCCGAACATGCTTCGTCGCAATACCATGGCATCTCCAGGCGTCTCATCGAGCCACCGACACAACTCGAACTCCAACACTGCCTACTTGTCCTCGGCTGGAACCGACTCCGGAGCCGCTTTTGACATCATGGACTCACTCAACTCTCTCTGCCTCGGTTCAGACGACCCGCCCGGTTTCGGTCTGGACAGTACTGTCGACGCCGCTCCCCGCAGTCTCTTCAACTTCGCCACCGCGGAGTCTTCTGTCTGGCCGGCGCCGAAGTCGATTTTCACGGACTCCTCACCGTCTGGGTTCGACGAGGACCCGGAGAGAAACGTGCTAAGAAAAATATGGGACACGCCTGCCTTCAACCAGGGCTCTTTGGTCAATGAAACCATCGTTGTTTCGGAAGCTGTGAGCGGCGGAAACCCGCATCACTGCGGTGCTATAGGGGAGGGAAGAAGACGCGCCTCGCCCAGCAACAATGAGGAGAATAAGAACGGCAAAATGAACGGTGACGCCACCCCCACTGCTACTTCCATTGCAGGGGCCAGCTCCATTGCGGCTTTGTAGACTCGTCCATCTTGCGCTCTCTCTCTCTCTCTCTGTGTGTGTGTGTGTGTGTGTGTGCCACCTAGCTAGTTGAGTGTGTATCCAATCACGTATTTTCCAGTGTCTCACTTCCTACCACCAAGGTCCCATATTTTGCTCTCCTCTCAACCTGATTTCCCCCTCTGCTAAGGTACCCTCACACTGCCGACCGACTGACCGAGTAGTTTTTCTGCATTTTTGAATTCGCTCCTTCTTAAGCTCTCTCTCTCATTGAGGAAAGAGTATGATGCCGATAATGTTAACGAAGATGCCGATGACAACAAGGAGACAACCACATTGCACACTACCGATTATAGCGATGTTACCATCTTCACAAAAATCCGATGTGTTTCTACTGATAATGTATTTTTGTGTGTTTTTTTTCTTTCTGTATCTCTCACTTACTCTCCTCCTCCCCCCCTTTATTGCATGTCTTCTCCCCGCACAGATTGTGTGTTAAGCAAATCCACTTAGTCACCAATAGTCCTCTCCCCTGTCCTTTATGTACCACTGTTGCTTCTTCTTCTTCTTCTTCTTCTTCTTCTTCTTCTTCTTCTTCTTACTACTACTACTGTTACTATTATTGTACTTGCTACCACTACTAACCGCACCACGAACAATCACGAGACTATCCTCTTTTTCCAACTTAAAGTATGCCCTCTCCCCCAAGCAAATGAGAAACATAATTTTGTATTGCTAATGGATTTCCTTTTCTACTTTTGTATGTGCAGTACTGTCTACCTGATAAAGTTATCCCAACCATTATCCCGTTTCCCTCTTCGCAACGAGTTCAAAAAGTGCTACTTCCACTACCACTGAACTGATCTGACTACCGAGACCATCACTATGGGTTCAACACAACCAGTCGTCGTCGTCGTCGTGGTGGTGGTGGAGAGAAAGAAGAGGAAGAAGATCTAGCACATGACGAGACGTCTACCACCACGACGACAGCCTACCATTTACTCCATCATCATCGCCACTTCCACGTCATCGATTGATTGTCATACTCACTCTTATTTGTCGCCGAGTCATCACCACGTGGATATTATTCTTTCCCTATCTCCCACCTTGATGTTTAGCACAATGCTAGTTGCTGAAAGAAATTGAAGAGAAGGAGGAATGAGCATCGCCAGCATCATCAGCTCCGCAAATGACACCGTCATCGCAGTTGAAACGTGTGACACCCTGCTGTACTCCCACTCGGTTTTTTGAGAAATAAAATTACCTGTGTGTTAGTGATTGACGTCTATTTATACTTTGGGTGGGGCTTTCGAGAACGGTGAAGATTTTGAGCTTCAAATGCGTCTATTTGGGCTCTCAACTTTCGTCTAAGGGAAATTTGCTCCCGTCATTGCAGATAATTTATAACCACGGAAAAGGTATTTTCTGATTTTACGTCTGTTTTCATGTCTTATAAAGCAACTAGCGGTAGAATTCAAAGCAGGATTTGTCTTTAGCTACTTCTACTATTTTTCCTTCAAACTCTACGTCATGTGCAAAGCAGCCGATCGTCATGCATTTCAGACAGATGGAAATCGTTTGGCGATGCGTCTGTTTACTAGATCCAGGTGGCCGGTTTATGGAGGGTTTCGTGTGAGACAGGAGTAGGTGTCATAATGACGATCAACGGATCGATATTTCAAGTGTTCAGACGATTTGGAAGACTGTTTCAATGCAAGTGTATTTCTATGCTTTCGATCAGTGCGAGTAATCTTTTTCTAAAAACTGATCGATGCATCAGTACGCTCCATTCCTAAGACTAACCTATTCACTTTGATATATTTCACATAGAAATCGGATCGATAAATCCATTTATTTCAATCTGAGTGCCCCTATTCCTGTCACGAGTAATGGATGTGCATTCGTGTCCTTAAATCCAATCGATAATTCGGTGCTTTTCAAAAACGAAATGCTGTGGCTTTTAATATTCTTTGGGAGTATAGACCATTTTTCCGAATTAGGAAGCTCTCGTTTAAAGGTATGAAGTTTCGCAGGCCTTATAAACTAATACACTTCGGAGTAGTTTGGCTGCATTTCTTTGGCAAAGGCCCTGCATCTTGCTACTTCGCAGATTGGGTGATTCGAAAAAGATCGACGGTGCAGCTTGTGTATAAATTGGTGCTTTGTGCAAAGTACAATGAGAGGGAGAGGGGGTACAAATGAGATAAAAGGCATAAAAGCCGTGACGCAAATCCTGCGGAGGTGTCTAAGCTAGCTAGTGAGAGAGGGGATGACTTATTCGTGTGCGCAATTACGCGCCCATTTATGCATTCAGGACGCTATTGACGTGCTGTTTGACTGGCCTTATCATTCTGCCATTTTTGATGGCCGAGAATTCGCGAAATTCTACCCTCCCTTTTGAAGAAAATCGGTTAATTCCCCTTCACTCTCGGTTGACTCCAAAGTTATCGATTTTTCCTCTTAGAAATTTTTTTTCGCTCTTTCGGGTGATTAAGCAGGTTAATTAAAAATATACATCTGCACGCGCACAACCTGGCGTGTTCTGTCGGGGTCGCGACCTCTTGCATATTTTCCGAAGCACTCTTTAGAGCGAAGATGTGTTTTAGTTTCTCATCAAACCCTGCCCTCCTCCCCACCGAACCTCCATCTCCCTCCTCTTCACAAAACTGCCATCTGGTAAAACGCTTTGGTGAATCATCTCGGCGAATTCTCACAGTAGCTTTGTCCTTTTTTCTGACTACCGGTGGCAGTTACATCTTCCGGACAAAGCCATCATAGTGACACACACACACGGGCATACATGTGGCTGTTTGTCTTACAAATACACACAAAAACAAACTCCATTTTTTTCACCAGAGCATCGATTGAACTGTGCACATAGGCTCAGTTTCTCCTACCTTCAGACCAGCGATCATGGAATCGCAACATTTTGAAAGAAGGTGATCTCAGGCTTTATTGTCGATTTATTAACAGGGGAAAATATAAATTATTGCACCACATTCAGGCTTCAGTTAGATACCCTGAATCCTACACAGCTGCGCAAAACGCGAACCTGCAAAAAATCGATGCAAACAAATCAATTTTTTCCTCCGCGGCTTAACCGTTTTGAGACATTAATTTTTGTCAGCCTTTGGTATTTTAGAGATCCTTTTCCTTTTCGAGTGAGCTAAATGTGCAGTTGCGCATGTATATTACTGTTAAAAAATGATTTGGGTTTTGTAAAATTACGTCTATTAATCAAACCATTTGTAGTGACAGGGTCAGCTGATTTTCTTAAGGACTGCCTAGGTCACCTGAAATTAATTCACTTGCCGTCGTTTTTTACAAATAGGATGGAGGAAGGAGATTCACAGTCCTTGCTCTTAAAGATTTAAGCGATTCCGTGAATTTTCGGTGGGCTTGTCATTTGGTAGAGTTCAAAGCCAGATCCCGATCGGCTACTGATTCTGAGTACATTAACTCGCAAGGTTGGATTGACATAATTAGCAGTAAATCATTTCAACATACACTGAACAAAACTCCTAAAAATCCATCAACTGGGTTAAGGATTTTTATTTCTTAAATTCACGAGTTAAATAGGCTCCTGGCCAATGTCAAAGAACGATTCGAGGAGTATGTGAAGGATATAAGAATTTTTAAAGGGCAAAAATAAAAAAAAATCATTTTCATACTAAGAAAGTGTGGTCAGTGAAATTTTTTCTCAGTTTTAGCGTGTGAATGGCAGAATCGCCCATCTCACACACGAGCACGGGTTTGCACTTTCAACAGAGCTACCTCCTCCGATAAATCGAAATTCATCTCATTCCCCACCTCCCCCTCCTCCTCTTCATCCTCCTACTCCTCTTGTGCATAGAACTTTATCCTCCAAAAAGTCCACGGCAAAGTTAGTTGGGCAGTAAAATTGCATATTTGATTGAGGGGAAGATTTTATTATCACACAAACACAAGATAAATACATAAATAAATTCCACACATTAAGCGATTATTTTGCCTATTGGTAGCTCTTATTTTCTAAACCAACTGGCGAAAGGAATGTCAAGGTGAAAAAAAGCCTCCAACCGCTCTTGCTTTTGGCTAAGAATCAGTATAATTCGTCAATGCACCAATCAGATAATCCGGTTTCCAACTATCACTTTACTATTGGGCACAGAATTGACTTGCTTAATCAGTCTTATGCTCAACAGCGTTTATTTATCGGATAAATGCCCTTGCCAGTCCTAAGCAGCATATCACTCAGGCCTATAAAGTTAACTTTAAAATGCCTTTTTTACATTACAACCTAAAGGCTTTCGTCTAAGTTTTTTGTACAGTTCGACTGAAAGACGCTCCCAAAGACTCCAAGAGCTCTTTGTGGGTGTTTCGTTTAAGCATTTTTAATGGCCAGCTTTGTTGCTGACTCACAGAGTTAGCAGACAGAGACTAAGTACATGCACACACCTACCCTAGGACGCACTTTGATGTCTAGGAAAATAAATGATTATTGCAGTCTTTGTCTGCCACCTACACTGGCGAGCACGTGCGTGTGTGAACATTTGGGTCAGTGAAGGAGAAGTGGAAGGGCCAATAGAACAAGAGGGAGGGGAGAGGGGTGTTGGGCGTTGGGAGACTATTTTTGGGCCTAGACCGGTTTATGATGCCTTCAACCCATTTTGAAGGGAGATGCATGTCCGAGATAAACGCGCGTGACTCAGGGATACTGGGTGGCAGTGGAGGTGATGGGTAGTTGGGGGTGGCGTTCGATTTTTTTGGGGGAAATTGGAGGAAGAAGCGAAAAGACGACGAATGCTCCAGATTAATCAACCGGATCACGCAAGTGACAAAAGCCTGTGTGCGTGTTATTAATAAAGGGAATGCGAGAGGGGGGAATGGAATGGGATCTAATATTAGCACGGTTGAAATATTCGCACGATATTGTATAGCAATATGGCAAGACCTCTTTTGAGAGTATGAAATACAATTTTAGGAAAGAGAAAGTTAATGAGATAGGTTAGGGGTTATGGATAATTCTCAGGGTTTAACTGAATGGGAGCCAATAAAATGCATAGTTTGGTTAACCATTTGTCCTTGCCGTTTGGGTGGAACTTTAGTTTAAGATGGGCAGTAATGCCTATGATGTGGATGGTTCAATGAGACACAATTTAGAAGCATAATTCTCTGCGTGGGCTAAACACTAGAAGACTAGGTCGGAAAATATTAAGAGAGATGAGATAAGATTTAAGGACACAGAGAGCTTTCCCTAGAATCCTCGACATATGCAAAGAAGACACCATACATTGTCTGAAATAGGGTGACGAAGAAGTTACGATAGTACACTAGAGCTAGTAACTTGTATAAAATGTAACCCGGCTTGAAAGAGTGGCCAGAGGCCAAGATCCTAACATCTAGAGTTGATTTTGATTGATGCTTTGTCTGCATGGGTGGCCGATCGATGATGATAACCAATGAACACGACGTTATTTGTTCTCTTTCATTTTTCGTGGCTGGGAAACTACCTTATCAACGGTAAGTAGTAGACAAATCTATTCTTGAACTCAAAAATACAATATGGTAGGAATAGATTCTGCTTAATGATATTTGCTCGTTTTTCGAATTTGTCAAAGGTGTTTACGCACATTCCATTAGAGCCCCAACTGAGTTATGGAAGAGAATAACTTCAAAAATGATGATTTCCGCTAACAACTAAGGTATAGAGGAGACTGAACACCGTTGATACTCTGCAATAGATGATCCGATTGCGTTGTCACACACTCCTGCCACACCTCAGGACAAAGTGAGGCAGTGTTGCCGGCCCATTTTTACGACGACTTCGCAAGTCCTTTAAATGTTTTGTCTCTAACTCCCCGGACGCATACTATTTACTTGCACAGTCAATTGATGACGGAATGAGAACTGTCAGCAGGAGAGGCTTCCATTTGGGAAAGTTTATAATCAGCTTGTTCCTGCAGCAGTTAGGCTGTTATAGATCCTATTGGAGGTGGTTGTTTATAGTAAAACATTTTGGCAAATACAGTGCAAGTTCTTTGTCTATTGAATTTTTTCTATACAGTGTATTACCTTGCGGTTACTGATTGCAATTTTTCCTGATGATACTTTCAAAGTTATTGCGAACATCCCCTGTGAATACCCTTCAAAAACTGTGCTCTTAATCCTGTGCGCCCTTGTTATGTCTGCACAAGTTGTCCCAAGATACATACAGCACCAATGCTAAGTCCGGATTCTCTTCTGTGTGCTTCCAGACCTCAGAAATGTATACGGGCACGAATGGGGGACAGCAAACTAATATTTACAAAATATCACATTGGGATATTTTGTAAATGTGAGAAAATGAGAATGTAAGTGCGAGAAAACGAGGGGGGAATTTATCTTACGTGAATTGGTTAGCTGTACAGCGTTCGAAGGAATAGTGCATTAGGCCTTTCTCGCCAAGCAATACCCGGGAATAAAGGGGTGAAGAGGTTCACGGTACGCAACTGAGTGTGGGGTGGGAACCCTACTGTGAGGCAGAGATGGAAGTTTTGCTGCATAGTTTCCATGACTGCTTCGTAAACTCAATTTCTAAGAAAACAACAGTTCATTTCCTCTAATGAACTGTGTTTCACAGCACTCTGAAAATAGAAGGAGAAGGGTTCAAAAGTCCAAAGCCTTTTGGAATATATTCAAAACCATGTTTGCCTCGCTTCATTTGGCAAAGAACCGAGCGCTTGAGCACAAACCGAATGGTCGATAGTGACTGCTGGAAGTGGGTAATGCACCCACTGTGCTGTTTCGGGTCTAGCAAGTTGCCCATTTTGACTTCGAGGAGCGAAGGGTGAAAGGAGAAAAGGAACAAAAGTAGATACGAACGAATTTATGGACAGGCTTTTTGTTTTGTTTTTCGTTTGAGTGACAAACTTTGTTTACACGTAGCCAAAAAACATCAAAACAGACAATACGAATCAATGTTGGATATAAAGTCTCGAGAAGATGTAGAACACCAACAACAAGAATTAGGGTTAAAGAGTTGCTTTGCAAACTCAATTCATGGGTGTGTAAATACTACTAAGGGTTTCTTACACTGGAGAAGCTTGACATTCTCATCAGAAAAATGAAGAGGTAGTTTGTAAGTACATAATTTAACTGATTTAAAGAAACTCAATAGACAAAGAAACGGCGATATTATAATGGAATAAGTTTACTCGGAATAATAACCTCCTTTTTCGTCTAATAAATCCTCCATCCGGCTTCGAAATGAAGTTGGAACAATCCGATTTTACATTTTCTCTTGGAGAGGTCTCGTCACAAACTGGTTTACTTCTATACTTCCATGCTCTATTAAGTGGACTTTCTCAGTAGCACTGGTAAGGTGATAATTTGTGTCTTTTTCGACGACGGCGTCAAACCATGTTTTGAGTTCGATGAAGAATAAATGTAGGATCTGGTTTACTGGCAAAAATCGGTTGAAAACCATTTTTAACGTCTTCCAGAGATGTGGAGTAATTGGATACCCTCAGTATCCACGGTCTAACTACAGTGGTCGTCAGCAGTTCCATCTTACTTCAAACTAAGGTCCCTAGAGCCCTTTTTTCTGCTAATTTTCGAGTACGCAAACTGCAGTGCGTCTGCAGCAATGCTACCAAGTTCTTTTGGCCACAATAGCCTCATATCCTTAAGCTCGTACTATCGGAGTGTTGTGTTTTTCAGTGTTCGGGGCAGCATCGATCAGTGACCATCATGTGCTCTATGTCATCCTGGCCGGATGCGGGTTGACCTCTTCCAGGCTGAATTAGATGTGTCACCGGCCGGAACTATTCTCGCTGAAAAAGTGTGCAAACTGTTAACGGAAGTTAATTGTGCTTAGAAAAAAAATTAATTCTCTATTTGGAAGCGAAATTTTTCTTCATGATGACTAATTCGAATTTGGCCTAAAATTCGCAATTAATTTTACTTCGTTTTTGAAATTCGAGGAAATCGTTTTTGTGAAAAAAATTGCGCTTCTGTTTAAAAGCAAGAAGAGTGGAATTTCTATTACAGCTTGACTAGCAAAAATAGAATGTGGCTATGGAGATCCTGAAACTGACGTCTAAGTTACCTATGACGTCAAAGTTTCAACTTTAAATGTTGCAATCGTACCACTTTAGTGCAAAGAATAGTAAATTGTTGACCGTTATTTTTTCTCTGCCACTTGGATTACGAGCATTGCTGCAATGGGAAAATGTATAAAGCCAGTAGCTGGATGAAGTCAGTCAATAAATGCTTTGCAGACTGCCTAAACAATAAAACTCTGAAGGAAGATGTGATCGGGGTTATCTAACGACATTTCGTGGAAGTAAAACCATATCAGTGCTATCATGAAGTGATTCGTCTTTACGACCCCATTAATAAAATTTGGATAAAAATCTTTTAGATATAGAGAGATGAGGTCGTAAGCATAAGATGCAAATGAGCCATTTAAATGGACAAGCCGGTACAGGGTGATTGGAGAGAGATTTCCACACCAGCGGGAGTCTGGAGTTTAAGTGCGAACGTGATGGAGCGAAAATCCACTCCTGCTCGACTTCAGCCGGGTGTCCCAGTTTATGGAAATCAGAATTGCTGCCTCGAGGTGACTCATCCGCAGTCAGTTAGCTGGTCCTTTTGGAAGACTGCTAATCAAGTTAAAAAGCGCAGCCAATGCGAGGCAGAAGGAGGAGAAAAGAAGGCGCGGGAGAGAGCGACAAATGCGGTTGGTCGAGATGTGGGTCTTGTTAATTGAACAGGTGATGAATTCGCCTTCCAGGTGCTTTCAAGACAATAAACTCTAACCACCATTGTCAGTGGCGGTGAATTTTTAATATGCGAAAAGGCTGAAAAAACAATGTTTCGCTTTGCCAGGCCTGGTGTTAAAATTTAAATCCGTCTTCATTTATTATGTAGATGTTGGAAATGTTGGCTGTAACTCACCATAATCATCTGGGAAAAAGTGCCATTGAACCTTGTCAGGAAAACAATCACGTTGTATGAACAGAAAAATTTAAAAACAACAACAGTCAATTTAATTGAGCTCATATAACAACAAAAAATACTCCTCAAAACTTGAAGGACCTAGGCTGTTTTAGCCTCAGTTATGAAGCTTGCAGCACGCTACAACTAAAACAACCGTCGCAGAGTTAGACTTCCCACGGAAATAGTTGTTAGCCTATTTTGATGGCTAGACCGGTCCCTACAATGCTGGGCCTCCTCTGAACTCCCAAGATTTGAACCCGCTGATGGGCTATTACGTTGCACTGGAAGCTGTCGTGGTCTCCTTTTCTGCCCACTTCAACAATGACAGAATTAGCCCGTTTTTCCGACAAAAGAATTTCATGAAATGGGCATTGTATGATTATGAGGATGTAATTAAAAAGTTTCGAAGAAAACTGACAAGTACTGAAAACTGTTTGAACTAGTTTCAAATCCCGATTTTCAATTAGGAGCTTTTGGTCGATTGGAAAAGAAAGGTTCCAAGCAGTTCTTGAGAAGTCCATTCTGCCCATAGGGAGGTCTCTAGGTTTTCGGAGGCGGAGAGTGATTGAAGCCTTCAAGGTGGTTATTTTGAATACCCTTTTTTTGACAGTAGAGCACTTGCCTTACCTACTGAATTTCTTCGAAATATATTAACGTTTGTGCTTACAAAACATCTTTTTTTCCTAATATGACAGTCAGATTTCTCCCATGTGAACAGATCTTCTAAAAATGATTAATTATACCTTGGAATGACAAATCACTACTGTAATTCCCATATTACCAAAAAATCTATAGAAAAGCAGTCCTAGAGTAAGAGTCAGTCTTTTCATTAAAATAAGCATATAACTTTTATTAGAGGTAAAGAGTAATTAGATTGATACATTATAGGGCAAAGAGCTCAATATTTGTACCTTTCCCCCCTATGCTTAAAACCACAAAATCGATCTTTTTATATCCATAGAAAAGTCCTCCCACTACGTCTGGTTGTAATAAACGATGAACGTGGGTTTGTGGACTCTTAGAATCATCGCAACATTGGCTTGTAATAGTGCTGGTGTTACACAAAAGTTATGCAAGCCTGTTCTTGAAACCTTGGTGGCAGAATAGCAACAAGCCACAGCCTCTTAGCGGTAGGTTAGCAATCGACACATTCCTTTCGCTTTCTGAGTGTGCAGTGCCTAAATTCACCCTTACAAGCTTACAGTAAAGCACCTTTTACCAGTTTAATCGACATAAAAAATCTAAGCACAAAACCCTGGAAGGGGTGTGTACTTTAAAACAACAAAAATGGCTTGACAAATGTGATTTCAGCAGTAGCTAGGCTTGCCGGCCGGCTGTGTGCAATGCAACTGAGGCATCGCGAATTTTCATTGGCTGACGCGGTGCCAACGACCTTGAATATGTTACTTACCTTGAGGGGCTTTTGTTTACGCGTAATTCTCGCAATGTTTTCACCACCACCACCACCACCACCACCACCCCACCACCACCACCACCACCACCACCACCACCACCACCACCACCACCACCACCACCACCACCACCACCACCACCACCACCACCACCACCACCACCACCACCACCACCACCACCACCACCACCACCACCACCACCACCACCACCACCACCACCACCACCACCACCACCACCACCACCACCACCACCACCACCACCACCACCACCACCACCACCACCACCACCACCACCACCCCACCACCAGCCTGAATCCGATCTCCACTTCTCTCTCTCATTGAAAACTGACCCTGTTAGGGGGCAATCGCATTGGCCCGAATTCGACATCGTACCTAGAGAACTTTTGCCTAGGACTGATAAATAAGCAAAATCAACTCTGAGGTGCATGATATCGAGGAATTTGAACCGAAACGGGCAAATGAGAATATCGATCGACTATCCACAATTCAGTTCAGGCTGTATTGATAGACCAAGCGGAGTGAGGAGAAACTATGTCGCTGTTTGTTGTATTTGACGCCAAAATGTGGGGGAAGCAAAGTGACAAGCTAATTGATTAGTGTCACCAGAAGGCTCCACGACCGCCCTGACCACAGCCAGCGCATCCGCAGCAGGATGGGTGACCACCTTGGTAACCACAACCGTGCCAGCCCGGGCCAACATCGTAGGCATAGTTATCAAGGCCACAACCCCCGCAACCACGGCCCCTATGAAAAAAATTAATAAATTAATAAAACTTTGGTTCAGAGACTGAAAGCCTTGCAACTGGACTGCCATCTTACATTCAGATAAGGCTCCTAAAACGGTGGAATAATTTGGTTTTAAGAGGTTAATGAGTTTGAATATGGGTGTTGGTAGATGTTACACCGGGATTGATGTGGTAAATTACAACTAATTAGTATTGACAGATAGAAAGGGTTTTCAGTTGTCAGCAAGCCCTAAGCAATAACTTACAGTTCAGCATTCATAGTTGAGATCTCAAGTTGCATTATATGAATTTGTAAAAATAAGACTGAATTAGTCCGAAAAACGGACTTCCGAACCCCAGATAACAATCATGAAGTTGCATTTTAGCACTTAGTTAATGACGAAAACAGTCGGGTCTGTTGTCGATCCAAGCAGATTCCTTCGTTAATTGGCCAGACAGTTCACTCCTAAGTAATTACCATCCCTCTATCAATTTAAGAGCTTATTTCAATGATAATATATGTTAAATTTTAAATAGGAAGTGTGTTTACTAAATAATCAGGTAAAAGTTCAGAAAGTGTATAGATAGCCTTTCCTGAGCTCTCAACTAGATCCCTAAATTCGATTTCTAATCACAGTTAATGATATTGGAATACTAGTAAATTCACACACTTGACTAAGCCCACCTCCCCCTTTATAATTATCGACCTCATGGTTGCATTTGTGTCGATATAGCTCAGGTGCACTTGTGCTAAACCTGAAATTGTCTCGGTACGAATCCCAGCTGTAAAAAATCGATACACTACAGATGATCAATAGCTTACCAGCGTCCGCAGCAGCAATCGGTACAGCAGCGTCCAAATCCGCATCCGCAACCACCTCCGTACCCCCAAGCCATTTCGATCGATCGATTAGTTCGAAATCATGCACCTCTTCGAAGTAGAGGCCTTATATAGTGGCTCGAATCTACGTCGCATCCATGGGTTCGCAGCAATGTTTAAAGTTGCGTTGTTGCACTTTCAGATCAAAAATTCATCCGATTTTTCAAGTTCTAGCCTACGCAGATTCCGACTGAACTATTAAATCTAGGAAAATTTCATGATTAACACGGAGAGAGAAGTATAGATAGATGACAGGAATCAAAAATTTATTGGAACAAATGCACCAGGGTTGGAAATGTGAATACGTGGATTGCTTGCAATAGCAAACGTTCTGGGTGTTTACGATGAATTTGACAGTTACATCAAGAAGAGGAAAAGTGCTGACTAGAGGAAATTGCGTGACAATCCAATAGACTATTGCCTCAGCTTTTTGCTCAAGATAACCGCCACCATTAGCATATCTCATCCTCAGTCGGCACTAAATAAGGCTAGAACAAATGTGTCTTACAATTTCTCCTATGGGAATGGTCTCTTCAAAACTGCCCAGTTAATTTTCTCGTTGATTAAACGGCCTTTGTAGCACCGGTGGCACGGGGTTATTAGTGCCTCTCTGGAAGACAGGTCCAATACAGAAGAGGTTAAACATTTGGCTACCTTTGTTATTTAGGTTTAGTAACATTGGTCAGCAGCTCCAGATCGACATTTTACTTCAACATCAGCCCCCCTTCCACCCCCCAAAAAAGTGTTCTGATGCTTTTCTGTTAAGTCAGTAGCTGTGCGAACGCAATCAGGTCGTCTGGTGTTATTTCGATTACTTATAGCCGCAGTTAGCTCGTAGTTTACAGTTCATGACGCCTACCTGTTGTTTTCACAGTGTTCAATGTCGCGTCCCATTGAGCAGCGGCCATAAGCTCCTCTTGACTTTCATCGTATTACAAGTTTTTCTCTCCTATGATGAATCAGATAGGGGGTTCTAGTAAAAATCGAATCTTCACGTCAAACAGTATGAATGAAGAAGGCCTTTTAAGGGACCACCTTCATTCAGCCTGGCTTTTATCGATTGATAGCTAGTGATGACAAGGCGATTAGGCCTGTCTGTTGATAAGCAGCTTACTAGCACCTGCGATATTCATTGTACTGGTCCGTAGTATATAATCTTGGATACCCTACTAACGATACGTCAGCAGTACCGCATCATGGCCCCATAATTTTAGATCCCAAAGCGACGTCAGCAGAAATCCAACCTCCCAAATTTATGTTCACAAGTGAATGCTGGATGACCCATTAACCTACTAATCAATTCACTTAGAATGCCTCCTATAATTCGATGAAGTTGGGTTCAAGATTGGAGGAGCTGGAGGTAATTGAAGAACTCATTGTGAAGGACCATCAATATTTCCAAGATATTGTAAAAACAAACTGACCAATTGTTTTTTTAATGAAATGGACGAGGAGTTGTATCGTATGATATCTATTTTTTCTCAGTTTTCAAAGCTACTAAGAGAACTTTTAAGTCTCCGAATTTGTCCCTCAAGGTATTAAGCTGGGTTGCACTTTCTTTATCTGCAAACAAGTAATTCATTTTCACTTGATCCACTTTTAAGTCGCATTTCAAAATTCAAAATGCGGAAAAAAAGAAATATTCCTCTGCTTTTGCACAGCTAACGAACGATGTGAAAACGCAAAAACCTGTATACTCAGTCAATTTTTAGCCAAAAAACTTGGATAATAATAGCCACCAGCAGTGGCAACATTAGCTAGTGGGTTTCACGGGAAGTCACTAGTAGCTGGGTCGAAGAAGTAATTTTTCAAGTTCGTTAAATCAGTCAACTTTCGGTAGATATTGACACGTTTGAGTTGAACTTGTTTATCAAGTGGCATTTAATTATTAACATCTACGTCATGTGGACATTCACTAGTAATAAACAAACAAACAAACAAAGTGCAGATCACGAAGAAACTAACCACGATAAAAGTAACGGAATTATTTAGAAATATGATGCTTATGGATGCCCTGCACATTCCACGGTCACGAAGATGAATTTTTATTGCAATACCTTTTCAACCACATCACACCCAATATTTTGCCCGCCGATGGACGATTATGTGTGATTTGGCGCTGGCGTCGAGAAAGAATCTAGTCGCCGCCGTGCAAGTACTACTAGAAAAGCCCAGTTAACGGACAATAGAAAGTAAGCTGTGAAAGCACCTTGTTCCAGATCTGTTACTTTGAGAAAAGATCTTGCACAATCTGCTAGTTACCTTATCACTTGAAAATCATTTAACCTATTGAACTTCAGCACGTTCTCATTTCCCAGTAGGACTAGGTTTTTCTTTCAATTTCGACGCATGATAGACTAACCCTTGTTTTTTTCTAAAGGAGCGTGGACATGAATGCATTCCTTACAGAAAGGGAAGTTAGTGTTATTTCCGCGGTCCGGATGCAGGCCTGGAGTAAGGGTTCTTTATTAGCCAACTGTGAAAGCAGATTAAAACAAAGTGGGAGGGGGGCCCTTGCGTGTGGATGTATAATTAGGCCCTTACTGGTATATGATTATGCAAATGGCGCTCTCCCCGGCACTTGGACATGACTCATGAATTGTCGCCCCGACCTCATTCCCCCCACGCCCCTCTCACGAGAACGCCGGGAGTAGCCAACAAAGCACTCATCTTTGGGGCAGTTTCTTTGAGTTACCACCACTTACTTGCTAAGTCAATTATATAAAAACGGCTCGCGTTTTCATCTGCTCCTCACGACTAAGTGAGTCGTCTACTAACGCCTATACGACGGTAAGTTTAGCGATAATAAACAGCCTTGTGGGGAATAAGGAGCATTACATGGTCTAGCCTTGATAATTACAACAGATCAAAAAGTGGGCTGTTCACTCAAAGTGGTGTATCCTGAGTATACAAAGTGCTAGGATTAAAAATATACTTATTTTTTTCCAGATGTATTACAGGTGTTAATGCACACTAGACTTGCTTTAAAAGTCTAAGAAATGGTGAGTAAGGGGTAGAAGGAGTCCACATGATTCGTTCCAGAAAGGAAGGAAGTAGGGCCACTGCTTTTACGGTATCAGTTTAAAGTGTATGTGAACTTTTACGACCCTCCCTGTTCGCTATTACCGAAATAACATGGATAATTACTAAGCAGTAACATCCGCGAAGTCGTGAATCAGCTGTAATCGCAATATTCCAATGATAAGAGCCATCCATCAAAGTAAGAGGGAGATGTTGGCTTCTCAATTTTTCCCTCGGCTGCAGGAACTGAAAGGTTACACTACAAACTACCACGAGACTGCAGTGCCATCCAATTGCTGTGGCATAACAGATTTTCTTCTCTGTTATCTGCAGAAATAAGTGTTGAAGGGGAGTAAGTTGCAATCACCGACCACTGTTGATTCTGGAGCAAATAATAGGCTTTATATATATGGCCATTGCAGGAGCCGGCTTCCTACTCAAGTAAAAAGCGGTTGCAAGCTAATTTTTACTAGCACACAATTTCCCCCGTGTTTGGCCTTCACCTAACTCCCACGCAGATCTCAACCCGCTGATAGACTTTGATGGATGGTTTAATGAAATGGAGAGGCATTAGTAGCCATTAGCCATTAGTTGCCCAGTAGATCGACGACAGGCTTAAAGCAGTTTATGAGAAGACCACGGAAAGCGATGAAGCTTTGTTAAATATACCTCGATAGTTGTTTGTCAAAGTGTTCATATATGGCAGGTTGACTGAAAAACGGTGGTCAGATTCCAAACATGTGGACAAACTCAGATAATAGAGCATGTTCGGTCGAGTGGCGGTTTGTGCGCGCATACCCTCACAAACTAGACAAGCAGTTAAAATGATCCAAAGGAAGTGTTCTTGAAGAAGGCAATGCACTTTTGAGACCACTAATGCTAATAACGGTAATAAAAGCCTAGTTTAAGCTTTATTTTGCTTTGGTATAATAATCACCCAGGTTACCCCATAAATTATGTCTGAATACTTCATTATTTAATCAAGTGACGAAATGTTGCATTTAGTTAAGGATTCAGTCAACATCGCTCTATTAATATGTTTACTAATACCTTTCGTTATTATACTTAACTGGCTGTAAAGCTTAAACTTTTGAAAAGAACCTCTATTGTTTGTGCGTTCAAAAAAGGTGAAAAAGGTTAGCGAGAGCACCCATTTTCCAAGTTTAGGTACTTTCCCAGGTTTTTGAAGATACCTACGAACAGTTGTGTTGCTTTAACTAAGCTTTATTACCCATTCCTCAACTGATAAGCAGAATAATCCTCTTCAAAAGAAGCTGCCTCTCATCAAACTCAACTGGAGGTCCTGTCCGATCTTCATCTTCATCTCGGAGGGTGAATCCTCCACCATAAACTGAGTGAATGTTTCTAGAAGCTTCGGAGTCTGACTTCCCTATGAGCCACAAATGATTTTGGGGTACTTCCATGTAGGAAGGGTTTTAGTGAAGTAAATTTGATCAGTTTAAATGCATCTAAGCACAAAATTGTGTTCTCAATTAGACACATTTACGACCACACAAGTTCCTTTATGTTTGCCCTCCGCTAACTCCCACGCAGCTTTTAACTCGCCGATAGACAATGCTAAATGGTTGGGTGTTATAAAGAAGCATTAATTGGCGACAGAATTAAAGCATTTCTATGGGGACCTTTCGGCTAAAGTGAGACCATCGTAGGTGATTAAGCTGTCTTTAAATAATGTTGATTATTTTTTGTCAATGCGCTGTTGCATGACATGTCCAAGCGGAAGAGGTCAAATATAAAACATCAGCACGAACTCAGGGACCTAAAAAGATGGTAGATGTTCACCGGTCCATGCATAACCACAAAACCTGGACAATCAATAGAATCGATCAAATGCGAGTGCTTTGGAAAGGAACTGCACGTTTGGGACCAATAGTCAGTAAGCCCTACCTGAAACTGCATTTAGCCTTAATGCGCGGCTGGTAATCGGGACAAACTTGAGAGTAGGTAAATATACAAAAATCAATTTAGTAGACACAGGAATTTCAGTGTTTTCTTCTCCATTAGGATCTATTTTAGTCTCAACCCTGCTCAACCCAGAACACGTATCAAGCTGATTCTGCCTTTTCTCTGGGAAATATTCTCCTCAAAAACTTCTTTAACATCGTCGTCAATCGATCAGACTATTGTAGTATTGGCAGTATGGTGGCGGTTCCTACCTTTCTCAAAGCACATAATGCTCCATCGGCTGGCCTTGGGAGCTTAGTCAAGTCCAAACATAGAGGAACTGGTGTGACCAACCACTATTTGACTTTTCCTTGAGGTATGGGAGGAGTCCCAACCCTGATACTATTATTGACATTCCCAAGTAGGCATCGAAATTCTGCCTAATCCTCCCGAAGATTAATGCGGAGGCATCACATCGCCCTCTGAGGACACTTTTTCAGAGAACTATGAGGGTAAAGGCTATTTAGTTGGCGTAGCCAGATTTTGAGTGCCCTTTGGACTAAATGCAGCAAGCTATCCGTTATTCTCCGTGTTGTGTTTTAATCTCGGTGAAAATTGCTCTCATTCATGTAAAAAATTGGAAACGGGTTAGAGTAGTGTGCATGATCACCCAAAAGTGTGGGATAAAATTCATTCCGAAAACTCTGTATACCCATTAAAGCCTTCAAATTGAAGGCTTATCGGCGTTATCTTGTGGGTGGTGATGGTGTCAGAGCTAGGCGGTCATGAGGTCAAACGTCTAATTCGTTAATTGGAGGGGAAACAGCAGACAACGATCCTTTCCCACGATGTCACATGTCAATTGACTGGATTGCCAAACCAACGTGGAAGATCTGGTTACTAAATGCCAGACATTTATAATTAGAAAAATGGGTTGTTTTTCCGGTTTTTCCTTTCATAATTGCACTGCAGAGCCTGAGATAATATCGATCAAATCAAAATGACGAGAGCAGTAATCTACGCGTTTTTACAAACAAAATAGAGCTAGAAAATAATAGAGGGCAATTCTGGGTAAACAACTGTTCATTTGAAAGTAATTTAACAGAGGAGAAGTACCGACACCGCTAATCACAATGGAAAACTTAGCAATGAAAAATGCCCTTCCGAGAGGATTAGAATAAATTACGTTTTGATAGGTAGTACCAATTCTAGAACCATCAGTCGCCAAGGTAATCTCACTTAGATGGCGTGCTTTTAATGGTGTTTTATAACCAACAAATATCTCTTCGCAATGCCTCATTTTATTGTCCACAAAAATGCTAAGAAAAAGGCACATAGTAGTAACCCTTCAAATTCGTTTTCCCCAATAATTGCTGCAACATTCCAGTTGTTTAAATTACTTCCTAGTACGCCCACATTCGAATTATGAGGCCTTTTACTTTTCTTCGGCTTTGAGTATCTAATTCTAGGGGTCTTGTCAAACTGCCAATCTCAGGCACTAATCGATAATTCTAGGGAACTGAGAGCGATACCTCAACGATTGGCATTTACATAAATTCCTTGGCTATTGTGAGAGCTCGTGAGAAGCCACAGATGTTGAGTTCCAGTGGTTCATTTCATGAGGAAACTAGCTTGACAAGACGGGGCTCAGGACTCCTACTAACTTTCTTAGGCCACGTGACGCCCGTGCCAGCGATAGTTGCTACGGCCACCTAAGCCGTGTCCCCGCACTGCCTTATGTTTGCAAACCGGCCAGCATAAGGTCAGTTGGAGTGAGTTGCTATGACTCCCAACTTCAACAGCTGCATGAGGTGACTTCGGCCACAGAGTTCAGCAGAAGAACACCCACTTCGCCGACTCACCGTGTTCAGCTTGCAGTTAAAAGGCAGAAAGCACAAGTGGATAGCCCGATGAAACCACTTTTGCATACCCAACCCCCTAACACAAGAGTGAAACTTGATACTACCAAAAGTTGTCTAGCCACGACTCTAGTTGAGATTCTGTCATGTGTCTATCATTTGAAAGAACTTGCACTGATAATCTAAAGAAAGAAATTTGACAATCGAAACTTAAATACATTAAATACTTAAATACTAACGTTATTCTCAATGCTTCTTCTATATTGAAAATGCAATGTTTCCTGAAGGCAATCGAGAGCTGAAATGAGTAGATTATCATGGCAAAAGCACATTACACAAATTCACTCTTTTTTCTGGCCATGAAGGTGAGTTGGTACGACTCACGTGACCGAGAACCAATTAGGGACTAGACACATCACGTGAAAGGGTGAGTTTCAAGTCATTGTGTTGGGATATCTGCACTTTTGTAAATAAAAAGCAAATAGTAACGGCAGTAAGTTGATAGCATTGACAAAAAGGGCTTCACAGACCAGTAATGTCAATCAATGAAGTCTGACCACTAATTAGTTTTCTGCTGGCAAACGTCACTTCTAGTTTGTTAAAATACGTCGACTTAATAAATTAGACAAGTATGGCAGATGTGAATGAGTTGAACAGAAGGCGGGAAGGAGGTGGCAGAAGCAGCAATTTCATTGACCAAACTTACTAATCTGCCTGAATCTCATACGCTACTTGTAAAAGCTCTCGGGACATCACAGATTCTGTCCGAAGTTTGAATAAACAAAACAGTTGACCAAATGCTTAATTTAATAAAAGAATCATTGCTGCATTGCAAAAGCTTTGCCTTCCAGATGCTTTTGTGAGATGTGAAGCAATGGCAGTCTGAAGGAGGAAGATCGGAAGAATAAGGTGGCTGATGAATTTTTTCCGCATCCAACTTTTTCATCGATATTTTGTAACAGGATTCTTGCTATGTGGGTCGTGTATTGCCCTGATAAAACATCACTCCTTTCAATTCAATAAAACAGGTCGTTTTTTCCACCAGATTGATGAAAGAAGAACCATTTCCCACGAAGTTCCCTCCTCGGCTGTGGCTGCGGCTGGGGCCCTTCCACCAGCTTACGAAGTCACTGTCTTAATAAGTCCATAAGTCGTCAGTCACAAGTCTATCTGTCAAAAGGTGCAACAACTTACCGAGAATGGAGAAAAGAACGAATGCCAACTCCCGATTTGAGATTGCTTTCCTTTTCCGACATCCATTCAAGAGGAACCTATTTTCCAAATTAAGGAACTCTTCCAAGTTGTTGAAGACGATGATAAACACTTGTGTGGTTTAGACTAAGTCTAACGGCCAAATTGAATTCAAATAATGAAGCAGGATGAGCTTTTTCAAGAGCGGCTTTATGAAGCTTATCATTAAATTTAACTGGATGTCCAGTTTGATCTTCATCTTCGTGACACGTAAATTCTCCACTTCTGAATTTCGCAAACCACCAATTACGAGTGAAAGTTCCTAGCCGCTTCGTCGGCTGGAGTTGAGGTTCCTTCCTTGAGCTCAAGAGAAATCAGTATGTGCCTCAAATGATTCTTGGGTATTTTCATGTTAGGAGGGTTGATGAAGGAAATTCTACTTTTATCCTTCTAAAGAATAAAAAAATACAATTCATTTAAAGGCATTTATAATAAAATTCAAATTCATTAGAAATTAAAAAATATTGTATATATACCACTCAAGTTAGAAAAAATGAAATTCAGACAGAACTTGTGGGGTGACATAATGCAACTGTCTTATGGATGGCCGATTCTGTAGATTATGCAATATTTCCATGTTCCTCAACTAGTTTGGTATACAAATGTATTTAAGGCCTACCAAGCTCCATGAACAGGCGCAAACAAAAGCACAGCTCCGTCCTAACCTCTGGTCAGTGTTGTGCTAGCCAACTGACGATTTGAGTTATTGATAATATTTGCTGATTCCTCATAATTTGTAGCAATACTATTGACGGGTCTAGTGAGGCAGAGTATTTAAGCTGCGTTCTAGGTTCCTTCTTGTGACATGCTTTGGTTTCTAATATAAAAAATTTCAGGGTACCAACTCCCCTTAATGTATTCGTACACAGTGACAGAGTCAACTCTCTCATCAGGAATAGTTAAGGTGATTGCTAAACGAAAAATCAATAGATTTAAAAGGAATTCAACAGACAAGGAAATTTCACTATTGCCGTAAGAGAGTTTGACTAAAAATACCCGCTCTTATTCTTGCGTTTATACGATCTCAATAAGACATTGCAAGTGGATATTAGACTGAGGCAGGCTTATATAACACTTATAACAGTCTTTAAAATTAACTTGACCTCTGTAGAAACTATGCCAATACGACAAATAATGCCTACCATGACAACAGCGTCCAACCAGGTTAAGATCAGCCGGGGAGTTCTGCAGAAGCCAATCATCGGGTGGACTGGTGTGTAGTAGTCTTATAATTCCGTGGCAATAAGTTTTTAGTATTCCCTGATATCTGCAAGAGAAGTTGATCTTTTGATCAGTAGCTAAGGCCATGGTTGGTTAAAAGAATATGGAAACCCGGAACAAAGCCCAATTAACAGCGACCCCAATAGCCTCATTTTGATGGCGTGTTCGGCCATCAATTCTCCTCGTTGTCTTCGCTTACATTAATGATGAAAATGATTCAGACTTTTAAAGGGGGGGGGGGGAACGACACCAAACTACAATTCACTATAATTTAATCTGAACACCATGTTGTCTGTGTTCAGGATGCATCTCATGGA
Source organism: Anomotaenia brevis (assembly GCA_030710315.1). Classification (NCBI taxonomy): domain Eukaryota; kingdom Metazoa; phylum Platyhelminthes; class Cestoda; order Cyclophyllidea; family Dilepididae; genus Anomotaenia; species Anomotaenia brevis. The sequence goes on from JAUOZQ010000104.1 coordinate 322,231, forward strand.
CACCGAATGAATAGTGAATGATTATCCAGCTGAATGACGATGCTATGAAAGTCCAGTTACGTGGGTCTGCTAAAAATGCTCACCTCTGCTGTCACGAATGTACTGCATCATTTTCTGTTCCATTTATTCCTTTAGTATCTGAATAAACCACTTTGCAAAACCCGAACATATATCTAAGTTCGGGTATTCGAACGATTTGGCTAGAATCAGAAGGCAAGCACTAAATTTACTTAGAAAGCATCCTTTTCTTAAGATTAAATGATCGATTTGTTTTCTAGAGTAAGTTACACCAGCTAACTAATCAAAAAACAGGCGAATTGCTTAGGTCATCGGAAAATCGATATTTCTAATTACCAATCCCTCTCCACCTCCATCCACCCCGCTGAGGTCACGACATTTTATGACGACGAAGACATTTCAACTGCCGCTGGCGCTACCGCTGCCCGCGGTGTTATCCCCCGAGGAAATGCGAAGGCGGGTGGGGGTGAGTCACTGCTTCACCTACCAACCGAGGGGTCACCGGGCCAGCTGAGGTCAGTCCTTGAGTATTTGTAAATATGCAGGGGCGGGGGAAGAGAATTTCGTTCTAAAAATGCGTCGAATTTCGATGTGGAGGATGAAATCGGGATTTTAATTACTGCTTGCAAAATATTGAGCAACTAAATTGCAACCCAAGCGAAATTTCTAGGAAATGAATTCGAGAGGCGTACTCTCAGGTTATGGCATCAGTTCTGTCCCAATTTATTTTCTCTTTAACTTGAATAAAATTTAAAGAGAACTCCATAATATCGATTGGAGCTGAACATTATTTTATATTAAAATGATCTTAAACTGAAAACCACAGGCGAAGAAGTAGCTAGCAAAATTGTTTCATAATATGAAGAGGGGTAAGTAAATGAAACAAGTTGGTTGAAGAGGTTGGCTTAGGATTTTCAGAAGTGGAGAATTCACTCTCTATAAAGATGGAATTTGAGTTTAACGGTAAGCTGTTTCTTGAAGCATTCCTTGAAGAAGTTTATCCGGCTTTATCAGTCGATTTGGAATGGAAAATTAATTCAAATCCTTCAACTGTTCTCCTTAAACCCCTGAAACTAGGCGCCCACTCACAATTTTAAATCTCGAGTTGATATCTGCTCTTCACTTCATTCTCGCCAACTTCCTTCACCTTTTTGGCTTCACTTGACTTGAAAATGGAACTTTTATCGAGACCTAAAGTGTCGTCGTTGGCAGTGGCTTCGAAAGTCGGGGAAAGACCCCAGCGGCTGTCACAGCTGAGAAGGGGACTTTATGGGAAAGGGTACTTCTTTGTTCAGTCATGTGGGATAGCCATGGAATACCCCACTTCGAATCAGGTCATAAAAGGTCGACCAATAGCTTGATTGGTAGAAAATGCATCCTCCCCTTACTACTTCTTTAGACTGCGAAACACTTGAATTATATATCCTGTGTAACACCTCACTAATTGGTTGCTTAAAATGACACATGAGGGTTCTTTTAATCAGAACCCGGATAATTTTTCAGTGTTAATAAGCTTGCTGTTAGATGGAACATTTGATTACTTGTTTTATTTATTCAAAGTTAAGATAGAAACTATGGGATGACCTCACACCTGCAGCTTTCTGTAATTTCATTATTTGGTCATCGCTAGGGTGTTGAAATCAAGCTTTATCACATTGTTTAATTTGCGACAACAACAGAGAGGCCTTATGAACGCTTACTTGAGATCACAAGAGTGTGTCTAAGTTGTCCTTCTCAGCCAACTAATCAAGCCATCGAGCCCCAAGACAATTAAATGAAGAAATTCACGGGTTTGTGAATATGGCTGTGAGTTCACATAAGTGGAATCATATTTGAAATAATAATTTCACATTTCGGAAAGGTTATCAAGGAGTTTTAAAAGCAATATTTCATCCCATTTACACTTTAGTAGATGTGGGCAGTGTCGATAAAAGTTTATTCACCCGTAGGAACATCCTAACATTTTTGGAAAGGTTGGAAGGATTCAATAAACATGCAAAAAGAAATGTAGAAATCATTACATAGGCTCTCTTACAGAGCGGGTCCTCTTTCCTATATCGAAATAGCTACTTTCAAAATACCAATCAAATTGGAGTAACGGTGAAAATTTTCAAGTCAACAGTATAGATTTAGAATCCGTCGGCCCAGACTGGATGATCAGTCAGTAACGCCGTTCATCAATGACACCAAAGCGGCCTTCTTGGTGTACTTTGGCACTGAATCAATAGCGATTAAAATGGATCTAACATTCAGTAGTTGTAAATATAATCTTCTGCTGATAAACGAAATTAATTCTCCTCTTCAAGACTAAAGTAAGGTGGAAGGATTTCCCTAAGTGAGTTAGTACAGATGAAATTACCTTGGCAATACGGCATCCTGGTGTTATGAAGCCTGACTCAATCTCGTAGTCTTTGTTTATCTAGGCTTTCATAAACACGCCCGCTGGAGCCCGTGGCTTGTTCGAACCAGCCGGAACATGCCCCTTTCAGTGGACACACCCGCAAGACCCCTCCTCATAGCTCTTCCCTGCAAAAGCGAAAACAGGCCAAAGCACAACTGCATGCAGAGTACTAATAGTCACAAATAAAATGGAAAAGGCTCGCTTTAAACAGATGCAGTTTGTAACTAAATCACAAGGCTACATTTAGATGTTAGAGTTAGATTTGTAAAATTTAGCAAAAAATACATAGGAGAAAAGGGAATTTGAAAGGGCCTTTTTTGAAGCTCTTATTAGAATTTCCCTGTTTTTGAGATTCAGCCCCAAAGAGATTAGCGCTCGGATTAAATTTGACAGAATAGTATTTCGTTATTTTCACGATATGTTAAAGATGCTCGCGCAACTACCGGTACTCCAAATATTCAAACACCTCTTCATAATTCATGTACATGATGACAACAGGAATGGATGATAACCGGAGACCACGTGATTCTTCATCCACTAGAATAACTAGTATCATGGTGAATCACAAGTGCCATCAAAATTAGGAGACCATGGTCACAGCCAGATGCTCACCTTGAATACTGTGAAACGGAAACTGAGTCCACTGCTGTAGCTAGAAGTTAGTAACATAACAGCAGATGATAAGCTGATTACGATCCCTCAGCAAATTTTCCCTCAAAAATAGAGAGAAATGTTTTGTAGGAGGACACTGACATTGGAAATGAGGCTTGAAATTTTGTCTGCAAATAAGATAGAGCCGGTCTATTTTCGTGACTGCATCAGTGTCCTCCGCAATATTATGGCTTATGCCGGACACTGCCTATCTTAACTAAACTTTATCGGCCAGACCGTTAATTGACAGCAGAATAGATTAGATTGGATTCTTTCTTTCCCATCTCATGTGAAAAAATTGAAATAATTCCTCATAACATGCCTTGAAAACTAAGCACTTTTCAAATAACGGGTCACCTCATAATTTCCGACAAAATCTTACCTTTATAACTTGAAAGAAATTTGAAGAATATTGTGTAATGCCTAAAGAAGCTGAATATTGCTTCATGCTTAGATGCATTTAAGCTGTTCTAGAATCATTTGAGGCACATAATGTTTTGCGAGTTCAATAAAGGAAACTCTCCAGCAGTAGCAGCAGCAGCAACAGCCGACGAAGCGCCTAGAGGCATTCACTCAGAACATGGAAAGGCCTTTGTGAATGGAAGAACCTACAGATGATGTTTTGTAAAATTCAGCCTCCACGACGGTCAAAGTCGAACCGGATGGCGTCGAGTTGAGTTCGCGGATAAGCCGCTTCTTGAAGCAGCAGCAGCAGCTCTATCAGTCAAGTGGGAATTAGTGGCAATCGGGCTTAGTTGAAGCCACCACTGTCAGCTTTAGAAACTTGATCCAGCTCCAAAACCCAGAAAATGGGTTCATCTTGCATATATGTGTGAAAGCAATTAACTCAAATCTCGGGTTAACATCTGCTCTTCTCTTGCGTCACTCTCAACCAGTTTCACCTTTTTCCGGTGGGCATATTTTTGACTGGCGACTGTCGAATAAGGGATCTTTTATCGAAAAGTTTGGCGTTGTAGACAGTGGCGGCTTCGTAAATGGGGTGTGTGTGGGGAAGGGGGGGGGGTGGGGTCGAGGGAAAACCCCAACCACGGCCACAGCCTAAAAAGGAACTTCAAGGCAAAAAAGTTCTCTTTTGAATTGGTACCACCTAATGCTCCTCAATTTTACCGCCGGCAATAAGGGAGTTGGAACCAATCTTTGAGGAGGAAAAGACCTGTTCCAGTGAAATGCAAAGGGGCTCTGTTCCATTAGGATAACGCAGCACGACCCCACTCAACCGGAACCACGTCACAAAAGATAGACAAATAACAAATTTCCCTACTAACATGTTCCTTCAGAACACCACCATTTGTTTCAGGGCTCATAAAGTTATTTGGAAGAAGCAGCCTTTGCAACAAAGTATGTGACTTAAACTGACATTTGTGCGTTATACGATTCAAAAGCAAAAGCATTTCACATTACTGCTAGCAATAAACTTTCCAAAAGATTTATTCAAATCATGGATAATCAGAGAGAGTACACTAACGATTGAAGTTTATTTAGATGTAAAATCTGGTCATTTGTTTTATTTATTAAAAATTCAAAGTAGACTTAAGGGGTTATCGGATATTATCCTGCATATTATATCCAAGGGTATAAGCAACCAGCCAACTGGTATCGCAAGCGTCTAGTTTGATTTCACCCTGATTTCCGTCTAATCAGTCGAATGGGCGTCTTTTGAAGACGCGAATGCGCACTTTGTATCTGGAGTGCGAGTGTGGGGAAAATGGAAAGCACTCCCACGGAGCGGAGGCAGTGGGCAATGAGTCACCTCCCCAAGCAGTATTACATTTTGGAAGCAGAAGGAAAAGCTGCACTTCACCATCCCCTTTGCCCTCCCTGATGACTCAGTTCTCTTCCTCTACTCACGCAGGGGACTGCGTCCTTAATCCCCTGTTACGATGGTAACAGCAGAAGAAGCAGGCACGACTGATATAACCCCCCAGGAGTTTTCGCGTCGCTCATGAAATCGAAATTATATAATAGATTGGATTAACTAATGCAATTGTCAAGGGGCTTTCAATAGGTCCATATAACTGGAGGAGGCCCTCGGAAGTAACGCCAGTAGGACTCATGACTTTACTAACAGTTTTTTTTCCAATTTTTAAGCAGGGTTTATGGCAGCCTTAGCTACTGTGTATTTTATAATGATAGGCAAATTAAAATAAGTGTTTATTGATCAATTTAAAAAAACACTATCTAGCTAGCGTTTGACAGTAATTGGCACTTCATTTAATCCATTAAGAAATCTATTTTGCATTACAAATAATCTTTGTAACAAGAAAATTGAACAGTAACGACATTCAATGTCGAATTCGTGAAGTACTTTGTCATGTTGGAAAATTCCTAATCATCCTCAGCCTCTATAGCAAAAATTCCTTTGATGCCATTTTAAGAAGTGTGCACTTCAAATACCCGAAATCGATGGTGTCAATACACACACTACTTATTTTGCCAGTAGTATCATAACCACAAATAGAGATACCCCTTTAGTCTTGTTGTAGCCTTCACGCAATGTTCAAATAAACGAATGAGGAAATATCGTCCATCCGTCTTGAATACCCCACGATGTAAGCCTAGAGCCATAGAGTTTCATGGGTCCCATTTCTTAGGTTGAATAGAATTTATCACCATTGTTATCGCGGGGTTAAGGTGAAGTAACCTACCCAGTATTTATATCCAGGAATCCCAGCACATTTGTGGCTACTGTGACAACCGGGTATTGTTAATTTGATAGGCGGAAACTTAACTCGTTGACTGATAGAGGAATAAGATATTCAGCATTTTTTTAAAGAAAACATGTTTGTAGGTGCTCCAGTTAAAAGCTTAAATCCCTCTTCATTAATGTGCATCTTGACAACAGGAGAACTAAGGATGACTGGGACCCTGATCTGATGAGTTATGGCAGAGAATAAGGAGAAGATTGTGGTCGCTTCTCACTGCCGCGTTCAGAAAACAATAGAAATAACCAGGCAGAATGAAGCAGAGACTGGACAGCCAAGGAGACTGTGGGAAGAGTGTGGTAGCTAGAAGAGAACAACATAACAACAGATGGTCCAATTCTGACTAAATAGGAGCATATATCCTTGATAATTTGACGACAAAAATGTTGACCAATTTATTCATGTCCTGGTTAACGAGGCAGTCAATAGTAATTCATAGGTGGGGCCGCCGTAGCATTCGGCCCACCCCTCTTTGGACATACCTTAGAAGAAGAAGTTCGGAATGGTCATAAGCCAAGTTTCACCACTTCACCAGACCCCAGGTGTGGTCTCCCAAGGTCTTCGAATTGACTGGACTGTTGTGTACGAGCTGCTGTCAAGGAAGACACCAGTAACCGTGCTGCTAATATCATCGCAAAGCCGAGCCAATCGACAGTAGAAGTAGAGCGGATGTCAGGGAGAATCCTCGCAACCCAGGGGAAGTACTAACCCGGCCTTCTCTAGGGGAGGGAGGCCAGACTGATACTAATGGCGACGGTTACTTCGAGTGAAACCTTTTGACGAAGATACTACAATTTTTTGTAATCAGTCTTACTTCCCCTTCTAGCCTATTAAATTTCGTAGACAACCACCACTTTTTTCTGATGAGACTGTCAATTCCTGAATGCAAAGGGCAATATTTTGCAGTTTGAGCGATTTTTGCTAAGCGCTGTCCCTTTGTCTGAATTCGCCATCTTTACTGGTTTTGCATGACAAATTTTAGGACGAAAGGTCCACTAAGTCAGTCCAGCGAACGAACACACAAAAAATCAGTCGTTCGGAATTGAATTTTGTTTTAAATATCTGCCAGTTTTGCCACAATCTAACGTCAGGTACTTTAGTAAATCACCCAAGTGGGTTGATTTTAGTACTGCTTTTTTTTAGTGCAAAATCATTAAGGAGCCAAGTTTCGACTTACGTCAGCACTCATTGAGCAGTTTCAAAAACTCACAAGTTACATTAAAATTCCCTGCTGCTGCTGCGCTAAAAAGTGAGGCAGATTTAAATGAGAAAATATAATTACGCTTTTTAAAAACAATATTATATTAGTTTGAATCCAAATTACTCGTGCACAAAGTGCTGGGCTACAAATTCATACAGCTCTCAGGATTATCGAACGTCTCGAATTTTGGCATTTCCTTCACAAGAATCACACTTGCGTAAAGCAATTTCGATGTAATTACGGGCTGTTATTACAACTAACAAGTTGATTCATTTTCGACCCTATTTTGACAAAAACACAAGCAAGATGATTTTGCTTTTAAGTAGTGCTCAAGACTGTGATAACGCGTTTGGCTTTACTAGCATTGCATTACCCCCGTGGTAGTTGGCCTCCAGAGGTCTATTCACAGTGCATGTACAAACCAACTTGATGCTTTCTAGGTCTTTCAATCTGTAATATTTATAGAATTTTTCACTTTGCACATTTGTCAGTTACCCATTCTCAAATTTTTTGGCTCTGCAACTAAAACTATTCTTGTAAGTAACCTTCTACTGATTTATATAGGTAAAACTTATAGATAATCGGCATGCTTCAATTGCTCTTGCCACTTTGAAAGGCATTTCAATAACTTGATACAATTTCGAAACGGACGCAGCAATGAAGCCAAGATGCATTTTTAATTACATTCACGAGCATTTTTCCACATTGATGCAGCATTTATATGAAATGTCAAATAGGTACTTTTTCAATTATTTGAACTTGAGCGAGAGGCTATTGGTGATCATTTTATAGAGGCTTGCTTTCAGGGAGCACCCGGGATCGACCCGGGGACCTCTCGATCTGCAGTCGAATGCTCCACCACTGAACTATACCCCCACGACTCTGCCGGCCTGACCCAGTTCAGTCTAACGCAAACCGCAGCTCTAAATGCGCACATAAACAGAAACAGGTTTACACAGCAGTTGGCAGAATACCATTAAAGTCTTTTTTCTGGGGATTTTAAGGAGTTTACAATTTTAAAACCAACGTCCCCAGTGAATTACACGACAGGACATTCTCGAAGCTACGACCTGTATTAGCTTCAGAATGCTTACAAGGAATTGATCTGAACGTCAGCGTATTGCTTAACGGTGAGGCAATGGCTACTTTGAGCTTGCCAATGGAGAACTGAGCACATGGTGCTTATTGTTGTTGTTTTTTTTTGTCGTTTAGGCCTCACTCACGACCCTTACAGTTAATCCATTCATGCCGCTCTTTTGTCTGCATTTCCCTGGATAAACTCTCCAATTGCTCGATTTCAGACAGCCTTCTCAATTCATCTCTTCATAAATGTACCGTGGTAAAACTACTTGGTAGTACACAAAGTGCAAAAACAATCTCCGGAGAATGCTTTCGAATAAAAAGGATACGCAAAAGAGGTCCCTTACCTTGCTCACAATAAAAAGTGGAAAAATTAAATAACGAAGTCACGTTTGCCATTATTTCCGACCGTAGTCTTCATCATACCATTTTCCTAGCTAAGCTCGACTTTGTAAATGCCAACGTTAAGTTAATAGAACTAAAATTACAGCAAATGGGCAATACTGGGGTACATGAAGTGGGGAAGGTGGATAAATTAAAATAAGAAATACCAACTCAATTTAATCTCAAAGAGCCAGCCTACGTAGGTGAAAGGCTATTAGCGATTACTAACTAAAGATGTAATGCCAACTTTATTTGGAAAAGAGGTGAACTTAAACAAAAAGTACCTCTCCATTGCACCTAACTAGCATGCCGAACAATTACAAAATTTATGCCTTGCATTTTTAATCTCATTTGTGTATGCTTGGTAAGGCGAACATTTACAGAATTGCCGGTAGTCAAAGGCCAGGTTACACCTATCCGAAAGGGAAAGTATACCGAGGATGAGAAGCTTTTGCAAAACACAATTTCAGGTGGGTTCCTTGTGGTAATTAGGAATATATAGGCCACTTTTTGAAGAAATACGAGGGTGGATCTCGAGAGGGAGCTACACATCGTCACCCGAAATAGGTCCAAGAAGGTGCAGGAAGGGGGTACCCGGGATCGAAGCGGGGATCTCTCGATCTGCAGTCGAGTGCTCTACCACTGACTTATAGCTCCGCTCGCTAGAGACCCTGACTGATTCTCGCCTCACTGGGGCATTTTCCGCAACCTAAATGCGTAGTATGTTTATTGAACAATTCTTAATGCTCACTCAAACCAAGGTATGTGCTTTTCCGACATTTCGAACTTTATCAGTCATGATTTTTCAAGATATCAGTTAAACACATTCGATAATTTGTGCTTTTTTCGATTTCATAACCTCCTAAACCTTATGTGCTCCAACTAATGAGAGTGCATTATTTGTGAAAATAACGTTCTACTGATGCCTATAAGTAGAAAACCGAAAAACGGGTGGCTTTCATCAATGGCTCCTATTAGGTAGCAACTCTTCTATATTCTGACTCAATTTGGAACTGAATATCGCAACGAAGCGTTGGTACATTGAGTAGCATTAACTGG
>JAUOZQ010001049.1:0-19113 GCA_030710315.1 Anomotaenia brevis
GCAGATCATGCGGTAATGACGCTACCACATACTCTCTAAGTTAATTAAAGACGCTCCGCTGCTCCAAAACGAAAAAGCTGAAGTATTTCCACTCTTGATGAGTCACTATTCGTAAAAATTATTAAATGTCTTGTAATTTAATGGTCGACCTTTTTAGAAACACCATATAGCCGGCTTGTACAAATAAACGTTAATCAATGTTTTCCCACGCAGACGAGAGTTGTACATCAGTAGGTTTCATGTTCAGCAAAATTGCATTGGAATGCCGCAAAAGCTGTCATGACCACAGGTTCGACGCAGGTGTGCAGGGACGTGAGTTGAATAATGCGAATGACATTCGCGGACCTCTGGTTCCGCCACGTATTTTGCCAATTTGGTCCTTAGAGAATGGCAAATGAGACCACCTAGCCATGACCAGGCTGTCCGCTTACTTGGCTACCACTTTCAAATGACCACTTCCCTGAGTCTAATCACCATTTAAGCCAAAGAATGGCAATTTTCCTTAGATTTCCTTTTTAGTTAGCTTTTATAGTCAGACACTTACCCTTCCCATCAGAAAAAAACCGATTACGAAAGCTCCTCAATTGGAAGGCGACTTTAGAGGATGCCTAAAACATGCTCTTGAAGGGATTTTCCGCTTTGTCGGCAAATGTCATAGTCCAAAAATCGTGTAGTTTTGTTAGGTTATTCTAAAGATTGTCTCATGTCGAGTTGTTAAAAGTGTCACCTCGGGGAGTAGTATGGTGAAATAATTGCGAAACAAGCGAAAAAAGTATTTTTATAATCTAGTGCAATGAAAGTTCATTGTAGTCGTCATTTAAACCGGTGTACAGATAAAATTAATACAAATGGTTTAGGATAGTGAAAGCGAAATAATTTTAACTGTTATGAACATCTAACGAGTAACAGGTGGCGCCGTCGAAGTCCCACGTAGCTTCCTTCCGCGAATGTCCAAGTTTCCGAATTTCTCAAATTGGTAATTATGCTCCACGTTATTTATTTTTAGATTTATAATTGCTATAGATGCAACCAAAAATACCAATAATATATTTTATTTCAGTTTTTTTCAAAATTTACAGAGCTCATAGCGAAAGAACATAGGCCTTCTTAACTAGTCATAGATACTAGTATATAGTGAATTTTCACATTGAATGTATACATAGGCCGGCATAATGCTTCTATCAATCCCACACTTAACATTAGTTCCTTTGATAACCGTATATATTAATTGGAATAAATGGAATATTATTGTATTGAGAAAGGTGTTTAATGTAGTAAACACGTGTCAAACATAAGTGAATTATTTTGTCTATGGAGACTTTCGTTTAAAATAAGTGCTCCATCCTCTTCGATTATGCCCCAGTACATTCAATTTATGAAGTAATCTGCATTACCTTTTTCACAACCCTTACCCTGCTATGCCACAGCTATCAGTTTAAACCAATCTTAAAATCGAGGCAGCAATTAGTGGACGGTGCCATAAATATAAATTGAATTACCATGAGGCCGACCCCAAGGTTTTAGAGGAAATTTAAAAAAAACTCAGTTTAGAGAACGCTTGGCCTACCTTGTGATGAGGTGTTAATTAGTTGGAGGCTTTCACGACTCAGACCTGGTGTTGGTTGACGAAACCGGATATTCACTAGATTTAAACATTGCCGAGAACTCAACAAAAGGAGCATTTTGTACGGGATTTCTAACTCTGCATAGAGCAAAATTACGCTATGAGTGCTCTGAATTGCAGCACACATTCAGTATGAATTGATAAAAACTTAATTTAATTCAGCTCTTCACTGCCTCTGTATACGGAATTACATTGAGAAGTTCAATGTCATAGCTCAACCTAACAACCGTAGACAAAAGTGAGCAAATAGCGCGAATTCAACAGCTATAAAATCACTGATATGACTAGTAATCAAGCCCAGAAATGCAATCAGGTAAAGGAGACTGGACGGTTCGTAGTTAGTCCGGGCATGGCACGGTTACCTTATTCTCTAGTCTACAACTGCCCAGTTGGCAGAGGCGTGAATGAATAGTTTTCTAGGGATCTTCGAATCGTACATCGAATCCACTGACACTGCTCATATGGGCGATCACTTACCTTAAATGCCTCCACTATCTGTTGACTCAACATTTCGTCAAAATACCTGTACAAAATGGGGGCCATATTGGAATTTCTATTAGTGATAAGGAGATCTTACAGTTTTGTCGTGTTAGATGTAAATATTTGTTGAAAATTCAGGGTTTGTTTTACTATTGCTCAAGTAGTTTGTGCTCCTCATTAGCTAAATAATTGTAATTAACCTGCACCAATTCAGAGGTGAAATTTAGATGAAAGGCGTTCTCTAATTTAACAACGCTTAACCGGCTTTTGTAGCTAGCCTTAATCAATTGACCCTGAACACTGATCGGATGGGCTCACCATGGCGTGGGTACCTTATTCGCCAGTCCCGAAGAACACGGTGGCCGGAACACGTGGTTCAAAACTATCTGCCAACTTTTCACACATCCCAATGCTGTTTTGTTAAATGTGAGAAGTTCCGATTCGGAATACCAGGCTCTTTAGGAAACTTTGAGCTTACATCTGCTGCAAAAGTAAGTAACTTAAAAATGCACATCTTTCTTCGGATTTACTCTAGGAATTTGCTGAAAAATATGACTACTAATAGTTTCGCTAGGTATTTGATCACGAAGAGCTTAAATAAATGACTGATGAATATAAGGGAGGAATTCAAGAATATTCAGACATTCGCAACAGAATTCGGTCTGGGCTGATAAGCAGTGTTTCTAAATTACTTTAAAGATTGCCGGCGAGGTGTAACATCAGGATAAATGATGATTCCCTTTTCACTAAGAATGGGCAGCAGAAACCGATCTCGAATTCAGCACAAGTAGGAGCCAATTTTTTGAATGAGGGAATCTCCCATGGTGCTGACTTCCATTCCATAGTATAATGATGTAAAGTTTGTTATTCTTATTTTTGTTTTTATCTTATTGTTATTCTTGGTCTTCAACAAGATTTGTAAAAGAATGAGTTTAATCGTTAGTCTAAGACGGAATCTGGAAGGAAAGGTGTCATTATTAACTTTAACACATTTAATAGTTTATTAGTAACTGGCTGTTCGTCCTTCTCCAATACTTTGTAATTCGATATGCAGGTGGAGTTGTGTGCAGTGTGCAGTGTGTGTAAGCAAAATTAAAGCATTAAATATTAGGAAGTTTGCTGCAGGTAGATATGTTTTATCTAGTGTTTAATTAAAGTCAATTTAGCTAATTCACCTTTAGTTTCCTAGGCTTTAAACGCCCCCACCCCTACTCACCTTCATTTCCCACAATCAATCCAGAATACGGAACAAGTAGAGTGTTTTGAACTGAAGTGGATCCTAGGGTAAATAGACGGGCAATTTAAAGATACGATAACCTCTGGTTCTATTTCTGGTTCAGCAAAAGGAGCTCTAGTGGACCAACACACGCGAAGTAATCAGCTGCCCAAGTTTCGATCTCGTCTACCTGATCGATTCTCTGGGTCTGACTACAAATCAAGTTGGCGATACCCTAACAACGTAGCTTGCTACTCGCTAGCACATTTTTGTAATCCGAAATTTAAATAAATATTCCGCCCCAACAAATAGGGGTGAGATAAAACAGCTTTCCGAATACCAATTTGGATTATACAAGCTCCAGTAAATTATGTAGTTAGTCCGGAATGACCCACTAAGATATAATCGGCTAGTCGTGCAAAAGTTGTGAAGCATTTAGAAGTGCAATCCGGTGCCCCAACTCTGTTATATATCAACTCCTTATCCATTTAACTGCAGGTACTCCAGGTGCAAGCCTTGATACCGAAAATAATTTATTTCCGTTTGAAGTCATTATAAATATAGAGCTCTAAGCCGATTGGCTAGGATTCTTACTGAGTTTTGCGAAAGCAGATGCCTTTCTTCGCAATTTCGCTCGCCAGAAACTTGCACGTTCCCGTTCAAACACAGATTTATAAACATGCTGCTACGACCGTCAAACTCACTTCATCAAAAAATTAGGTGAAAACGTTCCTTTAATCAGTACTAACTCATTTAAGCAGCAAATGAGGCAAACTTTAACTTCTATAAGCGGAAGGAATGGACCTGTGCAAATTGCGGAAGCAGAAAATGTAGTCGACGGGTGCTTGTTGCTCAGCCGAGCTGACTGATGCGGTGATCGCCTTGCTCGCTCATGGTCATTGCCACCGAATTCTCCAATCTAAATATTTATTAGTTTGAGAACATTGGAGCGATCAGCATCACCTTTTCGACTAACCCAACCTCTGATTGTCAAAAAATGAGTTTAGCGAAGTGTTCCGCTGTTCGTTCAACATAAACATATTCCAGGTTTGCTCTAGATAGGAGAGCCTTCCTAACTAACCATGTGTTAGGCAAGGCGTATCCAATGCCTTTGAGAAATTTCACAAACTTGGCTCTAATGAATAGGCGAAAACATTCAACCCGCCAGTCCAGCTCAGCTAATTAATTTACAAACGCTGGCACCATCTTCTTTGTTTCTGAATTTTCTTAATTTAAGAGACAGACCTCAAACTTCTCTTTGAAAGCTGGATAAAAATCAGAGACGTAGTAAGGTGTGAGATGACAAATTGAGCCTGAGGGCTGAACATGCAGTGGCTTCGTTCGCTTGTCTATAAGAGCCCAAACAGAGCTATCTTTGATATAATTAAAATCTACTTTTACATTCTTGAACCGATGAATTACAAAATGCAGATTGTTGAAGTAAAGTATTGTAAACGTCTTTCGAATATGTGATTCATAGATTGAAAATACTCGTATGTGTTGGGAGATGATGAATCCATTTTTTCATACTCTGCTTGAGTTCAATAATTAAGCGTCTATACTATAGTATCGGTAATCCGTGTATTAATGCATCTCGAACTCTTGCACACTTACTACGAAACCGAATTTTGTGGACACCTTAAGTGTTAGCTTCGAAAATTGATTAGTACTAGCTGGCTTATAATCCCGCTCTTGCTTCATTTAGATGATTTTTCATTTTTCGCAACGGAGGCGAAAGCTATGATAACTAGACTGATATATGCCGTTTTCCACGCATAAAATTATTATCTTATCTTTGTTTTGAAAACTGTAAGAAATTTGCAATTTGTATTCTCTTTAATAAATTTCCTGATATCACTATGGTTAAGTTGTATCACTTGTCACCTATATAAAACAAACATTGATTCACCATTCATTGTATTGCATTGTTTTTTGGGTTTTGGTACTTCTTGGAAATGGAGTACACTCCTTCGCCTAGAACCAGAAATAGCAACCGACCTCGATGTCGCCTGAAGTAGGAGACGTTAGAGGATGCCTAAGACATTTTTAAAGGGGGAACTATGCTCTGATGGCAATTTTATAGAACGAAATTAAAACCACCCTTTTATAATACGCGCCTAATGTAGCCGCAATTGCAGCAGATCCCCAACCATGGCGTATAACCTCGTTGAACTGGCGTACGCAACCACCACCTACCCGCCTTTCGCAGAGGTTGTCAACTATGAGTCCATTCAATATACTCGTGTTTGGGGTCTCGTTCTGGTGACATCTAAAACTAACTTCTACTCTTTGTAATTAGTAGCAATTAAATTATCAATAAGGGCGAAGAATGGTCAAGGTGTGTATATTACAGCCCAGGTTCCATTCATCATCCATTCATGTTGTCATCACGTACTCGAACACCAAAGAAGGCTTTCAGCCTTTATTGAAGGAAAAATAATTAATCATAATTTGTTAATTTGTCTCTAAGGCAGTTTGAACTCGAGTCACAGAGGTCTGTACTAATGTCTAATAAATCTATGTATGAATCACGTGACAAGTTAGACAGATGGTAGCACAAAAATGTATGTGGCATGAGTCAATGAACTGGACTAATTTATTTATTCACTCATTGTTTATCCCTCTAGAGAGGAGCACGCACATGCTTCCCATTGATACAGGCCTGCACACTACCGAAATATTTGAGCACACTCCTCGAATAAACATTGGTCATTTATTTGTTTCCTTGAAAGAGGGCCCATGATACCTATTTTCAGGTTGCTTCTAAGAAAAGAGACATCATATTCCGATATGATTAATTGCTTGAGAATTTTAAAAACTAAATCGTACAATATTTTAAGATGTGCTTATTGGGAGAGTGTTCCACCAAATTGCTTTATCTGAGGTTTATCTATTTAATGTTAATGCAACATTGTCAGCTTGCTAGCGAGTTGTATCGATTTTCCAAGTCTGTATTGTTTTTTTCGCCTATCTTCGCAACAATGGGGCCTAGGCTTCTACCTAACGTAAAATAGATTAATTATCATATCTCAATCTGAGTGGTTTCAAATAAGGGCGAACCCATGCCTTCTGTTGGACTAAGAAGCTACGCTTTTTTGTCGAGTGAAAATCTAGTGATTTGCCAATAAAGCCATCCAATCCGTTGCACAGTCCAACATCATTTACTAAATATTTGTCTGATGAATGAAAATATCCTAGTTTGCATGTCAGTTCAACATCGTCGGTTCGAGTGTGAGTTGCATCGATTTCCCAAAACAATACTGATTTTTCATACAGGTATAACGATTTTTCATAAGAGGCAAAGCCATGCCATACTCACACCTCTTTTGGTCTAACAAACTCATTTCCCGTCAAAATCACAGGACTTCACCATGCTCCCACTTCTAGTGCTATACAGTTTTCTGCACAATTGTTCACGATTCCTATTCGGTTGTTTCAGCGATTCCGTTAAAACTTCCAACCCTTAACGAATGCACTTTTGAAATCCCCACCTAAATCGTGTACAAGAATGACCTGTAAGCATGGCAATGATTCGCGCCAGACACCAAAATCAGAAATCGATGAAAGTCGCTCCTAAAATATCTACCGGTACGCACAGACGTCAAAGTAGAGTGGTTTTATGATTTATCCCGTATGCTGACAGACAGTGAAGGCTGCGGAGAGGGGGATGGCGGGGGGAGCGACGCCCTGGACGAAGGCCTTTTCAAGGCAGACACACGGACCCCATTAATCATCGGTCATGCACCGACAGGTCTGTCTACGATAACCATGGTACCCGCACACCCACGCCCCACAAAGCGAGGTTTTCCAATGACGCAAGAAACAGACCAGCACCAGCGTCTTTACTCATCCATAAAATATACGCAAAAGAGGGATTCGGGTACAAAAATCTGAGTCGTTACAAAAATAGGAAAAGAAAATGTGTCAAGAGTCGTCAGGGCTCAATTATGTTGCGCGTTTTCTAGGTTCGACCGATACACGGCGGCCCTAAATATTTACCAAAGAAGTGTAACTTTGAGAGTTTAAAAGGGATAAGTACTCGCAGAAAAGCCTCAGCTTTGTGACAAGCATCTCTATTCGCCCGAAAGGCTCTCGAGCTCACCCGAGTTCCATCATAAGCTGCTTGAGAGTCGTCCTGGAACCTAAAGTCCTTGGCTTGCTCCTCTGACGCCGCAAGGACGAATATCGGCGTCGGAATATCGACATAGAATGTCAGATAGCCAGGCGAATTCCTCTCAGATTTGATGTTTACTGACGATTTCTTTCTTTGTGATGTTACAAGTCATTATTGTCCACGATCTAGGTGAGGATTTCAAAATCCATTCGCGAAGGGGAAGAAGAGGAAGAAGGGTTGAACGTTTTAACGCGATCGCTGAAGCAAACGAATAGGAATGAGGAACAATGGTGCAGGACACTTTGTATGTGTACAATGGGAATCTGAGCATAGAGAAGTTCCTCGATTTAGACAGGAAAATAGTTTGTTGCACCAACAGAGAGCATGGCTTTACCTCTCATGAAAATGCATTTTGCTAACCCATTCGGATTGTTTTGGGAAATCGATGCAACTCACTAGCGAGCGTTGAGGAAAATGAAAGCGTTGCTAATGCAGGTAGCGATGACCCATTTACAGGGGATTACATAGGATAAACGGCCTAGAAACGCGGCTATTGTGTGAGCACATGGGTTTTGTTCAGTGCACTTAGGCTTTCCATCGCTAAATCCAGAAAAAAAGAGACATTAGAAACTTTTTTCTTTCCATTTTGTGCAATTATTTAAAAGGAAAGTCGTAAGGTTGTCATCGGAACATTATGAATCAATCAAAAGGTTGAGGTCAAAGCTAAGCATGACAGAAACTTATCGCATAAACATTTTGTTTTCGTCAAATGCGTTTAGAGAGCGGAAAGTCAAATGAAAAGATCAACCATGAAATCGCAAAAGAAAATTTACGCAAAGATCATTAATGCAAGCATTTTATCTAGAAGGCTTTTAGCAAGCGATGCGTAATAGATTCGTCTGATTTAAAGTACGTGGAAGTACCTTAAGCTAAATATTTTGCTTGGTAAATGGATTACTTTTTATTGCATTTCTGCACAGTTTGATGAACGTATGATAATCACAGAGTCGTCTATAGATTAATGATGGAACATTTTGATTCACTAAGTTTCTTTCAATAGGCCCTGCTGAGTTTCCCGCCGTTGTCTTCAAAACTTCTCCGTTTGGAATATCGTTTTCATATGTTCTTGAACCTCGCTCACTTTTGCGTGTAATTACCTGCTTCAATGGTTAGTGATCGCCAATTGTAGTAAGAGTGGCACAAGCCAATGAAATATTTGGTCATGCATGATAGATGCTTTAAAATAAAGATAAACCGGACCATCTGAGATAAAACAATATCTTTGCCGAATTCGTTTGACAGTTTCATCTAAAGCACTTTTATCGGTACCAATTTCAATTGCAACTTTGAAGTTGCGTTATGCAAGAAATATTGTGTTTGAACCGAAGGCAAACTTGCCCTCCACACGTAGTGCAGGCGCATTTAATTTAATTCAATTCAGAATATCCGTCTTTCCTATTAATAAGTAATTTGGAAACCATTTTATAAGGGAATATAATGACTGTTATGCGTTGCCTGTCGCGGTCGGACGTACCTGTGCACTTATTTTAATTGAACACTTCGAGCCCTGGCACCCCCACGTGTTCTGCCAACCATGCATTTGAAAACCGGCAAATGAGGACACCGCTTCATCCACAACCAGCATTTTACTTCTCCTTCTACTTCACCTCACTCATTGGTGATATCCGACCCATTTTTCAACGAATTCATATAATTTTCACAACGATTATTCCCTAATTTGTTTCTTTAATCGTAACCAGTGCTTACTAAAGTAAATATAAATCATCACTTAATTATTGGCATTGAAATTTCTTGCGACCTTTCTCGCTTGAGTCATGCTTCTCTTACATTTAACTTAAGGAGCCTGATCCTCTGAAATATAGTTCATTTCAGTCCATTACAACTCGTGTTTTCATGCAATTTATGGAAGTCGAACTGAAAGAGGACAATCATTGTCAGGAGGTTAGATTTGCTAGAAGAATAACAAGTTCTTTCCTTGACTACATCCGGAGCAAGGCTTATCTGTTCAATCATTTCCAAATGTAACAGAGATGGATTTGATGCTAAATAAAGGGTGGCAATGCAGAGTGTGAATGTACCTGTCTATACCCGTCTACTTCACGAAATATTTGGACTACAAACCGCACTTAAAGCAGAACAATTTTCAAAATTAATAACAATGTTAAGTATTCATGGTGAGAAATATATATACTTAGGTGTCGCAAATGAGTTAATTAATTCTTTTAACTAATCACGAGGAATGGATCTGATACACAAGCTCAGCAATCGTCATGTTAAATTGACATCTACGTGATTTCCATACATGTTCGTAAAAATAAATATTCTTATCAGCAGATTAGCACCAATCAAAATTATCTAGTTGAATGATGTTCACTAGCAAGTCGTTGGCTAGGCGGATTTTCACAAAATAGTACCATAGATCAACTTGGAAACCCCGTCATGTTTTCCCCGGTTGAGAGAAAGCCGCTGTCTCCGTCTCCACTTTTGCCAACAGGACCACCGTTGGTCAGTTGGCCTGGTCAGTTGAGGTCCGATCTGTTTCATTAAAAGCCTCAACTTCGCGTCCCTGCACTTCAAGTTGATATATCTTTTAAATGTTTTCATTAACAATAAATGCCTGTGCATTAACCTATTCATTAATACTTTTCTATGGTACGTTTTCAAACATGCTTGGTTGCAATTATATTTCACATAAAACGAAAGGACCGATCAATTCCCATTATCATGTTGAATCATGAATATATTGCTCAATTTTGCAAAAACACTTCAAAAGCCTGTGCAGATGAATTTCCTCTTTAGGTAATTCATGTACCAGTAAATTGAAAGTCCCATGTTTGAATAAGTATTGAATGAGTTTTCTTTCTTGTAGTGATCTTGTCTGGTCTGGTCATGCCGTTTTTTTAAAGAAAAACTGGAAATTATCAAAAAAACAATGCGGTGTTTTAATTAACTCTAATACACGTGAAACCTATATCAAATTTGGAATACGAGTGGTTTTTTGGTAATAATTTAAATTCTACAAGGGACTTTCGTTTAAATAAAGAAACAATTAATGCTGCATTTGTGAAATAAATTACATGGATTTTAATATTCCATATTGCAATAACGTAGATCACCCTTTTTCTCTTAAGTAAATGATGTTACCTGCTCGCAAGTAGCGACAAGACAGTGGAGGTGCTGTCACTGATGCAAGCGCGGAGAATGGAGAATTTCCCAAAAGTGTTCCTTATCTCCAGAAAGCAATTTTCGCTTATCAAGAGATTGATGGTCAGGACGTCTGCTTTTTCTGGATATACGTCCATGAATATGGGTCAATGTGCTCAGCCCAATCGCTGGCGCGTGTACATAGCCTACATGGAATCGTACTTTATTTTCGTCCGAAGAAATACTCGTGGGATACCTGAACAGAGGCTTTAATACCGCGCATATTTGGGCTAGTCCACCTAATCCGCGTGACGATTACATCTTAAACAGACACCCAAAAGAACAACTCATTCCCAATCCGAAACGATGTCAGTAGTGGTACAAGACAATGCTAGACAAGGACATGGCGGAGGGAGTCGTAGTTGATGTCAAGACCCTTCTCGAGGACGCAAAAGACTGCAAACTAGCATCGCCGACAGAGATTCTCTACCTTAATGGCGACTTATGGCCCTCCATTCCTTAGAAGGAGGTTCTGGAGGTAAGTGTTCATCTTACACATTCTCCTCGACATTCTTCTCCTCCTGTGCTCCCACAAGGCGTGATGTTTAAACTTTATGATACTGCATTGCATTGCATTTTTGCATTTTCTGTCGTATAGGAAGTGCACAACAGGGAGTTGGCTAGTTATGGCCGATCTGCTCGCACCCTATCAAAAGACAGACGAATCGAATCGGTATTTGATTTCGCAAGCGAAATGAAAAGTGTGTTATTGGAAGAAATAAAAGATGAATCTTTTGCGGCGTCGTTTTCTTCTCAGTAAACTTATGCCAATTAATTGTATCATAAAAGACCTTTGGTACAGCGATTTTTATTACATATTTACCACTAAGGATGGATCATTATTATTTTACAACTGCTTTTGTAATATGAAGGTCATCCTTAGTATCTTTGAAAAGCTGTGTTAGTGTTGGTACAAACATTATGACAAACATTAAGGCCAATTCAAAGACGACACACCTGACTTAAAAGTTACGTGATAGTTATCCGTGGTGGCCTGGTTAGGCCTCATACACACAGCACCATTCAGCAGCTAGCACTGACGCACTTTATCCAGAGAGTGCATTCGCCCTTCATCAGCCACACTTCAATTAAAGCGTCGATTGCCCCTATGACGACCAATGAATCAGTTGCATCACCATTTTTGCCGCTTGAAAACTCAGTTTGCCACACAGGTTTGAACTACTCTCTTTAGGGGTTTAGCGTACACGCCTTCTCCCATCGATCCTAACTGGGAAAAATTGTTACTCTGCGACAGGACAGCATTTAATAGCTACTTTTAGAAGAAGGTAATTCGCCATAAATAACACCGTATAGTCGCAGGCCGCAATAACCCCAACCACTTGCGTTGCTGATTTTCTTTCAATGTCAAGGACTGTTTACTGCTTGTCATTTACACCTCCCTCAATGTCTTCATTGCTGATGGCGGCCTTTCTTGACGCAGTCTTTGCTCTTTTTTCCAACTTCGAATTCCTGCCTATATATATAGTGTTCGAAACCCAAATTTTCACAACAAAACTCGGCGTGCGACATTACATGGTCACCAAAGAACAGTGCTGTAGAGGTCTGGTCAAGCTCTCTACCTCTGGCAGTCCGGTTAGTGATAACTCAATGTGCACCTGGATGATTATTAGCAATCAATTAAAACAAAACTTTCATTACCTTCAAGGCTGATTCCGTTTCTTCCGACGCTTACCTCAACTTGCAGTATGTGCTGTTTTCTTTGCGAATTAATCTGCTTCAGTTTATCCACAAGGCGATGTTAACTTTTGGAGAGGAATATTTATCTGCAAATGTTGAAGAGAAGGATTACACTTTCAGGTTCTATCAACGATGAACAATGTGGCAAATTCCGATAAAAAACGTTCTTGTCAAATAGTTGCCAAACGAGTAATCTTCACCTCAATGGGCACTTAGGTTTGTAATAAATCTACGGCCATTTCGCTTCTAGATAGTCTCCCCAAAATTTACGGATTTTATATCCTTTACCAACTTATTTCAACTCTAAAGCATAAATGTTATTGAAAAACGGAACAGGTGTTAAGAGATACGTAGAATTAACCACTACGCACAGTAGTAGTGAGACGAAATTGCCTTGGTTTGAAAGACTTCCGAAATTCACGGCCTTTTAAAATGCATTCCGTATATTTTGCAATAAAACTTAGACTTTTCTGATACATTGATCGAGGCAGTCACCTATGGCGCCAAAAACGCGTACACTCTCATGGCTATAGCAGTGAAACATCAAATTTCATGATGCGCATGGCTACTTCATCTCTCCGTTCTGATATATAATTGCAAATTTTGAATTTACCTCGTAACTTTATCCTAAGGCCGTCTCAAAGAATAATGTGGCATTAGGTAGAACCCATTAATAATCGCAATACAAAATCGAGCCCTAGAAAAAATCCCCCTTTTTCAAAAGTTAATAGCCACTTTTACGCCTGTCCCGAAGATGAGAAGGAATTCAAGCCTGATGAGGACAAACATGCGATTATAATAATAGTTATATACATAGATTATCGTCAATCATTCTTCGCTTTCTCCCGTCACACAGCAAGAGAACACACTCCGCAATCCCCCAAGGAAACGCCGCCACCGCTACGAATTGAAAAAGATAATTTACGTTGTTATTCTTGCTACCGGATTTGCGGAAATAAAGAAGGATATCCTTGCTTACCGAGCGACGACGTGGTTTCCTTTTGACTGCATCATCTTCCTCTATGTTGAAGGAAATTAGACAGGAAGATTAATTCGAGGTCGCATGAGAAAACGTCCAGGTCATGTGGGGAAATACTGAAACTCACCGAGGCTGGCTTCGGTGGCCCTGCTCACTTCCCCAATGGGGACCCCCGAGGAATAGAAGGGGATCGCACCATTAACCCACCGATACGCCGTCTCTCTCCATCGATGGTGAAAGATGTCACCATGAACGCCAGACGGTGAACCGTCGTCGTCGACTTCATCACCGATGATCCATGTTATCTTGGGTCGAACCCCCACCGTCGTAACTTCTTTCTCCGACTTCTTTTCATTTTCGTCAATGCCGGAGACGAAGTCGTGAGCATTCTGAGACGGTGGGGGTGGGAGAGAGAGGCGTGGGAAGGCCGGGCCCCCCAGCATCGGCCTCACCAAAGGAGCAGGAAGCCCTAGAAGGCAGATAAATCCTTATTTAAATCCCTTATTCTTCCACCTCTGCAGTGCTAGGTAGGAAAGGTAAATCATATACTTGCCTTTTAGCTCAGCGCGAATCCAGTAAATGAAAGCCGCCTGGGTGCCGGGTGCCTGGGGGTGCCGGCCTTGGGAAGCCAGCCAGAGCCATTGAGCCAGCCTCTGCCATATGATGATGCACCAAAGGACATGCTCCATCTTCAACTCATTTCTGGTCGTAAGACACATGTTTGCGCTATGTCCACGAAGTCGCTTTTGACAGAGTTCGCCTAGCAGGCAGTTTGAACGCACGAGCCATCATCGATTATCTGGTTTGTCCACGCTAGTATCAGCTGATTGGACTAGACACAATTTCTTCTGGGCAGTAATTTGTGAGGAGTATTTTAGAGTGAATTTAGCTTCTAAACAACAACAATTTGTGCCTAAATTAATGATATTAAATGTATGTAGAAAGAAAGGTGATCTAGCTTTTGAATAAAGTGCCCATCATAAAAGTTTTCTTCTCTCTTAACTGCAAGTGGTTTAGACTTCGCGAAAATGGTTCTGTGGATAATATATTCATTATTCCTATCATATTTCGATGTCCTCAATAGTTCTAATATCAGGTCCCTTGGAGAAAGCGTTTACTAATGCCTGCTGGTCAGCTTGTAGTTCTTAAAAGTTGTTAAAAGTCCGATTTACTACTAATGAATTCAGTTTATTCATTTTAATTTGTGATTTTGAGCACTGCGTAATGGATGGACATTTGGTTGCTTTTAGAATGCATCAGATAGAGGTGATAAATAACTTAATCGAGGAAATAGACTCATATTTAGCGATAATCCTGGTCTAGATAATATGTAAATCAGAATGCTCTCCAAGTTTACTCCTATGGACCTTAAGAAATTCGAGGCAGGAATGCCTGATTCGCTAAGACTGCCACCCAAGGCAATACAAGTTGAGTTTCAGAAGCACATGGCATGATGTAATCCTTAGCTTTTAGTAAGTAATTGCAATCTTCAAATTCAAATCCAAACTGGTATGACTTATGACAACGCGAAACAGCCCAGTGTTGAGCCCATGTCAAGACTGAAGGCATTCAAAGTGTATGAGTCTAGGTAGTGGAAAAAAATAATATTAATAATATTGACATAAAATCAGAATTAATCATCTTCGTCTTTTTCTGCAAAGCATCAGGAGAATGGGCCACTCAGGCGCCAGTACTACGAACAGAAAGAGATAGGTTAACATGTTATTTTTGCTACCAGAGTTTCGGTAATAGAGAGGCTGGCTTCGGTGGTCCTGCTCATTTCCCCGATGTGGATCCCCAGGGAATGGAAGGGAATCACACCATCGACCCACCGATAAGTCGTCTCTCTCCACCTGTGGTGAAAGATATCACCGTGTACCCTAACTGTGAACCGTCGATATCGTCCATTATCCAGTTGATTTCGGGTTGAACCTCCACCGTCTTAATTTCGTTCACAGACTTGTTTTCATCTTCGACGTTGTCAAAGGTGAAGTAGGACATAACTTGACAGTTACTTGGCAGTTATCCGCCAATATTTTCAATATACATTTTGTGCAACCTCTACATTTTTGCCATTTTTGAGATTCACAGTAGTCCTAAGAGAGGGTGGTAATCGTAATCGCATTTATTCGGGTCAATATTTAAGAACCGGCTGATTGAATGCAGTTCGTATCCAAAGAGTTGGAAAAGGTGAATTACTGAGGTCAAAAATGAGCCACCAACCCAGCCTGTTGACCTGAG
The DNA here is from genome assembly GCA_030710315.1 of Anomotaenia brevis. Classification (NCBI taxonomy): domain Eukaryota; kingdom Metazoa; phylum Platyhelminthes; class Cestoda; order Cyclophyllidea; family Dilepididae; genus Anomotaenia; species Anomotaenia brevis. The sequence goes on from JAUOZQ010001049.1 coordinate 15,578, forward strand.
ATATTAAAGGAATGGCTGGCTGGCTGGCTGGCTTCTGAAAGACGACTCCTTGCGACGTCGAAGTGTATTAATTTTTCGAATCGCGATGGAACCGAAGGTGAGTGCTCTAGTAAAACTCTCCACCTAGGACCAGCACCGACAATAAGCCTGAATTTTGAAACCTTGCACTCCGACTACTGGCTACTCAATCACCAAATCTGGAGATTGGGATAGTGCACGAGGATGTCTTCGTCTTCGACACCTTCGATGGCTACGTTTACGGCGATGAGGAGTTGTCCGAGGAATGAGACGATTGTGACCACACCTTCCATTCGCCTGAGGGGGAAGCCACCAGGGTCTCTGATGTCAGTCCTCACAATTCATATCACAGCTGACGCGTTTGGTGGTGAAAAACGCACTGTAAAATTGCAAACACACTTCTGCCTGAAAAGTTGATTTTTTTCTATCTAATCACCTGATTTTAGCAAAGTGATATAATATTATCGATGCAATCAAACTATCTGATATGCAATTTCCTTAATATGCAATAAGTTTGTGAAGCAATTTGATATGTCTCGTGATTTGTTACGAGGCTATTTAGAAGGACGTTCAATGTGGAACCACCTAATGTTTGGCTCAATCAGTCTTGTGATTTTTCGTTGCAATCAAGCCTCGTCAGATCTGGTTCCATGCAGTAATTAAGTGTGAGGCTACCATTTGGATGACTAAAATGGTTTAACGAACTGAAAAGTCACCTTGTGTTCTTCTACTCCTGCGTATGTCTTCCAGCACCTCCGTTCCGGTAGATGCCGACTTTCCCACCCCACCGTCTCAAACTTGTGATGACTTCAACTGCCATCAATACGGCACTGATGACAACTCTTCGGTGGAAGAAGTCCTGACGTTGAGGTTGTGGTCTAGGAGACAGGGATGACGTGCGAGGATACCTTTGTCATTGAAATCAACATGGGAGGATTTTGAGATTCCGTTCAATTCTCAAGGGTTGCCATCGAGAAAGCTATCAGAGACAATTATGCTAGTCCTGCTAATTTTCAACGTGCAATCTGTTGCATTAGGACATTTCATTGCCTTTCCTGGCTAACCTCCTTATCTATTTTTAAAATTTTTTTAATGTCCTGTCCATTGATGGCTTTCCCAACCTCTCCGACTTTAACGATCAAACACTTCACCAGACACCAAATCTAAGTCTTTGTCCTTGACACCTTCAATGACTACCACTGCAACGAAAATTAGATATGGGATCAATGGGAAGATGGCCTCAATCGGGGAAGACACCAGTGTCTCTGATGTCAACCCTGTAAATGTTGACATCATTTCAAAGCTGTCTAGACAATCCACGGGACCGCTGATTCTATAAACAATAAAAATCATTTTGAAATACTGCAAACATAAGTGTTTTATAACAAAATGGCTCAGTTTCAGAAAAGACGATGATACGTCCTCGGTTGAGAACTTTTCGCTGGGTTAATCCACGACGTCGAAGAGGAGCTGTCCGATGAATGGGACGATAATGAGCACACCGCCAACTATCCTATTTAGGAAGCCACCAGGGCTGCGATGTCGTCCCGGTGTGTTTCAATTATCTAACAACAACAACAACAATTTATCGGTATTTGATCGTCAAAAGCCGCTCTGTTATGCTGCCAGCAAATGCCTGCCTCAGAAAGTGTTTTTTCTACTTTGAATCAACTGCTTCTGACCTATTTATATCAAATAGCCGATGATGAGCAAATTCTTTGAAATGCTGCTAAGTCTTCCAGACGTTTTATGAGTTTCCCTAAGTTTGATGAGGATATTAAACATATTTTTTGTGAAATCTACGTCCACTAATTAGCTCAGTCAGTCTCTTCGGTTTTCTGTTAACACCATGCGGCGTCAGTCAGTGGCAATCTGCAGTGATTGAAGATAATCTGACAAATCATATGTTCCCCAAAAATCTAAGCAAAGACCTTGGCAGACCTGGAGGTCACCTGGTGTTCTTTTATTCTGCCATAGGTCTTCCGGTAACACCAATACGCTGTGTGCTACGAGAACGGGCCCTCTGATTTCCACTGTCTCAAATAATCAGAAACCTCCACTTAAAGCAATACGAAGAAAATTACAACTCCTCGGTGGATGTCTATATGATTGAGGGGTTTATTGTCAAGGAGAATGTCAAGATCAGAATGTCTTTGTACTTGACGCCCATGAAGACAACGACTGAACAGCGGTAGTGACTGAAGATCTATGGGACGACGTCGAGATCCTTCTCAAGTTCCCAGAAGTCGTCATCGAGAAAGCCACCAGAGACATTTATAGCAGCTCTTGAGTGCACTCGTTTCTCCTCCACAACTTAAAGACTTCTCAATATGATCCTTTGCTTACGACCGCTTCTAATTTTCTTTACCCTGATCAAAGTGGATGTCTCGAAAACGAAACCTCATAGAAACTAAGTAGGCATGGATTCGTTTTTTCATCATATCTTTTTAAAACGACTGAGGAGTCTCTCTTTCTGTTGTGTTGCCGTAGAAGACAAAAGAAATTGGTGTTAATTGGTGCAATCCATTTCACTTAGTCTTCTGAGCATTGGGTCTTATTTTATCCTGGGCTTTTGGCGTTCAATCGAAGCAACTATGATTATTAGCCTTTTCCCATTAATCACTCTATTCACGACCCAATGTGTTTAACTACTGCTACATTCGAAATCTTTGACTTTTTCTAAGATTTTATATGGCATTTCCACTGGCTTCCAACGTGATCATTACTCTCTTGTTACATTCCTATTTAACTGGAAACAAAGAAAATCATAGGTAAATGTAAAATATATTGTCTTTAAACGCGTTTTTTATCTGTAAATCCCTTATTTATTGTCGTGATTCGCGTGCAGTCAAAAGACAGTTTCACATTTCTTATGAGGCAAGGGGAATATCGTCCGTCTAACTCGATCACCGAGATGGATTCCCAAGTTTTGGTGACTATCCAGGTTGCAGTTTTGTGTAGACGTTTATGTTTCCATTTACTCCTGATAGGCGAAATTTTGAGTTACATATATACTTAAAGAAATACTCACCTTTAAATAAAAGCAAAAAAGCACGGTCTATTGAAAACTAGCTTGCGTTTCGCTGTTGCATATGACGACAACCTTCAGCGAAACTGTTGCAAGAACACCTTCTCTTTCAAAGTCGACAGTCATTACTTTCAAGAAATCTCCACACGAAATGTAGAGCACTTGAGGTGACACTTTCTGTTACTCAAGCGCATGCTATGCAATCATCAAAGGTTTGGCCTTTTTAATCCTACTAGAGATCTGCTCTTTTCTTAGGCTATATCCATTTCTCAAATATTTGTACTCATACTTAGCAAATTAATCAACACGTTTAAAAATCCAATTGTTTATACAGTGTTATGGGTTTTCATGCCACAATTTTTGTGTTTACCACTTCTTTCGCTTACCTATCAGTATTACTTCATCTGCCACTAGATAAAATATGAAATTGCCTTATTGTTTTTTAAACATTTTTAGAATTTAAATAGGTGGAAGTTAGCAGTTCCATCAA